>JAZDUA010000959.1:0-328435 GCA_038098605.1 Gryllus longicercus | reverse complement strand
ACATAATCCATATCCCTCACGTCTGTTCGTAAACTGAATAACTGCTAATTTATGTATGATACAGGATCGTGTAACACATTCCATTAATTGCAAGTCAGAAACACTAACACGAATTTGGGAATACGACGATTCATTTCTGATGCTACGAAATATCATTACGGTTACGTCATGTGTGATCTGACTTCTTGAATGTCATGCAAAGTGAGATGTTACCGTTCGGTGCGCTACATGTTCGCGTCGTGTACACACGCGCGATTTAACGTATCTCCGGGAGGCGTTCTCGTGGGTCGTGTGTGTGTGTGTGTGTGTGTGTATGACAGGAGGCGGGAGTGGTGGTTGGCGAGGCAGCTCGGACGCGCGGAATTCCGTCCGAGGGCGAAGCGGTCCTTCCAAAAGCGATCGTGTGTGTGTGAGTCAGCAGTTTATCAGCTGTCTGTTCAGATCCCCAGGTTAGATACCGAGCGTTTAGCCATATTCCAACTCGCTCGGGCGTAGAAACAGACAGGCCGGTATCTGGATTCGTCAGTACGCGAGGTATAACATTAACGATTAATCTGTTTAGGAGCATGGCCTCTTCCCCTGGTCTACGCTTATCAGATCTCTAGGTTAGTACTGGAGATATTAAACGCTGCTAAAGGCGTCAGAGGAAGTATTTCCTCAGAACCCATGAATTTCGAACTGTCCCATGACGAATCCGCATTGATTGATAATTGATGTGTCCGGGTTTCCGATCATGTAAACTGCTGTCATTAGTACCATAAGTGTAGTGGATTCTTTTACCACTGGAGGTGACGATAATCTTCCCCCGCTGAATGATGAGATCCGGCGCCGACCTGCCCGTCGGCTAGCGGGGGGTTTTCCCAACCAGGTATCTCCCACAGCAGGACACCTAGCTGAGTAGCTATTGTCAAAACCCTGCCACCGTCGGTTCTCGATCTCCACGGTCTCCCGGTCACAGGTCCCAGTGACATCGATTGATGCGCAGATCCATCTAGGCCGGTTTGAAGAATCCGGGGCCCGCCTGGGGCAACCCGGGCGTATACTCTCGGAAGACACAGACCCTCCACCCGTTTCCTTACTGCACCCACCTCGACGCACGTGACGCTGAGGAGCTGGTCTCGTTTCTAGTTCCCCGCCAGGAGATCTGCGTCCAGGTAGCGCGTTCCCGGAATTCCGTTAGGGGGGGGGCGCGGTCCTTCCCAAAAGCGATCGACCGTCGGGCCGCTCCGTTAAAGCCGCCTTCGCTGTCAGGTGCGTGGCCCCGGCCGCCGTGTCACCGCCTGTGCGATGAAGGTGGATTCGAAGCGTGACAGGCAGCTCGGATATTGCACACACGGCCACCTGCAGACTGACTAACGCAGCCGTTCTCTCACAGTCTGTTACGTTCAGGGACGTGGGAAGCATTTTCGTTGGGAAGGGGAAATATTTGAACTTTGAAACAGCAATATGTAAATGTATCCTAAACCACATTTACAGGAAATATGTTAAAGTTTGCATTTGGTCATTGTTAAATAAGTTGGGTCCGAATTTTATGTATTATTCATATGTATGATAAAATTGTAAGTTAACTTTTCAGTTAAAAATCTCTTGTTAGACGGATTGTAACATTATATAAGTGATTATTATGTGAGATATACAAGCGAAATCCATGTACGTCAACAGTAAGGTATCGTGGGAAACTGCAAGGTTTTGATATTGCCGGGAAAAGTTATGTCATTATTGAGGAATCGCATGAATGGTCCAGGAAATTTTGCTTTCGCTTCATATTTTCTGGGTAAACCCTACGGCTTTCTGTTCTTGATCCTAAAAACATATTTTGTTTCGTGTCACCTGTAACTACACAATTTTTATAGATTGTTTACGAATTTAAGATATGTTTGATATATTTTGAGGGTCCTGGTGATTATCATTTGCGCAATAATTATCTAGTATCTCTTTATACATTAAGACAGTTGCTGCAGAAGAGAGTAATGGGCGTCAGAGAACAATTTTGAGAGACAGGAAACCGTGGAATGTGGAGGCGTCTCCGCCTTCATAGTGCGTCACAGATGCCTAATAGGTAAGGCGAGGAGGAAGCATCTCAATAATGGGTTCTTTGATCACCATGAATCATTCAGCCGTCATAAGAGGGGAAATATAGGGAAACCCTATGGTGTGTGCGTCTGGAATAATTCTTATGAAAACGTAGGTGGAACGACCTTTTGAATGAACATTGCAAGAAAAAAAAAAACTTTCACAAGTTGTGCAGGTCGTGAGAGTAATCTGTCATTATACGTCTGTCCATGTATGATACGTGTGTTCCGTTACAGCATGATTTTCGACGGTTGCGCGCGGTGTAATTTTCGATGTTTCGTTCTCCCTCTTGTTTTCAGCTGTGAGTGGTTTCTTCCTGCTCACAGGCTTGTTTCGTGCCACATCCTGACGGATGCAATCTCACCCAGATGCCGTTTCTGCCTGCTTCTCTCTCTCTCTCCCTCTCTCTCCCTCTCTCTCCCTCTCTCTCCCTCTCTCTCCCTCTCTCTCCCTCTCTCTCCCTCTCTCTCCCTCTCTCTCCCTCTCTCTCCCTCTCTCTCCCTCTCTCTCCCTCTCTCTCCCTCTCTCCCCCTTCTCTCCCTCTCTCTCCCTCTCTCTCCCTCTCTCTCCCCTCTCTCCCTCTCTCTCCCCTCTCTCCCTCTCTCTCCCCTCTCTCTCCCTCTCTCTCCCCCTCTCTCTCCATCTCTCCCTCTCTCTCTCCCCCTCTCTCTCCATCTCTCCCTCTCTCTCTCCCCCTCTCTCTCCCTCTCTCTCTCCCTCTCTCTCCCTCTCTCTCTCCCTCTCTCTCTCTCTCTCCCCCTCTCTATCTCTCAGGTTTAAGACAATTTGTCCACTCTAAAACAGTGCTTCATGATTAATCTTCTTTCGAACGTTTCGTGTCGTGTTTCAAACTTCAACAGTTTTGACACAATCGCTTCATTAGAAATCGTTATCCTTTCTCTCTAGAAGATTTATTCTTCTCTCGTTTTCGTGATTTACTGGCGTCTTTCAATTTTGCCTGTGGAAATATAGATCAGAGAGTGACGAAATATCTTGGAACATCTTGAAACGAACAAAGGTGGGTGTCCGAAAAAGGCATACAGGCGAGACCAGTGTGAATTGCGAATGTGCAACAGTCTCATTGTAGAATGTATTCCCGCCTTTATCTGCAGTGTAGTTTCTTTTGTATTTAGTGGTAATAGTTATGTTTTATTTATCCTGTAATTTGGTATTCAACAAGGTTGGTTTGCCGAACTTTACAATACAACTGTCTTTTTAGAGCTTGCTTTCTCAATTCTTTATGGTTTTCGCCCTTAACTTGTAGATCGTATGTCTGCCTTCGTCTTTTTTAGAACTTTTTCCTTCGAAGTTACTGTTTGTCTTGAGCATAAACAATCACAAAATAATACCCGCCTACTTCGTGAAACCAGCTGATTTTTCACGTTTTCAGGATGTAAAGCCTTGACAGAGACTCAGTTAGTTTATCGGTTATGGTAAAAAACCAACCGAAAGCCTACCGCGACACACTCAACAAGAAAGTTGAGAAACATGTCTTGTGGAAGTTCAAACCCACGTCGTTTGGGGCCGAAGCTGTGGATCGGAACCCGGCGACCCCCCCCCCCCCCCCCCCCCGGCAACCAGGACATTACGTGAACGTGAAAGCGAACAAAGCCTGGATTCGCGTCCTGCGGATGGCGAATATGGAAGCGCTCGCCTCGCCTCGCCTTTCGATCAATTGTCCACGGCCCCGTGAACATCCCTCGCCGCACAATGCGCTTTCTTCTGCTCGCGCGGCGGCGACGGCGGCGGCGGCGAATGACCTTTGCGTTCCCGCGCGCCTTCCGCCTGCTGCGACGGACGCGCCGGTGCGTCATTTCCGGCGGCGGCTCGCGACCGCAGCGCGGGAAGCCGCTACAGGAGGCTCCGCCGCCGCCCCCGGATGCGCCCTGGTGGGACTCGGCCAGCCTCTCCGGCGCATCGTTCTCTTCGCCTTCGCGCAGATCTAGTGGGGAGCTGCAACAAGGTCCCTAGAATTGCGCCCCTTGCAAGAAACAATAAGAATCTTCACAAAAATGTATCCATTGATCCTATCCCCGAATATTATTCCCAATCCTTTCTTAAAAATCTACTAATAGTGTTCGGCTCACCCAATCCATAGGTCTTTTGTAGACCAATCCGTAGAACATCCGATACACAATCAGCTCTTTTTCTTCATTTTCCTCTCGAATGCGATAAGATGCCGCAATTAATAATCCTCACATCAGTAATACGCAAATAATCACTCGTTCTCTTGAAATCAGCGTTATTTAATTCTTATTTATAATGGAAATTGCCGTAGCCAGCCGCTTTGTTTAACCCAAGTACGAAATTATTCGCTCCTAACAAACCACATGGCCGTGTGTTGCTTTTTCGTTAAATTTTTTAAACAAATTAAAAAGACAATGGGTAATCTACTAGCGTGCCCACTGCGCTGTGCGGTTAGAGCTCGCCATGAAAAAATGAAAAAAGTGTTAGAGAAAGTGGATTTTCCATGACGTTTTGTTAACATCGCATTCTTATCACCGTCACAATTCCTGGTTTAAAAGTAAACCCGGGAGCTAAAAATCAAGAAGAGAAAAATACTTAATTTGGATTTAAAATATCTTCCCTTAGTAATAATGTCGTATTCTGCCTAGGAAGCAACAGAAACAGATCATCGATGACACTATTGGATTGGCAACGTTTGCTCTCATTAATTTCCTCAAATCGCATAACATTCCTTCAGCTAATGTGATGATGTTGAATATTCCGTAATGTTAGAAAAATCTAAATTCCTGCTGGGAGTAACAATCATTCCAATAAAAGTTTGCAGTGGGAGGACATTTCAAGGGCTGACCTATTTACTAACGGCTAGTGTGTGGAAATTCTTGGGCAAGGAAACAGCGAAAGTGTCTTCGAGGATGTGCGGTCGGAAATACTGTGATGCAGAAATCCTTTAAATCACGAATATATAAACTAGACTTGAGAGGCGCTCTGAGTTTCATACAAGTCAATCAACCTTTTTCTAGTTTGAAACGCATTCCAGAACTGTATGGAGAAATCACGTCATTAAGAAACACTGTCATCAATTAAACGAATTGCCTTGAAATGTTACTCTAGTACATCTTCCCACGGTACCCTACAACCACGTTTTACTTGTATTTCTATTTATCGAAAGATGAAATTACTTTACAGCTTCGCGTTTTAGTGTGTCGTATATTTCCAATGAAGCAACTTTGTTCTACTAGCAATAAAGTGCGAACGGCGTCTATTAAACAGACTCGAAGACTCCCTGGAGCCGCGCCTGCACTTACGCGGAATGGAAATGGCCTAGGGCGAGGGGGGGGGGCGGTCGTTTCCATGGAATTGCCTTCGCCGACGCGTAGTCTCGTCCTCTGCGCGAAGAAGCCACTTCCGGTCGCGTCGCGTTGTCGCCCGCCGTTGGCCCCCGAATGTGGGGCACCGTACCCTCTAATGGGGCCTGATTCTTTCGACTCTCCACACAATGGACTCTGTGTCGGAAGCGCGCGACACGGAATGTTACCTAAACACTCTTGATAACACAACTGCTTCCCACTGCCCCACTGAACTGCCCAAATGAACGCTCTTGTTTGACAATCCCACACTGGTGTGTGTCTAACGGAACACGTTCTGACACGTTGCTTCATTATTTTTTATGTACTAAAGAATAATTAAAATTAAGTATTTGTTACTAATGTTGTCTTCGTTCCTTTTAGAATACTTTATTATATTTCCTTCCACATTTAACTATTAGTAATGCTGAACTTAATCTTTGAAATTTACCATTCTTTATTTGTTCATATTAGTGTTTATTGCATACTTCGTGAGCTCTCATCATACTCATTGTGGAAACATTTTTATTCGAGATATTTGTTCTAATTTCACGAATTCGTACGAAACATAACATAACTTCCACGCTTAAAGCTGATGTATGTTATTTAAAGAAGAATTACGCTTATGTATAGGTACAACAGTGAGCTAAAACCAAAACAACTAAACAAAGAGGACTCGTTTTTCGAGTCAACACAGCGTTGCACAGAATCTTTAGTGGCGGATAACAACTTTAAAGATTTCACTTTTTATTAACGCACGCGTAATATTTTACTTCTTTAGTTCCTTCTAGATGATTAACCTCAGTGGTACGTGCTCACGGTATGTAGTAAAGACACGCAATTTATCCATGTGGCGTCCTCTTGGCGAGCACGTGTTTATCGCAGGCTGCATTCCATTCGGCGTCACTCTCTCACCGCGAGCGAAGTGCGCTCGCAGGGAGTGGCGCCTTGGACCGCGAGCCGTTACTTCCGATCGGAGTGGGAATTCCGCGTCGTGTCTGTCGCCTGGGCGCTAGCGGCGCGCCCACCGCTGGTTGACCCGCGCGCTGTGTGTGTATGTGTGTGTGTGTTGACTGCAAAGAGAAGCGGCTGAGACGCAGGTGTTCCATGCCCCCCTGCCCCCTGCCCCCCTTGCTCCCCGCTGCCCCCTCGCCCGCTGTTCCACCGTCCTCTCCATCGAAGCACCTCTGCGTGGAGTACATACTACCTTGCGAACGTGGACATTTTGGGGTTTCTGTTAAGTTGGCAGGTGGCCAACAAGGAATCTAGGTTTATGTATTGCGTTTACGATGATGAAAATATGTGAATTTGGCCACTATACTTGTGGTTTAATTAATGTGTGGGAGCACGTTCCATTGAGAGTGATTTGAATTTTAGTCTTATCAACTTTAATGACCTCACTTTAGTTACATGCTTCTTGTTTTGCCGATAGTGAGCTCTGATTTGATCCGTCCAATCAAAAAAATGACAATCATTGACGTGATTTATCGTGTCAATTTCTCATAAATTGCTTGACAACGAGCATTTCACTATGAGGGTGACCCAGGTCTGTTTAGATCTCCTGTTAGGTTTATCTGTACAAGCAGTTGGAATATTCCATCGCCGCTTGGGCTCCTGTCATTTTCTTTTCCTCCCTCCGTACAAAACTTGAGCCGTCCTCCGATATCGTCCCCACCCGGCTGAGGTGGCTTAGGGGCATCAACTGATGTGACTCTGACCGGGACCTCTGCCGGTAGAAGGGTTGACACTCGCTAGATATCTTCATCGAAAGTAACCGTAGAATTCTAGCGACCGGCTGCTCTGGTCGATAGTTTTCCGTGGTTTGCCCCAATTAATACCTAGCCTTTGCCCCAATTAATACCTAACAAACGGGACACGGATAGCGGGAGAAAGTTCTGTCCTCTTTGCCCTATCCTCACCCCCTTACTTACACACCAGCACAGCCACACATGTCGGGAGCTTAGAGCTTGTCCCGGCTAGGGCTGTGCCCCGCCGGTTGGAGATACCTGGATGGGGAAAACTCTTGCTGACATCCAGGATTTAACCATCCGGAATGACACCACTACTTCCCGGAATTAAAAAAAAACATGCGCTACACTTACGGGACTAGCGATTATATCAGTTGACATGCACGGAAACATGCACGAATATTTATTTATGATTCCTACAGTCGCCCCACTTTCGATGTCGTCTTATCGCAGCGCGACTTCTCGCGTCCTATCACCGCCCCGACCTCCCGCACCGGAACCCTAACGGT
Organism: Gryllus longicercus; assembly: GCA_038098605.1. Classification (NCBI taxonomy): domain Eukaryota; kingdom Metazoa; phylum Arthropoda; class Insecta; order Orthoptera; family Gryllidae; genus Gryllus; species Gryllus longicercus. The sequence continues at coordinate 320,794 of JAZDUA010000959.1, read as the reverse complement.
TCGCCCGCCCGCGCCTGGCCTCCGCCTGCGTAACTCGGCCCGGAACTCGGAAGGCCTGCGCCGGAGGACAAAGCGCGAGCGCGCCCCCCGCGGCGGCGCAGGATGCGCCCGCGACCGACGCCGCAGAGGAAGCGCCGTGCGGTTTCGCGGCGCCCAGGGCGTCGCGACGGCGCCAGCGCGACGGCCAGAGGCCAAGCAGCGCTGGGGGTTCGGCGGGAAAATCATCGCGGGCGGCAACGGTGCTATCCGCACACCTGTGTTGTTGCTTTTTGTCATCTCCAAAATAAAATAAAAAATAAAGTAAATAAATAAATATTTTATATTTTTTACCGATACGTTATAGCTTATTGCCTTCGATACGGAGTTCGTTACACGCTGCATAACGTACCTGGGACGAGAGGATCGTGGTGACGAGGGAAATACGAAAACAGTTGAATGGTGCTACATGTTCCCTTACGGAGGGTATTATGAAAGAGAATTGTGGGTGGGAAATATGAAATGACAAACGCAGTCAAGTTAACATCTAGTTAATTAGTAAAAATGAGTAAATCTGAATCAATAAAATTCTGTTAAAAATTAAATTATGTATGTAACACGGGCGTTAACGGTCACCATTCGATCTTTAGAACCCTTATAACGCTTTAGATGCATGATTAACTTTATTGGTGGAGAGTCTCAACTCACTTGGCTCTCTCTTCCGCCGCTTCCATTTTCAAACTTTTAATTCAAAGAAGGGCATTTAATGAAATGGATTCGCAGGTGCATAAACAGCTTCTGTCCGTTCATGATTGTTTCAAATATTACACGTCCTGTTTTGAAGGTTTCGAGTTCATGAAATGATAAACGATCGGATAAATCAGATGGACGAATCGAAAATGAAATGAAAAATCGATTAACACTACAAGGCAGTAATTCAAAACATGGAGTATTCTGAATTTCCAATTAGTATAAAGTAAACTAATGTGGGAAAGGTCCTCCGTATGTAAGCACGGAAAAATCATTTTTAAATTCACATGAAGATCCTATCGAGAATTGTGATCCCTTACTATATAGATTTAATTTACCCTGAATTATTAATGAAGTAATAGCTCTACCGTTCAAACAGCAGAGCCTACAAACTACCTGTAAATTAAACACAACTTTTAAATTATGGCAAAATCTGGCTTCTGCTCGAAATGAGTTTCGCTCTTATCTGACTAGATCCCTCCGTTTGCGCTTCCGTTATCTTTATTAAATCCCCGAATCTTCCGCGCGGTCGCAAAATCCAGCGCACTAATGCTTTATTTCGTTTTCGTTCGCGCTCATTTCATAAACGTGGCGTTTCGCGGCTTGTTCCTGTCAAACGGAAGCAGCGGCGGCGGCTCTCGCTGAATAAAACAAACACTGCGCCGCGCGGATTGTCCGTCCAGAAATACACGCGTTCCATCTCACTCGCTGCATCTCGCTTCCCTCTGCCTCTCTTCACGCTCTCACTGCGCTCCGCTTCTCTTTGCCACACACCTCGCTCCGCCTGGCTGCCCTCCGTCCCTCCTCACACCGCCCCGCCTCACACCTCCCGCCTCATATGTCGTTTCACTCATTCCATGCCTCACTTCTCGCCGACTCATTCCTCCTCGCCTCATTCCTTCTCCACCGTAATTGCTCGCCTCGCCCTTTCCCGCCTCACTCTGCCCCGCCTTGCTCTGTCCCGCCACGTTCCACCCCTCCACGCTCTTCTCCGCCACGTTCCACCCCAATGGTCTTCTCCGCCTCACTCTTCCCCGCCTCACTCGTCCCGGCCTCACTCGTCCCCGCCTCACTCGTCCCCGCCTCACTCGTCCCCGCCTCACTCGTCCCCGCCTCACTCGTCCCCGCCTCACTCGTCCCCGTCTCACTCGTCCCCGCCTCACTCGTCCCCGCCTCACTCGTCCCCGCCTCACCCCCCCTCCGCTTCATTCCTTCGCAGTTCACTCCGCCTCGCCTCTCGCCGCCTCCTCCTCCCCACCTCACATCGCGCCGCTTTACTCCCCGCCTATACGCTCCCCATTTCTCTCCTCTCCGCCTCATCCCCCTCCCTCCTCCCCGCGTTATTCCTCACGACCTCACTCCTCCCCTCCTCCCTCGGTGCTCCCCGCCTCTCCTCCCCGATTCACTCCGCCCTCCATACTCTGCCCCGCCCGCTCCCTCACGCCTGGAGTTCAAGCCGCCTCCTCCCATTCGCCGTAATGACCTTCCCCGCCCGCTTCGCTGCCCCACCCGCCGCAGCTCGCGGTCGCCCATAAAAGCGGGCCGTTCGGGGCGTAATCACTCACGATAACACGGCCGCCGTCGCGTCGGGGCGTTGGCCAAACATGCGAATTGGCCGCGGCGCGGGTGACGGGTGACGGGGCGCGACCCCGGATCACTCGGAATGAGGAAGTGAGCCCCGCGCGGGCGGAATAAACGCTGTTCGCTCGCGCGCGCTGTTGTTTTACTGTCGCAGGTGCTTTGTTGATGTTTGCGGTTGAACCCATTCGGGGAATGTTGAGTTCGTTTGTCTCGCGTGGCGACTTCGTGTTTCTAGGGTATGTTCTAATTCGTGTATGTTATGGCTGGCCTGTGCCCTCGCGGTCGTTACAGTTGTTTGTTTGTTTGTTTTTTCTAAGTTTTCCTTTCTCTTTCCTTACACTAATTTATTGAACAATATATAATGTTTTAAATTTGTAGTAGAATTGTAAAGATTTGTTGTGTTTTGATAGTATTGTTATTTTCATTCTATGCGTTCCCTTTGTCTGTGTCGCAACCGTGGGTAATCCTTTTTCACATTCGCGAACGTATTGACGTTTAGTCATATACCTCGGCCAATCTGACCAAAGTGCAGAGTTTGTTGACCTACCGCCCGTGTTGACGAGCGAGTCTGAACTCGTTTCTGAAGCATTTTTTGTAACATTGCGAAACGTTGCGTAGCGCAAAAACTTGTGGAAAAGGCTATTACTTTTTGTAGTGCCCAGGTAATTAATATAATCAGTCGTTCATGGAGAACTAATTTCTAGGTTTTTACCACTTGTAAAAATTGAACGATTTTCTTTCGAAGAGTCTTTTCCTTCCATAGGTGTGTTTTATTTACATCAATTTTCTGAAGTTTGGGGAAAAAGTGAATTGGTGTTGAAAGCGACAAAATCTGGCGTCCAGATCACTTCGGATCCTAGGAATCGAATCGATAACAATGCATCACGTTCATTATTGGTGCTTCAATGGGTTTTTACGATGTCGTAGGGTTGTTAATACACAGTCCACTCGTTAGTTTCCTGGAACAAGGCATAGCATGAGCAAACCTCAGAACAATCGTATGGCATTTAGCAGAGTTCAGTGGCAGACCTTTCCTCCGGATGCACCGAAGCGAACCAGAGTGGTGCATCGGTCGGTGACTCAGCGCTGCCAGCCGCTGGACATCGCGCTGTCCCACGACGTCCGACCGACACTGACGCCAGAACCCTCCGCCCGCGCACGGGAACAGCAAGTGGTGATGCGACTTCCACACCAACTCATCGACACTGCCAAACATCGATGTTCAAAATTTAAACATCCATGTTAATAATACATCGGTCAAAAATCTTCGATGTTTTTAAAAAGCGATTTTTTATTGTTGGTTTAGTAAACTTGAACGTCAAATTCGCGCGCAACCAAATTTGATTTCACAGTGACCGCAGAAGAGGAGCAGGAAGGTGAATTCTGTGAGATTTGATTCCCTGCGGTCCGCTACTTTGGTCATTACTCCCGGAAACGCAACGCTTTTTGTATCCCTGGAATTGGCAATGTTCTTAGAATGTGAGATCAGGAGCCGACTTTCATGTTGGCTTGCGGAATATTACTTCTCCTTGTATCTACCACAGCGAGGTACCCTTCAGGTAGGGGGGGGGGCTCTAAGCTCCCGATATGTGGTAGTGTAGTCGATGTAAGGTGGGAAGGATGGACGAAGATAAGGGAGGAAAAATCGCGCCCGGTCCGTCACCCGTTTATTAGGGGTTACGCTCCTGCATTCACCTAGTGTTGATCGGAGAAACTACAGATCAAAACAGTCGACCGCTAGAATTTTCCTTCAGAGAAAGGTGAGCTCGACCCAGCTATTTCGGGAGCGTCCATAACCCGCCCACTGATTGTCTCGAGCTGTCGGCGAACGACGCTGCCGAGGCAGCGGCCGCTCCCACGGAGCCGTCGCAGCCGGCCGCGTGGAAGGCGGAAGGCGCAGCGGGCGCAGCAAGCGCAGACTGGCACGGCTCGCGCCACCCACGCGCGCCGGCGGCGTCTGGCTGCGCCCGCGCCCGCGTCTGCGCCGAGTCGTTGACTCGAGGTCGCGCCGCGCCAGCCTCGGCGGTCCGCCCGCCCGCCCGCGCGACCGCTGCCACACGGCCCTTCGCGCAGCTCCCACGGGGATGGGCCGAGGAACCCTCGTCGCGCAAACTATAGCTAAGAATGAAAATCCGCTCCTTATGTCATTAGGCGGAATATTCCTTTTCTTTTCGGTCGGGTTACCTTAGTTTTGCCCCACCCCCTTTCTGCCTCCCATCTATCTGCGTCTGAGACAAATGTCAGGGTCTCCCGTGCCACAGCCCTTTACCATCGACACAAGACCTCGTGAGTGTGCTACTGCTGGAGAGATTATTACCCCACAGATCTGCATGAAACAAATCTACTTCCATTATTGTGATGTAGGGAAAAGAGCAGAAGCAATTGTGACCCCCCAACACGCAATGAACTGCAAGACGTCTAGCCATCAGGCATATCTCGAAAATGACGCGGTCTTAGGCATCTAAAACCAGTGTTTATTAATTTTGTGATTTACGGAATTATGCCTTTTCAAACGTTCTGCTATTGTTTTCGTAAGTACCCCCACACCGTGGTGCGGGTTATGAGTAACGTTCGAAATTGGGTTTCAGTGCAATTGTTTTCACTTTTAAAACAATCATTTCCAAAGTGCTGGACGTTTGCGCGGTTCAAACTTGTAGAAATTGTTTCTTGAGGATAACAAGAAGGTTTATAACACGCTTGTGGTAAGCTAGGGCATGAGAAGCAACTGATTTTCGTATGCATTGGTTGTTCAGTCAATTTAGAGGTAATTAAACTTTGAATCCTCTAACTGCGGATGAAAATAGTTACATGTGATCAAAGCATGAACTTACGAAGAAATGAATGTAATTAATGAAGTTAATGTAATTACTAATTAGTAATCTCTCGAATTTATTGATTCTAGGTCATAGCGGAGAGAACGTAATCTCTATATGATCCCTCGTCATGTTGGGCAGGCACACTTTTTCACCACTGCGCGGACCGTTTGTAATTTGTTCGTCACCCATTAACGCTAACACTATTGGAGCTCACCCCCCTGCTTTTCCACGAACGCTGATCACAGGGACTGCAGCCGCCGACCAAACTGCTGTCCCCAGAATCCCTAACTTCTCTGACACGATAACCATCTCTTGTTTGCTGCTCCTGTCACCAATTTTGCCTCGATTAACTGGCTCTTTCAACGACTCGGTGACGCACACAACCCCCGCCACGAACGCCACTCTCCCAGCGTCTCATTTGCTTGTTCTTTTCTTTTTGTTTGTTGTGGCCACTGCTGCTCGCGACTCGTTTCCAGTCTCGTGATCGCTCATACTGACATTCGCTGCCATAGACGCCATTGTGTGTGACACACCTATAGCATCTGTATTGTCTAGACCAGCGGTCGCCAAACTCGTGAAGCTTGTGAGCAACCACCACCGTTTTCAGTCCTAATGTAGGCTACCAAGAACCCAAATGATAATTTATTTTCTCAAAACTTAACATTTGTTTATTTTTTATAAACATACATTTCTCTGTATCAGACAAATTTCAATGAAACTGTATACAAGAAAAAGAAGGGTCATCTGTCTGAACTCTGTAGAGCAAGTACAGGTTAGCCAACCCTGAGCATGACCGTGATCTACCGGAAATTACCCCACGTGATACGAGTGGCTCGTGATCGACAGTTTGGCTGATATCTGTCGTGGTGGCTGACGTTTCGGCCAACATGTGGTAGCCTGTCTCAGAGCGTACTGTCGATCAGCAGTACGTCATGAGGAGGGCCACAACATGTTAGCTGAAACGTCAGCCACCACGCGGCTCGATCCGGATAACCTGGATAATGCACACGCCGTCCGCGGAAGCCCACGCAATCACCTACGGCACATGTCGGGAGCGCGACTGCCGTTTCCCTCGCCTCGGCCGTCTCGCGCAGCCCGCGCCGGCGCCGGCGCCGCCTCACTTGGCAACAGCGCCCTTCCTCCGGGAGAGACGCTCCTCGCCGCGCGGGTATTCCGTATGCGCGTCGGGGCCCCGCGGCCGCGGCCGCGCCCGCTCGCTCAAAGCGGCAGTGATCGCTTCTGCAGACCCGCTTCATTACGCCGCGCCGCGCAATTAACGCGCGAAAGAAAGGCTGCGAGCGGAGCGAAAAACGTGCGCGAATCCCCCGCCTCGCCCCCGCCCCGTTCCGCCCCCCCCCCCGCTCCACCCCGCCCCGCTCCGCCCCGCCCCGCCCCGCTCCGCCCCTCCCCGCTCCACTCCGCCCCGCTCCACCCCATCCCCCCCGCTCCGCCCCGCTCCACTCCGCCCCGCTCCACTCCGCCCCGCTCCACTCCGCCCCGCTCCACTCCGCCCCGCTCGACTCCGCCCCGCTCCACTCCGCCCCGCTCCACTCCGCCCCGTTCCACTCCGCCCCGCCTCGCTCCGCCTCGCTCCTCCCTGCCCCTCCCCGCCAGGTCCCACCCCTTCCTCTCCTCCCCATCACTCCCGCCCCGCCACACACCGCCCCGTCACACCCTGCCCCGCCGCATCCCGCCCCGCCCCGTCCCGCTCCGCCCCTCTCCACCCCGGCTCACTCCGCCTCGCCTCGCTCTGCCCCGCCCCGCCTCTTACACGCCGCCCATCCCCGTTACCCTCCGCCCCGCTCCACCACGCCTTGTCCCCCCCGCTCTACCCCCACTGCCCCGCCCTGCCCCTCCACGCCCCCTCGCGGACGTCGCGAGTCGCGCGCGTTTTTTGTCGCCGTATTTGGCGAAGCGGGACCGTCTGGGCGGGTGAGCGCGGTGAGGACAGGGGAGGACCGGTGATGACGGGTGTACTGGACGGCGGCCGGCTCCAAAACACATGTAGATACGTCGATCTCCATGCAGCCTCTGTGAGCCGTCCGTGAGATTATGGCGGTGTCGTGCTTGGCCGCTTGCAGGCTGCTTGGCTTGCAGATCAAAAGGACTTCGAAATGAGGCGTCGAAAGTATGTCGGGACGAGTAAGCGTAGTAGTAACAGCGTTGTAAATTCGGAGGGTTTACTAAGGGCTTGTGTTATGAATATTAAGTTGTTATCGTCTTATTTCTAAGAAGTGATAATACACAACTTCATGGTATTGTATGCAGTTTGAATTGAATGCGTCGCAGTTGAAGATACCCCATTTTTTGCGGTTTATTTTGGTATTGTTTTTGTTGTGGTAGGTCCAAAGTGTCGTAATGCAGTGATTAGCATGCTTTGTTCCTTCAACAATTTCTTGAAAACATACGATATTATCTAGAAAGGAAAGTCTTGTCCGCAGATGATAAATAGTCCTTTCGCAGGCTTTTGAATTGCGTGGTGGAGCTGCTTTTGTAGTTCTAATCTGCTTATCTGGATCGTTTTTGAGGCCGCGGTCACAAGACACTGACATTTAGCATTTCCTTGCTGATGCAATGTTGCCACTACAACGCTAAAAACCTATAGAACATGTAACGATTATAATATTTAGTATATTTATTAGATATTAATGTAGCATTTAGCACTCCATTTCGTAAATAATTCTTGGATTACCTGGTCAAATAAACATCTCCTAGACACATAAGTGCGACTTTTAAAAAACATGCGTACTCGTATCAACAAAAACAATTTATTTCTAGTTTGCTTCGAATTCATACATATTGGGGTAATAAATTGTATCAATAAAACCTCATTGAGTGGTAATTTAGCAGACTTTCTAGAAAAAAAATAGTTATTTTTACGTATTGTAGGTTCACAAAACCGATCAACTGAAAACAAAAACCAATGTATTATTAGAAAGATAAAAATCTACGGAGTGGCAGAACCAAGGAGGGCGGGAACATGCCGTCTTAGCCAACGTTTTTGTAATTTTTCAAAATAATTACCAATGATGGGCCTGATCACATCCAATGCAGTTCCCTCGTATGAGATACATTTATACTCATAAAAAATATTCAGGAAGTCTGAACTGAAATCCTCCGCCTCCCCATTCCGAAACACTTTCTGCACCTGCCACTGAAACCAAACTGGCGTGTGATTCTCTTAGCCAGAAATAATTGGAGCTGTCCCTTTCGATACAGCGTCCAAGTCCCAATGGCAATGCGCCGTCGCTGGGCGGGGAAGGGGGGCGGTAATGGGCGCCTTCGCCCGCGGGGCCCTGCAGGCTGACCTCCCCCCCCCCCCGCCGGCTGAGAGCGTCTTCGCGTGCGGGAATCGGCGCGGAAAACTCCGCTCCCGGCGGGTGTCGCGGCGCGTCGCGTGTCGCTGGGAGGCTGCGACGGCGCGGCGGCGAAGGAGGACAGTGGGCAGGAAAGACACCGAAATGCACGACGAGGATCCAGAAGATGATGAAAAAGCAGCTTTCCAAATCAGACATTGCTAGTCAGTTCAAATGAGAAAACCGAGTAAATTAAATTTTACTTACGTAAAAATTAAGCGATTTATTTACAGAAATTTCGCTTCGTTCTAGTGTCTTTAATTTCGTTAAAAAAGAAAATTTGATTTTACCTCTTTCTTCTTTTCATAACATCGTTTTAAGAGATGAATATTTTCCCCTTCTATGAATGAAGAATACTGTCGCAATAAGCATCGTTATCTCAATCTTGAGTGCCTCTCGATAGTTACGTTTTATGCAACAGTTATTACTATTAATTTATTCCTAAATGCTCCTCTTGACCCATGCAGACCGACGTACGTCATGTACAGGCAACGTAAGTGCATTGAATAGCCACTGAAACGAGTGGAAATTAGAAAACTGCGGGGCGGTCTTGGCGTCTTGGCCGTACATGTTATTCCGTAACCGAGCTTGCCGCTCGTATTAGGCGCGGCGAATGACGCACTTGCTCACTTTCGTTCGGAGCCTTCTGGCCCAGTGCGGCGTTGGGTCCGGCGTGCGTGACGTGGCGTGGCGTGGCGTGTCGCCGCGTCCCCAAGGCCGCCCGCCCGCGGGTTCATGGCCCGGCGCTGGTCCGCGTCCCGTTAGGTCGCCCCGCCCCGCCCGGTCCAGCCCAACCGCCCGCGAGACCGATCCTCGAATGCCGTTTTCTGGACGAGCCGATGGAGAACCCTGGTGGATGAGGCCAAGGCCCGTCTGGCGCGTCAATGAGCCAACAGGAATGCTGTTTTCGTCGTTGGAAGTTTTGGTTGCTCTAGTGTAGTGTGGAGGAATTTTGGATTGGAAAAGAGAAAATAATAGATATCTCGTTAGATTTGGGTTTTGAATGAATATGGATAATGGGTGTATGGATATGGATAATGCGTCTCTCTCTCTCTCTCTCCCTCCCCCTCCGCCCCTCCCTCTCCTTTTCACTCTCTTCTCTTTCACTTTTGTCTGCTTTAAGCCCGTTTTCGTCTCAATTTAATCTCGTTTTCGTCTCAATTTAATCTCGTTTTCGTCTCAATTTAATCTCGTTTTCGTCTCAATTTAATCTCGTTTTCGTCTCAATTTAATCTCGTTTTCGTCTCAATTTAATCTCGTTTTCGTCTCAATTTAATCTCGTTTTCGTCTCAATTTAATCACGTTTTCGTCTCATTTTATGTCTAAGGTTGTTCTGATTAAAATAATCAAGATTGTTTGTGTATGGAACGTCAAGCCTTCGAGCTGAAGAATTCGATCGGAACGATATTCTCGATTCACAATCCCGCGTCTGACCTCAGCCTGGCGCTCTACCATTATCTTATGAAGCCTACTCATGATTAAATATGTACATAAATTATATCGTTCGTTCTATGTTGAACTTTATAATCATCGTATTAATTTGCAGTGAAAATAATATGACTAATTTTTTAGAGTGATCGTTGTGTAACGGTTTATAGGTCCTCGAGGGTTCACTCGCAATTTGTCCAACGAGCACCAGTAGCCCTTCGTGTGGCAGGTGCGCTGGTGCGGCACCGCACCTGCGCTCCGACGGCGGAAAAGGCTCCTTCGACGCGATTGGCTCCTGCTGCGTCTCGTGGACCGCGGGCGCAGCTGCGTCGCCGTCTAGCGACGAAGCCACGCGACTTTTGAGAGGGTTTTTTTTTTTCGGTGGAATAATATTCCTGACATGAAAATGGCTTGATGGCTTTGGCGTGTGTTTGAGAATTATTTTTTATGACCATAACGGTAGATTCGAAGGTACGTATACATAATCCACTCAAAAATCCAATTTGGTGAAGAATACTTGTCTCCTTTGTGTTGTTGTGGTTTGCGTCAAGGTAAAATGGACATTTCATCGCAGTTTGTTGAAATATACTTTTAATATTATTTTGAGGAATTATCTCTACAAACGGCTCACTAGGCAAGAGATCTGTTTTATCTAAAAATAATCCTTGTCGAATAATCTGCTTAAAAGTCGTTCTTATATGCTCTCATATAAATGTTTCGTTCCCTGATTCTATTGTGCTATGACTGAACTCGTCGCGTGTAGTTTCAGCGTAATATCTCTTTGTTATCTGAATAAGAGCGCAGGTTCATAACATTCTGTAGAACGTGTTTCTAACGATCATTTTAATGATGACCATTCAGCCACTTCTATTCTCTCGCGTCCTGCATATGTGGAGACTGCAGCTAGGTTAATGCGATCGTAACCTAGGGAAACCGCGGGAGAGAATTTCAATTAATTCCGAAAATTGTTTAATCTCACTAATGGCATTTCAGCCACATCCATCCTATTTTCTCTCCTATTTTCTCAGTCGACAATTCATTGATGATGTTTATTGCGTATGCTCCCGCTGCAAGTACGATTAGGATCATTCAGAAATATTCAGATATTCATCACGACATATTGCGCCCCCATAATCTAAACGCTGCTTCCGCGCGATTGCTTTGAAATGACAGGCCCATCTGTTCGCAGACAGCACGCATATTAATGTGCCTCGGTGACCTTTTTGTGCAAAATACGCTATCAAGTAATTAACATTGAAATGTTTACAGAATTACTCTGTAAACATTTCTTTTCTTTCTTTCAATCTTTTTTCTTTATTTTTCTTTCTTCCTTCCTTCCTTCCTTCCTTTCTCCACTCACTCAATTATTTCTTCGGTTTAGCCTATGACTTTCGGTTTAGCCGGTTTAGACATGATTTTCTAAGTCAAGAATTATTTTTATCTAAGTCATTTTGACTCTCTTAGAACTATCTTTATCACTTTGATTCTCTTTACGTAAATGGTCGGTTTTTTATTACCTCTTCTACATATTTTCCCGTTTTTAGTTCTAGATTAACCTGGAGGTATAATACTGGTTTGTTGACATGCCACAATCTGTTAAAAATACGACGTAAATTCAGTATATTACGATATTATTAAATTATTCATATCAATACAGTTCGTACGCCTTGGACTGTTTGATTTGCTCTACAGTTTTCATTTTCTTCCACATCCTCGCTTATCCACCCGAGGTTTTCGTAACGCGCTGACCCTTTGCAATTTCCTAAACAGAATCCCAACTTCCTTCCACATCCCGTTTCCTCTTCTCACGCTCAGAGCTCTCGTGAGCAGTTACGTGTCAAATTCCGCGGAGAGTTACGTGCTCTGGGCGGAGCATATGGCCGTCGCGCCGCTCCTCGGGCGCAGCGCCCATGGACCGTCCGGCAGATGACGTTCATAAACGGCCAGCGCCCAGATGATCCCGCGCCGAGCAGCTCGGGGCCGCGCCGGCCGCCGCGTTTTACGACGGGCGAGCGGGCGGACGCGTGGGCAGGCGGATGGGTGAGAGCGGGGTGGGCGGGGGAAGGAAGGTTGAGCGGGGCGGCAACGGGGTGAGAGGGGTGGGGCGAGCCGGGCGGGATGGGCTGAGCGGGGGCTGAGGGCGGAGCGCGATAAGGGCGGGGCGGGTCAACCGGGGGAGTGGACGGGCGAGGGCGGGGCGAGCCGGGCGGGCGGGGTAAAGGCGGGGGAGGGCGGGCCGGGCGGACGTGTGGACGGGCGAGGGTGGGTCGAGCGGGGCTAGCCGGGTGGTCGGGCGGGCAGTGCGGAGCGAGGTAAGGGCGGAGCGGGAAAAGGGCGAAGCGGGGCGGGCCGACGGGCGAGGGCAAGCTTCGGGTCCGGCGGAGCGGGATAAGGGCGGGCCGAGCGGGCGTGGGGCCGGCCGGCCGGGGGGGGGGGCGAGGGCGGGCGGGTGAGCGGGACGGGGCGGGGCGGGGCGGACGGGCGTGGGAGGGCTCCGTAACGAGCCGAGGGTAATGGCGGCTGCGACGCCGCCGCCGTCGTTCGGGGCTGGCTCGCGCGCGTGAGGGTGCGCACTGGACTCGCGGGCAGGCGCCTTTCGAAGGCAATCTGCGGAGTGGAAGATCGTTTCCGAAACTACTGGCCGTGATGGTGTTAGGGAATTGAATGATTTGTTTGAATATGTTATGAGAAAAATGGGTCACGAGGTGAACGAAAGGACGAGTGGAAATATTTCAGACGGAGGAAAGACGTAGCAACACAGAAATGAACCCCGTAACTGCCCCCACCCCCGAACCGTCGCAATGCAAGCCCTTAAAGCATACACGCTGTGCGGGTTGCAGTACACGATAATTTGTATAAAAGAAACTATAAATTTTGAATTGCGAAAGGTTTTTTTAAAAATTTGTTTGTGATTTTTTGTGTCGCTCTAAAGTATTCGTGCTAAATTTGTTTTATATTGCTCCATGTTTTCCGCGAGTTATGCTAGAACAGCGTACGTGTCGAGTTTTTTTTATAAATCAATAATTTTTTCGTGTTGGAGACAGCTCACTTGATTGGTCGATGTAGCCTGTACATGTCACTCAGCTTCTTGTTTGACAGAGTTGTGAGCTCAGATCTGACGTTGCACGTAGAAAATTTACCGTTGTCATTCATGAACATGTCTCGAAGGGAACCAAGGGTTGACCATACACGCACAGGTTGCATAGATTTTTGTCTATTGTCGTGTATGGTCTTTGATTCATTCCTTCGGAAACAATAAGTCACCAGCGTCAACAGATAAAAGCAAACTATATTTGTAATAGAAGCTGCTTAATAATAATTTAATTTAAAACTTTAATTAATTTTAGTTTAATGGGGGCCGATTAGTATTAAAACATCATGGTATTTATTTTGTGTTCATGAGGTTCTGTTAAAAGTCGACTCGTATAGAATAGTAAAATTGTTTATCAAATGTGGTTTAACAAAGGTTCTTCTAATGTAATTTACATGTTTCCATTTATCAGTTCCAATCAACGCCTTTTATGATTAAGTTATCTGTAATACAATGCAAAGAAAAATATTTTTGAATTCACTGAGTTTTTCCAACATTCTTCCTTTTCGAGCCTCCTCGTCTTCAAAGTCAGGCAGACTCCTCGTAACTTCAAGGCGAGGCATAATCCGGCACTACCTGTACACAATTAGTCATCTTCGCCAACCTCCGGTTTGAGGATATGCTTCAAGCTGCATCGAGCTGCATCCTGTCTTTAGTTCGTCTCCTTTGTTCTCCTGCGCCGCGACTGCGACGGCGCAGAGGTAGACGATCTTTGCAGACGCAGACGACGGCGCTTCGCTTTTGTTTTCCCACGTGCACCTCCGCGCTCAGGAGCGGACCAACCAGTGGCGCGATCGTCGTTTATTGGTTGTGCGCGGCGCGGCGCGGCTTGGCGTGGCGTGGCGTGGTTTGGCGGGGCGGGGCGGGGCGGAGCGGAGCGGGGCGGAGCGGGGCGGAGCGGGGCGGAGCGGAGCGGGGCGGAGCGGGGCGGAGCGGAGCGGAGCGAAGCGGGGCGGGGCGGGGCCGGGCGGGGCGGAGTGGAGCGGAGCGGGGCGTGGCGGGGCGGGGCGGGGCGGAGCGCGGCGCGGCGTGGCGCGGCGTGGCGTGGCACCACGTGGGGCGGGGTGACGCGGCGTGGCGTGGCCTCCAAAGCGAAAGCGCCTTCGTTAACTGAGTAGCCCGACACTTCGCCTTTGCTCGGCCGCGATAAACGTCCGTTATTGATATGTCGTAGAATGCTAAGAGGCCTTTGTTTGTTTGCCTTGGATTGAGGTATGCCTCATGCCTTTGCTTTAGATAAAATTATCAGGTCCTTCACCCTGGGGACGCTCGTATCATTGCCGGTTTTCCGCTTTGTAGTGCCCCGATGAAGTATGTTTGTTTGGGAAGCGCAACATAGTTTCGGTTGAAGTTTAGGAGTCCGACGAAATGATAAAAATATTTGAGACGCTTTTACTGTACTATGCAGAAGCGCAACTAGAATTCTTCTAGCCGGAGATGTAGGCAGCTGACTGGACGTTTTCTTATCAACATTTTTTTCATTTATGCTAATTTTAAAATGAATTATTTATATCGAAATCGACTGAGATATTGAATGACTTTCGTTACATAGACAATTAGTAAAAATTAGATATTTTTGAATAGGTGACAATGTATCATCGGCTTCTGACGTGGAGGGACTGAAGCCCCATAAAATCTCATGAGCTTCATATCATAGGTGCGACACTTTTTAACGTCAAATTAGGCAGTAATGCATGCGCAGTATAACGAAATGACGAGGTTTCGTAGTATCGAGGTTACCATGTCTTATTTCATCCTTTACTAGAGAAAACAGCCTCCATTTGTGAAATGTATCACCAAATGTTCTTTGAACATATTCGGCAAGAAATACTAAGAAGTTATATTACGTAATTATCCGTTATGAAAACTAGTTTGAAAGTGGGATAAAAAGTAGTTGAATATTTGCGCACTTCTGAGAATACTGTTAATTTATACCCATTGTGGTTGACCTAGAAAGTTTCATTCATTTCTTTGGGAATGGTGTCATTCCAACAACATGCACTCTCCGAATATCTAGATACAGTTTCTTATACATAGTACTATGCACGTGTATTCATGTATAATAGATAATAAAATAAAGATAAGATAAATATAATAGATACTTAGTACGGAATTATACAAAAATATACGATGAGATGATCATGAGGTGATGTTAGGATATTAAAATCATTAAAAACGTCCCCGTGATT
This sequence comes from Gryllus longicercus, assembly GCA_038098605.1. Classification (NCBI taxonomy): domain Eukaryota; kingdom Metazoa; phylum Arthropoda; class Insecta; order Orthoptera; family Gryllidae; genus Gryllus; species Gryllus longicercus. The sequence goes on along the minus strand of JAZDUA010000959.1, from coordinate 305,607 downwards.
TAGCTAGTGTGTGCTTTAATGTACTTGTTAACAATTAGTGTTACACATTGTTCTAACCGTATTGTCAATACATTTAGCCCTGCTGATGGAGAAATACACTTCGACACGTCTGCAAACTTAAATTGTCGTATTGTGACCAAAATTCGTGAACTCCAAAATGAATTTAAAACATTTCGTTCACTTTCTCTTAACTAAAGATTCATTTCATTTGTTTTGCCCCGAAGGGCCTCCGGAGAGCCATCAGTCGCCCTAAACAAAACGTAACACTGCGTGCGAAGCGCGCTGGGCGGGTGGGCGTGGGCGTGGGCGTGGGAGCGTCGAGGGCTGACGACGGGGGAGGGCGGCGGTGGCAGCGTTCCACGAAGCCACGCACGTGCTGCGACTGTCGCCGCGACGCCCCGGCGCCGCCGCATGCCTGCGCAGCGGCGCCGCCGGCGACCGGCGACGCGACGCGACGCGACGCCACGCGACGGCGACGGCGACGGCGAAAGCGCCCGCGCGAAATTGGACCCTGGCGGACGCAGGGGGGGGGACTTGCGTTCGACAGCCCAGGCGGGACTCGGGTTGTCCGGTGCAGGGCCGCCCTCGAGCCGCCTCCAACGTGGCGTATCTTCTTGTGTTTCCGTCATTGGGATGGGAATTTGTAATCGTACGAGTGCTATATAAAGTAGTACGAAGAGCAATGAATGGCTCAGTAGAACAGGGGGCTGTGTCACATTGGCCTTGTTCTGAGATATCAAAGGTTTTATTAGAACTTTCATAATATAACTCGGTACATTTTTAAATTTTTAAACTCAGTACACTTGTATATGAGTCTATACTGGATTACAATTACGCATGACACTAAAAGAATAACATTGGAAGTTCTATTTAAAGCAAACAACTCAGTTTGATAGAAAATGGTAGTCCCTTGTTCTTCTAAGCTTTTCAATTATGGACATTGCCCGAATACAGGAAGAAGAGCGTTCCCTAAGGAGGCAGCGGTCGAGGCTAATTGGAGGATATGGACCCTGCTGACGTAATCCTCACTAAATACCAGAAAAACTTAACATCTCGATGAACAAATCCGTAATATTTTGACATTATTACATTGATATTTTAGCTATGAATCGACCTGGGAAAAAATAGATATTGCTTCCTTATTTCTTGCCTCTAAATTGCTCTCAACCACCAATACCACGAATCCCAAAAGCATCACAACGCTGCCAAAGATATTTTAAAAATATACCTTCTTCTTTATTTGTAATTCTGCCTGCGTGCATTCTAAGAATTTATGTAATAGTCCACCTCATCCACATGCTTGGAATTCTTTCACGTCTATTCACAGTCGATCGACAACTACTACCGATGATGTCATCGATCTCTTCCCATCAATAGAACGAAGAGCGGCGCTACGATCGCAGAAACCTAATTAGCGCTCGACCACAAAAATACGGCCGTCGCTGTCGGAGTCGTGGAAAACTGTTTTTAAGGCGACCTAATGACGCGGGGCAGCGCGCGTAACCGAAATCGTAGCGACACCGTCACGGAGAGCAGGGTCAGATTACTCGCGAGGCACGCGCCTGCAGGGTAATACGATCCTCCACCTGCCCGCGTCTTCCGCCTGACGGACGGCCCCCCTTCCAACGGGGCTAAATGCGACGGAGACAGGCGTGTGTAAATTGGGGACCAGACGGAAAATACGAGATTACCCCTATGTAAATAGGGGACCGACGCAGAGAAGGATATTCGTAAAGTGGGGATCAATTACCTCTTTCCCTTCCAGGTTAAAGTTTCGAAGAACATTTTCATAGCCATTGTTTTTAAAACACAACTCTCTTCCCAATTTTCAGACATAGGACTGGCAGCATTTTTTTTTCTTCTTCAAAATGTGGTTTGGTTAAAGTTCATTTTCATTCAGTTGAATCATTCGTTAATTGAATGAATTGTGCTTCTCTTGGCATTCTTATATTCTTCCCTTTTCTCAGCTAATATTCCATAACGCTGAACATGAAATCTGGACACTCTTCTAGTGTTTTCTTTGCTTTTCATGTTGACATAAGAGCGAGTCTGGAAGATTTTGAATCAGGCACACGGAAAAAGCACTCACCTGCTCAATCAGTCCAAACCAGAGTTGGTTTGGTCTGCAATTTACAGGTGGAATTAGAAAGTCAATTTCGCGAGAAAAGATGAAGGGATTATTTGGGTTCCCAATTTACATGTACAATTAGTAAATAAGTTTCACGAGAAAATATGAATGGATTATATGGTCCCCAATTTATATATAGAATTAGAAAGTAATTTTCGCGAGAAAAGATGAAGGGATTATTTGGTCTCCAACTTCCACACAGTCACAGAAACGCGCGTGAGTCCCCTGCTTCCGGAGACGACGGCGGCGGTGCCGCAAGGGCCGCCCGGCGCCAACTTGACGCGGCGTCGCGACGCCCGCCGCCGCCGCCGCCGCCGTTTCTCCCGCCCGGGGCACCCTCCGAGAAAGAAAGTGGCGGCTTTTTGCAGCGCACCTGAGTAACGGAATATATGACGCTGGAACCGCCGCCGCCACCGCGCAAAACACTGTCGGGCGAATTACGCGGCAAGAACAACCGTTGGCTGACCCGCGCGCAAGACGAACGTGGCAGGGCATCTCCGACCTAAGGTAACGTCGCTCCGAGACGCCTCGTCCGCGATGCCAAGTGCTGTCGGAAGGCAGGTCGCCCACGACCAACAAAAGCGAGCTGTTTGCACAGACGGCGGTTTTGTCTCGTTAATAGGCAGGTTATGAAGTCCAGAGGCTAATGAGTTTCTTTGAAAGGGAGTGCTAATTCTGACGGGGAACTCTAGAATAGCAAACAAGCTCCTGTTATTATCTGAAAGCAGGTCAGCGGTGACTTACACCACCACGTCGCCTACCGGCACTTCCTAGAAGCGAATGGCCCGCACCTGCACTTCGGCGCCAGTCATTGATTGATTGATTGATTGATTAGTGATTCTGGGCGCGTCAACTGCTAAGGTCATTAGTTCCGTACTTATAGAGCATGTTTTTACCGGGAGAGGTGGCGGTAATCTTCCACCGCTGGATGGCGAGTTCCGACCTACGTCGACTTACGGGGATTTTCCTCAACCAGGTATTCCCCTCAGGCCCCGAGGCACCGCCCCTGCCGGGTCAAGCTCTGGTCTCCTGATAGTGTAGTACTTATGAGTGTAAGTGTGTGTAAGGGGAGAAGTTACGACAAGGAAGAGGAAGGAAATATCATGCATGGTCCGTGACCTGTTGGTTAGAGTACAGTTCCATGATGTTGATAGGACAAACCACGAAAGAGACCAACTATCGAACTGAGAAGCCGACAGCTAGAATTGTCCTCCGGCCAGCGCCTGAAAATCGACCTCACTGTCTAGCAAGTGTCGAAAATCCTGTCACCGCCCCCCCCCCCCCGTGTCAACGCTCGAGTACAAGCGAAGAGGATCACGTATCGCTTTGGGTCCCGGTTCGGAATGTACCGCTAGGGCCAATGCGGAGGCTGCTATCTCGAGCGCCGTGCGGCCAGACGGCGCGACCGCCGGGCTGGCCATCCAGGTCGAGAACAAAGCGCCGAGTGCTGTGCAACAACGCGGCTGGGCCGCTGCAGTAACGGGGCTGCGCGGGCGGGCGAGCGGGCGAACGAGTGAGCGGGAGAATGAGCGAACGAGTGTGTGAGTGGGCGGGCGAGCGAGTGGGCGAGCAGGTGAGTGAGTGGGCGGGCGAGCGAGTGGGCGGGCGAGCGAGTGGGCGGGCGAGCGAGTGGGCGGGCGAGCGAGTGGGCGGGCGAGCGAGTGGGCGTGCGAGTGGGCGTGCGAGTGGGCGAGCGAGCGAGCGAGCGAGCGGGTGGGCATGTGGGCCAGTGAGGGAGAGGGCGAGCGAGTGGGCGGGCGAGTGGGCGTGCGAGAAGGCAAGCGAGTGGGCGGGCAAGCGAGAGGGCGGGCGAGCGAGTGGGCGAGCGAGCGGGTGGGCATGTGGGCCAGTGAGGGAGAGGGCGGGCGAGTGGGCGTGCGAGTGAGCGTGCGAGTGAGCGAGCGAGCGAGCGTGTGGGCATGTGGGCTAGTGAGGGAGAGGGCGGGCGAGCGGGTGGCGAAGTGCCAGGGAGCGCCGCGAGTGACGAGGCGTGGGTGACGCAAAGGGGGGAAGTCTGGTAGTGATTCGAACAATTCGCGTCAACCGCTTTGCTACTTCGTACCTGCTCTTCTAACAACTCTTGAGGTTCTTAATGAATATACAAAGAATAAGGTTCTTCACGAATATATTGAGCAGCGTGACGTTCATTCGTGTGTCGGTGGCCTTCGGGACACGTAGAGCACTACGACAATTTGTTAAAAAGGGCCCATGAGATCTTGCAGGTTGTTTCTAAATTTGATGATGGACCTCATTGCTCGCTTTAAGGTCAGATCTGGTGAGAATACGGTTTGTGGTTGTTCATGAATTAATACGGAAATGCTACGTAATGAACAGCTAATATTCTGCTTGAATATGCCAAATTTACTCTGTCATTGAAGAGACAGTTTGTCAATATGATTTGTAAACTTTTTTAACTTAACAGCTGTCTGAGCGAACGGAAATATTGAGCTGATAAATTATTGCTCCTCAGTCGCACGTGTTGGTAAACGAGTCCCACGCTGAAGGTGAGGCGCAGAGTTTGAGGTGGAAGCAACGTAGCTGGGAAGGATTAGGTGGAGTATTCTCGCGATGGGGAATGAAGCTGACGCAAAATGGCTAGGTTAAGAGTTCGTAACGCGGGGTTTTGTAAGGAGGGAGATACGACTGGTCTTGCGCGATGCGGGGGGGGGGGAAGTCACGTAGGTAGTCGCATTCATGTACCGTGGGCACTGCTTGGCAGTTGTTTCCGTGATACCGCAAAGGGCATGCACCTCAGAGGAACTCACTAGACAGAGAGGGGTGACGAAGCATTTTCAGACAGTTTCTCACGGGTTGGGGAATAAAAATAATCAACTCTTGACCTATTATGTTGCATGCAAGGTAGTGCAGGTTTTACTGTTACTGAAGGGATATGCGTCGAGATATAATAGTAGTAACTAATGTCTTTCAGTTCGTCCTCGTTCTAAATCTATGTATCCCCCATTCTTTCCTTAATTTGCCCCACTTTTAAATCTTCGAATCTGATAACCTAAATGAGTGTAAACACCCCTATGCGTAACAGACATAATTGTGCTCAACTTAAATCGTGTTCTGAGTTAAACCTTGAGACATTGCAACAGTTAAGAAATGGCAGAATGTTTAGGAACCAACTACATAATTTTAATTAAACAGCTGCTAAGATACAGTGGTTTGCAAGTCACGGTGATAGCGTGATTTTCAAAGTTAGTGACAAAAGTAGTACATTCCGTTGCTCCCGTAAGTGCCCAACTCCGTTACGCTGATCGGAGAAGAGATTGCAAACGGAATGAAATCCGTAACGTGTGTTCTTTTCGCCCGCATTCACGTTGAGCAAACGAGCATTCACGAAATCAATGGCGCCAAACGGCATGTGTGAAGTCCTGCCGCAATGAGGACACGCGCTGAGTCAAACCGCGGTGATGGACTTGGAATGTGGGCGTGAGTGAGCAGTATGCGTCAACGTACATTTGCCCGCCGAAGGCTCCTGGAACCGTTCCCAGGCAGCGCCCGGTTCGCAGCGATTTTGAAACGGCTTCGTTCATTTTTCTGGAACGGGAAGCGGTTAGTGCTAATGTGCCGTGAAAGTTAAGATAACGTCGTCGCTCTCGTGCGGCTCTGAAATCTCACAGAAGACTACTGTTTGCACTTCCGAGCGTTTGGTGCTTGAGTCATTTTTTCTCATTATTCCTTTCGTGACTTCATTTGCCTAGCTCATGGTACTCGTGGATGATTCGAAGACTTTTTTCGTTTCTTTTATGTTTATATCTCCTTGTCTCAACGGCTGTTATCTCATGGTATATCTGTCCTTTCAAATCTTCTTATTACCCCACCTATTATGAACAAACGTTCAACCAAATGAATAGTGCCCTGTCTCACGATTTCCCTTCTTTTGTTTACCGCATTAATGATATATTCTTTTGAAGAGTATTTTTGGATTGAATTTAAAAGTGAATCTTTTCAGTCATAATTATCACTATCTTCCTAATGCTGTGAATTCTGTTCACCTTATTAGTTATCCGTCTCTTCCTGGACCGTGTCACCAAAGGGAAGCTCTTAGCTGCTTTGCGGGAGTTCCGAACACGGGATAATGAGAGCCACTCGTGACAGACACCGAATCCCAGCCGCTCGTACATCCTTCTGAGTCACGCGGCCCTTATTACGCGGGCGAAACGCACCGGCAATCTCGGCCATAACACGGCAGCGCGGGTCCGCGGGCCGTCCGCGCGCGTGTTACGTAAGTGCGCGAAAACCGGGCCCCCGCCCGCGCGCCGGCCATCTGCCCGCGAAGCTACCGCCTGCGCGCAGCCTTTGTCCGCCACGCGCCCGCACCTGCGCAGCCGCCACGCGCAGCTGCCCCGCGCAGAGGCAGGTGCCGCGGAGGCCAGATGCGCAGGCGCCGGCGTGCGCCTGCGCAGCTGCCCCCGGCGCCTCTGCGCTGCGCGGCGCAGCCGGTAGGCGCCTTCGAGCCTCTTCCCGCCACTGGGATTGCGAGAAGGGGTTAAGTTCGAATCGAATTGTTATGGAACTGCCTCTTGTAATACGTTCGACCAATCCAAAAATATGCAAGATATGTTATTAATACGCGAAGTGGGGAATGACTGAGCTTCTAAGGAGACACCCGAAAACTGGGATACGTTGTGATAATAGTAGTGTGTGAGATTTAGAAACCTGATAGTACGTTAGAAAAAAAGTTTGGTCCGCTCCCAAACACTTTAAGCGTGAGCTTGAAATTGACTGATGAAACGTTGGTCACGCTCGCGGCAACGGACGCTGCCTCAGCAACTTACTCCATCTCGGCGCCAAACGAGCGCTCAGGGACTAATATCCTCTGGAAAGTTTTTCCATCTATCAAAATTAAAGCGGGTTTGTTCCCCTAGATTCGAATAACTTTCAATTAGAATGTGAAAGTTTGTTCCTTTCTTCGTAACCATTCTCCGCCGTTGTATAATCCGGAAGCCAGCGCTGCCAGTCACGTTCGTTACTGTATGTGTGTCTCTCTTATCACCGCCTGGCAACCCACGCGAATTAGTGATATGAAATTGCGCGCCATATTCGCATCCAAAGCTGCGAGCCGGAAAACAGTGCGATGTGGTAAGCTGTGAGGCTCCGGGGAAGGAACACGCGTCCACCGACTCACGCACGCCTCTGGCCTGATTTAGTCAAATTAGCCAAGCGGAAGAACAAGATTGAAGTTTTGTAACAGATATGAAATCATTAAGGTAGAGAAAGATCTGCACTATAAAGGTTTAATTTTCGATTGAAATTTACTGACTCTTCGAAAGTGCAATAAAACGATAAAAAAATTAAACTTAAAAAATGCGTTATCAACCGCATCAGAAAGGAAAAGCTTCATTACGCGTACGTTACTTTTATTCATCCCTCGACTATTTGTTGTTAAAAGGTGGGGAACTGATTCTGGAGCTTAAGAAAACGTGCGCAGATTGTACTTCTCCTCTACAAGTCAGTTGAAGTTTTCAGTGTTCTTTTACGGAAATAAATAAAATAAAATAAAATTGCATTTGAATCACGATTCATATACTATTATCTTCAGGTTTTTATATTAGACGTAGTGGCGAAATTAATAGTTTCCTGTTTTTAAAAGGCTCATATACGTAGTCAAATAATTGTGGCACACTTAGATAATTAGGGAGACAATAATTACATCTACATTAATTTTAATTACTGTAATAAAACACATTGTCGTAAACGCTGAGTTGACTAGTACTTAACACGAATGTAGAATCAGATTGTCTCATCCATCAGGGTCCTATCTCTAAACGTTTTGCCACATTATCTTTCGGGCGGGCCTAAAGTTCTCCGGTCGAACGCTCCACAAATAACTCGAATTACTGTAAATAGAAATAAACGACTTGACTGTCAAATCTTACATCACCGCACGAAGAAACCGGATCGAAAACGCAACGTCTGCAGCAGCTCCTTTGTATAACAAACCATGACCCGATTTCACTTCTCTCCTCCGCGCATCACCATCTTCAGATCTCGGCATATTCACTCGTCGGTGCATGCTAGAAACCCGCATACCGGGTGATCCCCGGGCGATTATCACCACGGCGATCTTGGCGGGGGGGGGGCGATCTCCAGCTCGTGACGTAAGGCCGGGATCCCGTGAGCGGCCGCCCGCAGTCACCAGCCAAAATACCTGCGCGCGGTCAGTAGCACGGCGCGGCGCGGTGCGGCAGAGGCCGTGACTAACCCGCGGTGGCCTAGCGCCTTGCATCAGGCGGGCGCCCGCTTCGTCAGACGCCGCCGCCTTCGCCCTCGCAGGTGGTTGAGATCGCGAGGCCCCGCTGACGCGGCACGCGGCCTTCCGCCCGGGACATCCGGTTGCTCCCGGGTCGGCTCTCCCGGCCCGCTCACCGCAGCAGCGGATCGAGACGGTCCGGCTGCGGGTGCGATGAAGCTGCGAGCAGAACAAGTAGCTTCATCGTGCATCTTTTTATTTTCTTCGAGCAAGCAATTCACATTGAGTCAGTAGTGGTTTGGTACCTATGGCGTTCAGATTTCCTCGTAATAATGCATGTTGTGATGATGATAATGATGATGATGATGATGATGATGAGTGGCATTCGATCTCGTACCGTAGACGATGGAGGAGGCCATAACAACTTGATGATATGATGTCATCTTGAGCTTCATCGTGCTTTTACTGCATTTAGTCAGAAGTGGTTTGGTACCTATGGCATATATGTTCAGATTTCCTCGTAATAATGCAAGTTGTGATGATAATGATGATGATGATGATGAATGGCGTTAGGTCTCCTAGCGTAGGCGATGGAGGAGGCTAACACCTTGATGTCCTTCCCTTTCCCAGACAGATCTCAGTGGAGTTTTGTCATTGCCGTTCACTACTGTAAGAGTGGATGATAATGAGAGATGAATGATTAAGAATGGGAAGAAAACGGCAGTTGAAAAAAGACATCCTCACGTGTGATTCGAGCCCGCACTCTGCCTTCTTGGATAAAACTCCCAGCCCTTGAACCATCGAACAAAGACATCAACGCGTAAATGATTGATTATTTTCTCTCTCAGCCTGCAAACTGCTATTGTCATTGGTGCCAGTAGGTGTAGTGCCTGTTATATCGCAAAAGGTGGGACCTCTCCCGCTAAACCGTACCGACAGCGTGCAAAGCAACTAGAGAAGAAAAGTGCGAGTTAGTGTATATTTAAATATTTCGATTGATTAGTTTTGTATCTTTTCACTTTGTAACAATGAATCTGTGGTCACGGGGTAAAAGTTCTAAAGTCAGAAATCTTAGTTTGGAGAAAACAAGGGATAAATTATTGAGTCGTTATTGATGAGTGATATGAAGCAATATTTCCCTACGCTTTTTGTCGTTAAGGAAGCAACATTTGAATTCGGTCACTTTACTAAAATAAAATATAGATACTTAACCTGTAGTTTCAGTACTTCACCCAATTTCGCCAAAAATTGACTGAAGCCCTTTCACCCTGTGACGACAGGAGTAGCGCCCGCCCCGCTTCCGCGAGAGGTGAGGCGGTGTGGTCGGAGCAGTCGGCGATTGGCAGTGGGCGGCGATTGGCAGTGGGCGCCCGGAGTTTATCTGCCGCCGGGTATCGATCCGAGGCTCGGCGCGCCGGAGTTCATCCGCGATAAAAATGATAACGCCCGACTCGGCACGGGCGCGGTTCGCCGGGATTCGTGTCGTCTTATCCGAAGAGCCACGCCCCATTGCCCGACTTATCCACCAGACGCCTCCTTGATGAAGATAATCGCGTGCCGAAGCATTGGAAGGAAATGTTTGTGCAGAAGGTGACGAGTTTTGTTTTGGTCTCATAGACGTATGTTGTCGATTTTGTTTTCAGTTTTACTTTCATATTTCTTCGTAGAAAACTTACCCATCATGTTTACATCGAAAATAAAATATTAATGACTTATATGCTTGTATTGTGTTTTAAACCAGATTCGTGGCACGTTTTGTGGATATAACATTAAGATTCAAAGATTTTAAATATTACACATGATTAAATTTGTCATATTTTCTATGTTTCGACCAAGATCTTCGTATTTAGACTCAACTTTTTTTCATGTATATAGAAGAATCTATTACTTGATAATTATCGTATACGCGTCCATTATTTTGATTATTTTTGTTTTGCTCTTTCTCATGAAGATAATTTTTAGAGATAATTTTAGAGTTATTGGTTTCTAACAGTTTTCCCTCGCGTATTTCTAACTAGCTATTTGCTATCATGTATTTCACATATACCTTAGTAGGAACATTTATTAGTAGCTCTTCGTGTCGACATACAATATCTATCAGTTCTTTGTATAAAATCGTTTGGAATACGTCATTTTAACTAATTAATCCCTGATATGATTCAAAATTTAGACCGTAAGATTATCCGCAGCGTAGTTACAGAAGAGGCACGGCAGCGTATTACTTTTCGATTTCATTCAATAATACTTCTGTCAAATTTGTTCGATTTAGATTAGATTATGGCCCATTGTCCCAGATAGCCTCGACTTCGATCTTAATGAATGAGAACTTTATTCACTGTTCTGAAGTACGAAGAACATAATAGAGACTTTGAGCCATGCGTAGTTTAGCCGCGTATTTCGCCTTAGATCAAGATGAAGCTTCATGACTACATTTAAATAACAGGTGGCTCTGACTGAAGCATTTCAAAGTCTACTGAATTAACAATTACACAGCTGCCAAAAAAAAGAAAACAAGAGTTCGACATAACCTGTTCATTTAGTAGTATTTACGTGTTTGTAATTCGCTATTTCCGAAATTCGTCAAGGCGAAAACAACAAATGTCTTACGATACGTAGGAAGAACGTTTTTTATAAACTAAGCAAGAATGAGATACTCTTCTCAAATAGGAATTTCAGCTTCTGCGATTTATATCAGGTATGTGTTCTTTATATATGGGCGAATATATTACAGAATTGTGGAGAATTATGTGTTGTTATGAATGAAAAAGTAAGAACAGCTCGCACATTATTCAAATAAAAATGGTAAGAGCCGTCTTGTCTTGTACGAATGATGGCGACCTTGGAAAGCCGAGGTATTACTGCAATACAATTACTTAAATTCTGTAACGAAACATTTAAAAGAGATACGTTGTAGTTTATGATTCGGCATGTGTGACACCTCGTGTTATCTCTCAACTCCTAGAATTGCTATCAAATTTCTGTTTGTTATTGTATGCTGTTTATGAAAGTAGGTAGCCGGTTAAAGAGGCTTGCTTAGTTAAATTTAATTAACTGTTGTGTTCATGATCAAAAGAAAACACTCGAAATGGTTAAATACTTACTGAATCAGTGTATACGTGTACTGCCACAACATCCGTCGTTACTGTTGGATTGAATAAGAGACAATTAATAAGTTGATATTTTAAAATTGTCTCTTGCGTGGACTTAAAATTTAAATGATCTCTTTCCGTATGGTGTCTTCCTATATTTTTGTTAAATACGTACTACAAGTCTGCAGCGTGTGCTATTCTACATACGTTCTCGGGTCATGGTTTTCAATTATTTTTCTGAAACGAGAAGCGTTTTACGTAAGCTGTCTACAGCGGAAGAAACCCACGATCTGGGCCAGCGGGATGCCCCCGTGCGCACTCCGTATCTCGCCCCAGAATTTTCGGAGCATCCACCTCCGCGAGAGAACAAAACAAGCGAGCGTCGGGAAACCCAGCTGGCGCCGCGGCAGCAGCAGCTCCGCCTCGTGACGTCAGAGGCGATGACGTCGCACCTGCCTATCGAGGCGCGTGCGTCTGCGCAGCTGCGCGGCCAAGGACCGTGCCGCGCGGCCGAAGAGAGGGACAGACCTGAGATGACGCCCGCGTGTGAGGAATATGACGCTGGGATTCGTTTCGGAAGGATGAATTGCGAGATTTTGAGTTTACACTTCGATTTTTTTATAAAGTTGACGATGACATTAGGTCATTGTTACACCTTCTGCATTATAAAATGAATCATTTAGATTAATTCCCAAATGACCTTCTCAACGGGGCTTGTGGCCTCGGAAGTGTGCTTACCGCTGTTAAAAGGATTAATTTTATAAGGGATGAGATGTAACAATGGCCTGATGTCATCTGCCACTTTAAAATAATCGAAGTATAACGAGACGTTGCTTCGCTCTGCGTTGGGAAAATTCTCGTTCGTTTGCTCTCGGACGCGTGCCGTTGGCGTTTGAAATTGGAATATAGAGAGTATATACGGTTTAAATTACGCTCACTTTATCCTTCGTTAAAATTTAGTACAGGCTAGAATCACGTTCGATATGTCATGGAGTACTACTTTCAAGAATGGCATTTGCATGCGATCTAAATTCCTTGTTTTTTTTAGGGGGTGTTTCTCTTTCAACCGAAATACACTCTTCTCCAAACATCTGAAACGAGTTGTGATTTCCTTGAATGATTTTGTGTGCTCCATTTTCGGCGCATTAGCAAGCCAAGTACAATCCTACTTGTGCCTCTCTTTTCCTTTGCTTTTCCGTTCGTTTCGTTGTTTCCGCGTTGTGTTTTTCCGGGGTTGCGTTGTGCGAAAGCACCTGGGTTCGCGGGCGGGCGGGCGTTCCGCGTGCATGCCGGGCGCGGAGCGCGTCGCCGGGAAGTGCGCAGGAAGACCGCCCCCGGGCGGCGGGGGCGGAGGCGGGGGCGGGGGCGGGGGCGAAGGCGCGCGCAGTGTGGAATGCCGCATCGGGGAAAGTCTGCGCCGCCGAAAGCGACAGCCCCGGAGTGCTGGCGCTCGCCCCCTCCCGACGCCCACGATGCTCTGCTGAATCGACCTAGTTTGGTGTTACTTGATGGGGGTTGTGGCCTCCGAATGAATTGTACGCGTCTGGGTCGATCTCCCAGCTCCTGATGCGCAGTCTGGCTGTAGTATTGCGATGCGGTTATTCGAGGGAATAACGTTTTGTGATTCAAAAAAGTATCACACGTCGTAATGAAATGCAATGGGGCATACAGTGTTGCCAAAAAATGTATGAATCATTAATAAAACATCAGTTCATTAGAACGGATTAGTAAATATAACGTTTTGGTGCGTAAGTTAATTGTTCTTACCAATCACGGTCCTACTATTCGAGTAACATTGTAAAATAAATCACTTTCGGATCTGCTTAGTGTTGGGCTTCAGAATGCATGATGCAGTTGATTGCGTCGTTTTTTCTGCCTTTCGAGATCTTTCTGAAAGATTTATTCGACAATCCGAAGATGGGCCAATCTCCTCTCAATACAATGAACGTGTGAAATAAATAGAACTAAAAATTTAATTCTGAAGTAAAACGCATTGGGCTTTTACGAATACTTCCCTCGCCTCATTTCCCTCAAAGCTATATCTCATACAATAACAAGTAACGGGGCTTGATTCATTCATAGCTAAACGGATGCGTAAAGTACACTTTTCACAGTTAGGTTACTTTCCAAGCCACGCGTTTAGCGCAGTCCGCTCTGGGAAGGCAGGTGCTACCGTCGGCGTTGCGACACGGGGAGAAAATGCCCTCTTGGCCGCGCCCCGTGAGGCGCGCCGCGCTCCGTATCTATTTTCGCCCTCGTCGCTCGGAACCGCCTAATGGAGTTTCCGGTCGGCGCGCAATCGCCCGCTCAGCGTCGCCCGCCCGTCATCAGCGCACTTCCAGGAATGCGGAGCGCCCGCGATGCATCGCTGATAGGCCGCGCGCGCGCCTTGGCTTCACTTGCCCGCTCCACAGCGGCTCTCCCCGACGCTTCTCAGTACGCGGTTACGTGGTGCTTTGCAAACGAACGGTGTGTGTTTGTTTGTTTGTTTGTTTACAAAAATGCGTAAGAGCGTAGGAACCGGACGAATAAAGTTTCTGACGATTCAAACTGAGTCAGTGATAAAGAGTTTACCGCTAAAAATTCTTCCCGGGATCAAAAGATGAAAATGTTTTGTAGGTTGTCGTTCGCAAAATAATCACAGTACACCGGCGCGAGTAAATAACCCTTATCGCGAAGCTTCGCCGAAAGTGCCTTCGCCTTGACGTCAGTTGCCACCGCCACCGCCGCCGCCGCCGCCGCCGCCGTCGCAAGGAGCGAGGCCACCCGTCACGAGGTGTCGGTCTCCCCCCACCCCCGCCTTATTCCTCTACTCCCGCCCGCCCGGTGGATTATGTGCGGCGGACAAACAGTGGCAAACGCACTGACACCGGGGCGTTAATCAAAAGCAGCCGCTCAGTATTATCAAATCAGTATTATGAAATTTGAAATAAATGTGTGTGAAAATGTGCCAACAAGTAGTAACATCAATTGTGCGGCCGTACTCCACTTTTGCTTTCCCCGCTATCGACCTCGCCACACCGTGTCTGACCTGCTTCTTTCACTACCTCGCTCCTTCCGCGAAGACGTGGCGCAGCGGAGCCTTCCAGAATCATTTCGATTTGATTGATTGATTGGATGGATTGATTGTTAGTGATTCCGGGCGCGGCGACTGCTAAAGTCCCGTAAGCGTAGTGAATGCTTTATCGTCTGGAGGTGGCGGTGGTCTTTTCCCGCTGGATGGCGATATCCGGCGCCGACCTACCGTCGGCTAGCGGGGTTTCCCTAACAAGGTATCTCCCAGCAGTGGGGCACCGCACATTCGGGACGAGTTCTAAGCTCCCGATAGGTCGGTTTGATTGGGGTTACATGGCGAAATGAGAGAATGGGGATATCGTCGAGGAAAATCTTTTGCAACTGAAAGTGAGAACGTACTTTAGAGAAAGAGAGAAGGGCTTTTGGGCGCAAAATATAGAAGATCGAGTCGACCAAAATCCAAAAAAAACAGGCAATAACGCCATTCCAAACGTGCCATCCGCGGTTGTAGTTTGCCGTTTATACTGTCGTACAGTGAAGGTGGCGCCCTGTGCAATCATACGCATTAGAAGCTACTTCGGGTTCATCAACTACCTCTTACTACGTGTCATACGGTGTCTCAATCGCAATGTGACAGATGACGAGACACTATGAGTGACATTCATTTGATGCCGCGCGGGTAACGGACTTCACCTGCTTCCACCTTACCGAGTGGTTGTTCCTGAATGACTCTGAGTAGCGAAAATGAACACAGGTCGTGCTCTTCCAATTTTGTGAGTTTCTTCCATTTTTAGTGGTTTTAATAGAAACGCGTTTAGGGTGATGTAAATGGCTGCCAAATTTTGCTAACAATTGTAGTCTCACGTGTAAAAAGACGTCCGCCTGCTGTACTTCCTTCCTCGTTGCAAGTCGAACGTAGTCTCCGACCCGTCGGCAATCGACAATGGATACCAATCGTATCGATCACGTCATCTCAATCATGAAAGTCGATCCTACACAGAAATGCTGTCTGGACCATCCAAAACGATGTTCATTCTGAGGAACCACCAGAAAGCATTTTTGTGTGTTTTACTTGGAAATGGTCTTACTGACCGGCTTGGAAAGCCGTCTGGTTTCGCTTCGTTTCATTCGAAGAATTTCTGTCAATAACACAATTGCAGTAGGAATGCCGAGCATGGTTCGCGTATCAAATGACTAAATTCCTCAGAATTACGTCGGACGGTCTCAGCTTACGCGAAGTCCTACGCGGGTGCTGTTATTTGGTTTATATTCAAAGGCGTTTCACATCTGTTATGAATGTATAACATTGCTATTTATCTTTTTTTATAATCAGTATTATGAAAATCGAAATAAATGTGTCTGAAAATGTTCCAACAAGTAGTAACATCAATTGTGCGGGCGTACTCCACTTTTGCTTTCCCCGCTATCGACCTCGCCACACTGTGTCTGACCTGCGTCTTTCACTCTCTGTTGACACCCTTTCTGCCAACCCTCTCCTCCTCTGTCGCTCTCTGCTTCCACCTTATCACTCGCCTCCCCTCCCCCAACCGCAACGCCTCTGCTCCTCTCTTCTGTTCAACCTGCACTCGCTTCTGTTGACACCCCTTTAAGCGATCGCTGGGTCGCCGCCGCCGCCATGACACCCACGCATTGTTTACGTCGCGTTCCGTCTCCCCCCCCCCCTCCTCCTCCCTCCGCAGCGCGTGCTCACCCTCGCTATCCGGCGCCGCTCCATTAGCCCCGTCCCGCCCTCGCCCTTTGCACTTAGCCCTTCGCCCTCGTTCCCCGTTAACCCTTCTATCACCGATGAGGGTTGCTCAGTTATCTCAGCGTGCCTTTTATTTATTGATTTGTTATTTCCTAATTAGTTTACAATCTCGATTTCTTGCCTCTTAGTTGCGTCTTAGTTAAGTTCCTGAAAATATTATTGCAAAAAATTAGGTTTTTGGCATGTAATCTTATTATGGTTTGCATTTATTATATGTATTGCTTAATCCAGTGTTACCGTAATGTGATTTAAGGTTATGTGAACAGCAAGAGTTCGTGAGCGAGTTGTTGTGGACTCGTTTTCGAAATTGCATTATAGTATCTTCATTGTTAAAATTGCTAACAATATAAATAACAGCAATGAATGTATACAGGGTGGTCGTTTTAACTTGAGACAAGTGAATATCTCGAGAAATATGCATCCTACGAAAAAAGTGTTCGAGATAAAAAGTTAATATTATCGTGGGGGACATCAGTCAGTGCTAAAAGTAGCCACCCCCCGCCCCCCCTTTGGGGGGGTCGGGGGGGTCACTTTCATATCTTAAATGGGAACCCCCATTTTTTATTGCGGATTTAGATTCCTCATAAAAAAAGAAGTAACTTTAATTTGGGACATTTTTTCCAAATTATTAATAGATGGCGCTAAAATCGGAAAAAACTATTTATCCCGATTCCCTAGAAAAATGAAGGAAACGGTCTCATATCTTGCGAAATTCACATTGGATCGAAAAACTGCAAAACATGTGTTTAATATTTTTCAAAAACTTATCGTATGACTCAAAACATGACCCCCCACCTCCACTCCCTGGGGGTGGAGCGGCGGGCAACTTTGGAATCTTAAATGGGAACCCCCATTTTTTAATGCAGACTTGTATTCCTCATGAAAAAAGAAGTAACTTTTATTAAGGATATTTTCTCGAATTGTTGATAGATGGCGTTGTAATAACAAAAAATAGACTGGAATACGAAAAATTGGAAATTATTAGATTTCGCTTTTGCAAAACAAACAAATAATAACCTGTTATGTTATTCAAAGCTCTTAACTACTTTTAGCGTTACCCAGGAACAACGACGTGGACGTAGTAGTTACTGTTCCCATCGGGGTGCTTGTTTTAGGTGAGTCCCCTTGCCTCTCACCATCGGGGTGCTGGTTTAAGGTGAGTCCCCTTGCCTCTCACCATTGGGGTGCTTAACTTCGGGAAGCCCCTTGCCTCTTTTGTAGTTCACAACAAATGCTCAAAATGTCCGCCTTCCATTTCGATACATTTATTAATTCGAGCTTCAAATGCAGCTACACAACTCGAAAGCATATCCGGTGTAATTTTTAAGCAAGCATTTCTGATACGTTCTATCATGTTTTGTCGAGTTGTAGGTACTTCTGCATACACTTTGTCTTTAAGGTAACCCCACAGAAAAAAATCCGGCGACGTAAGATCTGGTGATCTAGGAGGCCAATTTACTGGACCCCCTCTACCGATCCAACGACCACTGAATTCGCGATTTAATACTTCTCGGGCTATTGCGGCGTAATGTGCCGGACAACCATCATGTTGAAACCACATGTTCTGTCGTATTGCAAGTGGTACATCTTCCAACAGAATCGGTAACTCATGGCATTTGCTGCGATTACAGCGCCATCTATCAATAATTTGGAAAAAATGTCCCAAATAAAAGTTACTTCTTTTTTTATGAGGAATCTAAATCTGCAATAAAAAATGGGGGTTCCCATTTAAGATATGAAAGTGACCCCCCCGACCCCCCCAAAGGGGGGGGCGGGGGGTGGCTACTTTTAGCACTGACTGATGTCCCCCACGATAATATTAACTTTTTATCTCGAACACTTTTTTCGTAGGATGCATATTTCTCGAGATATTCACTTGTCTCAAGTTAAAACGACCACCCTGTATAAGTTGATGAAACAGAACAATATCATGACATTTATGGTAACAAATAGTAATACCGTATTAATTATTCCGTGGGTTGGTTAATTGCTGTTTCCGGGTACATCAACTGCTATGGTCATTAGTCCCATTAGTGTAGTGAATGTTTTGTCATGGGAGGTGGCGGTGATCCTCCCCCACTGGATAGAGTCGGCTTGCGGACAATTTCCCACTATATACCCCCCCCCCCCCCAGCAGAATACCGCGTCAGCTGGGACAAACTCGAAGCTCTTACTAATCTCCTGACATGTCTGGTAGTGTGGTGCATGTAAGTTTATGTATGAATAAGGGGAGAGGATAGGACATAAAAGAGGAAGAAAAGATCGCGCGCGGTCCGTAGCCCATTTGATAGGGTACTGATCTGGCATTCGTCTGGAATTGATCGGAGAAACCAGGGAAAACTACCGATCAGAGCAGCCGCCCGCTAGAATTCTCGCTGATTTCTACCTAGCTATATAGCTAGAGTCGAAAATCCGCCACCGAGGGGACTCGAGCCCCAGGACCTCCCGACCAGCGGCAGAGCTGGCTCTGGAATTTTCCGCGGGGTAAGTTTGTTATCCCCCGTGGATGTTCTAAGGGTGCAAAAGTCCCTGATGCCGCCCTCGCTGGATTCTGCTGCGCCATCGGACACGTGCGTAGGGGGGGGGGAAGGGGGGAGGGCGGCGGCCGGCACTGGTTACCTGCCTCCGCGAAGCGCCGCGCGCAGTCCCGGGTTCTGCGAAACCGCTGCTGCTGCGCGCGCGCGGGCGGGCGTCCCCGCCGAGGGGTGTTGGTTCCGCGGAAACCGCGCTGGAGTTCTCGCGACGGAGAAACTGTTTGATGTTGGAGCCGGGCGAGTTGTTTCTGCGCGACTTTGAATTATGTTGGTGCCGGCGCGGAGTAGCACGGTTTTAACACAAACGTTGTATTGTTGTTAGAAAGTCTGTGAAATGTTTTCATCAAAATAAAAATAAAGTGATGTAGACCGGGATTTTTTTTTGTTTTTGTTTTATGGGGAATCCTTAGATGTATTGCTGGTAAGATGTAAACATCGTTTTATGCTTGGCGTTACGTAGAAAAATGTGAAAATGGGCATAACGTGGAGGAAAGATCCTCAGCAGTTGAAAGGGAAAAGGTTGTTTACGAGGTACAGATACGGCTTCTCGGTGCAAATTACGCACGATCGTGTGGTCTCCAACTCCGTCACAACATGGCATCGCCTAATGACGTCGCAGAATCGCGGCACGCTGCAACAACGTGTGTCCCATCAATAATGATAGCCCTCTGAAGGAAGTAGTAGTGTTGGCCTCGCATCTTCTTCTTTTTTTTCCCTCTCTTCCCGTGCGTCGTGCGAACGAGTCCTTCTCTCATCGATCACGCCGATGGCGGCGGGGGGTGCACGCGCGCTACAGCGTGCGGCGAGCGGGGGCGGGGGCGGGGCGGGGCGGCCACGTGCTCGCTGGTCGCCCCCGTGCCGCGTGATCCCCGCCCCCGCCCCCGCCCCGCCCCCTTTGCTTTCTGCCGACGATCGATGCTTGTTAGCCAGCGCGGCCTGGCGGTCTACTCTGTGTTTGCCGGAAGGATCCTTCCCGGTTCCTGCAGCTCCTCGTTTGTTTGGTGAACGAGCAGGTTTGGTTCTTCTTCTTCTTGTTAGATTGGAGTTGTAATTGGGTGCATGATTTTCTAGGGGCCGCCCGGAGTGCCTTGATGGGTTATGATAAGGCGACTCATTCACTTGCACATCGTGTGCTGCAGGGGTGAGAGATACTTGTGAAGAGTGCGGATCTCTGGTGGGTGTCGTTCCAGACCGCCTTGTCGTTACGTGAGGAATGTTAGAATTTTACCGTAGGGGGTGATTATTTCGTAGCAACGGCCTCATCATCTGATAGTGAGTTTCCTCGAAACTTCACCGCCAAAAGAGCTTTTCTAGAATCGTATAAGAATGCAGTTTCTCGGAGCGATTTATATCTGAAGTGTGTCGATCTGAGAATGAATGGCTCCTGAGAGGTAAACTATATCGCACTGAGGAACTCGATGATTAGACCGAGGACCCAGTGTTCAGACAATCTTCGTCAGCAGTGCGATATAAGATATGATCCCAAATTATGAGAACTTCAAGGCGAAAAAAGGCAACGGAAACGCTGTACCAAACTGGATGTGATGACACACGAGCGTAGGGAATTTTGCTTTTCTGATTTTCTTACATTGTGTCAGGCGATTTGTGCGAACGCCTTGTCATCATTGGTTTCTGATCTACTGATATCGCTGACGTTTTCCTAGAGCTTTAGACTTCCTCCGAAGAATATCTTCGTAGAAGTCGGTGCCCACGTGCAACGTCTTTCTGCTTGAGCAGGCGAGCGTCCGACGCCCGAGGCACGGAAGTTCTCGCCTTGTGTAAACCCTTTGACGCGAATGCTCGTTCAGAATTCCTCGACGCTGCACTTTCGGCCTTGACGGAAGCGCAAACAGCCACCTGGCTGGTGGGGGCGTCTCTCAACCAGGCGGCGACACGTAGCCCGAAAAATTCGGTGACGCTCATTGCAAGCACACATCATCCACAGCTCTTTTCGGAGCAGCCAGCTAATTATACCTCGGTAAGGGACGTTGACGGCATTAGATAATTTAGCAGATAACGAAACATATGCATCATGCGTGCTTCTACAACAAACCCGGCTAAGATGAAGCAACGCTATATTTTTGTGTGGTGTAGACCTGCTGCAGAACATTCCTTAGCGTGAGCAGTCGGTTTGTCTTCCACGTAAACGTCTAAGAATAGCCACCGATTTACGGAACCGTGTGAGTCCGGTGGCCGTCGGCCGGTTTTTCGCCTGTGCAAACGAACGCCCACTGCCGCCCATATGTTTTGGCGGCGCCGCCGGCCTCGCCGCGCACTCCGGACCCGCAGAGATAAGATAGAGCACGGCCGGCCATTCGCCGGTCACTCGGCGCCACCGCATCGAATCCTCTCTCGGCCTGCGATCACCCGCCGGGCCACTGGCTGGGCGACCGGCGCTGCGCGTGAACGCCGCCCGATCTCCTCCTCCTCCTCCGCCGCGAGCGCAGCGCCACGTAACGGGACCCGCGTGACTCAACGCCCCCCGCGCCCCGCCCCTCGCGGGCGCCCACCGCCGCGCACCTCCACACGCGTCGACACGTGCACCCGCGAGCGCGAGCGTCCGCGTGCCCTGCGCCGCCCTCCGCGACACGTGCGCCGCCCCCGCCCCCGCCCCCGCCGAAGAAGACCCGCAGCGGCGCCTTACGTGAGCGCCGACCAGAGGGGGGACATCGCCGCCGGCGCAGCCACTTCCGCGTCCCCGCCCTCCCACCAGCGCGCGCGCCCGCGCGGTATAAGCGCCGGGAGAGGGGGAGCGCGCGCCAGTCGCCGTCCGACCCGCGAGCCGAGCAGTCGCGCGCGCGCGCGTGTGAGTGTGTGTACCCGCGCGAGTGCATAGGCAGTGTGTGTGTGTGTGTGTGCGTGCCGACCATGTCGGCGCTCAAGATGCTCATCCCTTCGTTCGCCCTGGGCCCGCAGTGCGCCGCGCCCGGCGGCCAGAAGCTGCCGTCCCTGGCGGGGCATCACCACCATCACCACCACCACCACCATCACCACCACGCCAAGAGCGCGTCGCGGCTGACGCTGCACCCGGAGGCGGCGGTGGCGGCGCGCGCCGCCAGCACCGCCGTCGCCGCCGTGCCCACGCCCGTCGCCCCCTACTTCCCCGTGCTCAACGGCCACCCTGGCAGCGCCAACAACAACGCGGCGGCGGCGGCGGCGGCCGCCCAGGACGCGGGCGGCCCCGCCGGCTCGCAGGCGCGCGCCGACGCCAACGGCCACCGCCTGCCGCTCACCGCAGCAGGTCAGTCTTCCCCCCACGCAGCGCTCGCAGCTCTCACTTTGGGAGGGCGCTTTAAAATGCTGCACGCAGCTTGTGCTGCGCTACGATTTTATTCGTTTCAATGATCATCCGAAAATACGTGTGCTTGGAAGTTTCGTGACAAGTGAAAATTAATAGTTACTAAAAAATTTTAGAGGGGGAATGTATCTCTTGTCCCTCCCAGTGGATCCGCGCCTGGCTAATGCCACAAAGAATATCGTTTTCTTCTTCTTCTTCGTGTTGGGTTTGTAAGAACGAAAATACATTGTATTTAATCAAAATGTCATTTAAGAACTCTTGTGAATCGTAAGATTAACTATTATTTGAAATGACATTGTTGTTTTAACTTGAAAAATGTTCGCACATTGTATGATTGAACACGTACATTTCATTTGCCCCAATTGCCAACTTTAAATTCATAAATCGTGTATTAGAGATCCAGTTTTTCTTTTAATATTTTAGAATAATTTCAAATTATATTTCCTGCGTATCTTCTATTTCTACCGAATCTTTCATTTCAGTCTTACTACAATAGTGTATTGGAGATCGTGAACAAAAGCGAACAAAAGTTCCCACAAGTACATACGAGTAGATGCACAATTAATTACTGAAATTAAGTTATTTAAAAACATTATTTACACGATATATTGAAATTTTTTCAGTTGTGTTATATCTAAAATGTTGGCGTGAACGTTTTTGTTTATTTCTCTGTTGTTTCTCTGATATACGAAGTGAGGTGCAGACCGGACTTGAGAAACACGATGCCCAGCATTCAAAAGTTTCTATAAACATTTAGTTAAACTTTTAATTAATTTTATAGATGTCATAATTTAATGTGTTTAGAAACCGATTTGTATTTAAACAGTTTCAAACTTTCACTTCCACCAAATATCCAAGTGACGGTCGCGTCTCAATATTGCGCGCGAATATTCAAATGTGCGCGGCAGAACCGAATTTTGAGAGGAAAAAAAAAAAAAAATATATATATATATATATATATATATATATATATATATATATATATATATTTTTCCAACAATCACTAATACAGGTTTTTTGTGTTTCGCTGTAAATTTTACATCTTGTTATGTTTGTTTCTCTGTGAA
Source organism: Gryllus longicercus (assembly GCA_038098605.1). Lineage (NCBI taxonomy): Eukaryota > Metazoa > Arthropoda > Insecta > Orthoptera > Gryllidae > Gryllus > Gryllus longicercus. Next base: position 282,509 of record JAZDUA010000959.1, on the reverse strand, counting down.
AAAGACATAATCGCAAATAGTACACAATTGCTTGGTATACAATATGCAAATTATATTGAATTCTTGCGACACAAAATGCAAAGACTTTTCCAAATTTCTTGTTTTGGAGAAGATTTCACATGGTTCACTTTTATAACATAATAGGTTTACTTTCATAAGAAATTGTCATAACAAAGAGATGTTTCTGAAAGATTTTAATTTTCTTTCAATTAAAATCAGGGGTGGATTAATGTATAACCAGTCCTAGCATAAGCTTAGGGCCCCCTTTAATTAGGAAACTGCATCAATTTTTATTTCCTACATAAGTTTATATTAGTTCATAAACGTGGAAACATTTTTAAAGGCAAATTTTGAAATTGCAAAGGTGAAGATTTTGTTTACATATTAATTTTCATCCTTCGACCCTATAATAAGATTTCATAATATGATCATGCCTAGGGCCCCTTATGATATTAATGTGTCTCTGATTGAACTATACTGCACAGATATCAATTACATAATATCTTCCAAACTTGCTTTTTATTATTAAATACACACAACTACTTTTGTACGATAATATTCTTAATGTATGATTCATTTTGTATTACAGAAGCCTTGAAGTACTATGGCAGCAGACTTACTGAGTATGAAAGGAATGAAGTGGAGAATTATTCAGAAATTTGGTACCTAGGCCTTGATGCATGTAAAATTCATGGTGATGAAGTAGCATCACAAAACGGTGGATATGATGATGATAATGGCAGCTACAATAAGGTATATATTTTTAATGGGATTTCCTTATACTAATTTACATAAATAATGAATATTCAGTGTTGTATAAACTATCGCTTATTTCTAATTGATTGTTTATTTGTTGCTTTAGGTTCTTCATGACCACATACTGTACAGATATGAAATCCTTGAAGTCATTGGTAAAGGCAGTTTTGGTCAAGTGATTCGAGCTTTGGACCACAAGACAAATCAACATATAGCAATTAAAATCATTAGGTAATTTTTTGCCTTCATTTATAGTATTAATGCTGAGTAAAAATTGATTCAATATTTACTCTTGATTCTTGAAAGTAATGATAATTATTTTAGAATGTTTTACAAGTCTTTGAAGAGTCCATTTTTTATTATTTGAATCTTATTTTTGCAGGAACAAGAAAAGATTTCATCATCAAGCTCTCATTGAAGTTCGCATTCTTGATCACTTACGTAAGAAGGATAAGGATGGTAGTCACAATGTAATTCACATGCTGGATTATTTCTACTTCAGAAATCATTTATGCATCAGTTTTGAATTAATGAGGTGAGTACACATTCAATTTTTTTTTTTTTCTGTTGATGTAGATTGTAGCATCATTTTTCCTTCAAAATGCATAATTTTTTTTTGTATTCTGTAATATTCTTCTTATTTTCAGTCTGAACCTGTATGAACTGATTAAGAAGAACAATTATCAAGGATTTAGTTTGAGTCTGATTCGACGCTTTGCTCATTCATTAGTGCGTTGTCTGCAGTTGCTGCATAAGGAAAATATCATTCACTGTGATCTTAAACCTGTAAGTAAACTTCATATTTCTCTTCAATTGGGATTTAAGTAAGAAAGTTATATTACTACATACATGTAAAATGGAAGAGTTTTGAATCAGTACATTCTTCTTTTAGGAAAATGTGCTGTTGAAACAAAGAGGCAGCAGTTCAATAAAGGTAATCGATTTTGGAAGTTCATGTTATGCCCATCAACGAGTATACACATACATCCAGTCAAGATTTTATCGATCTCCAGAAGTCATTCTTGGGCTACCATATGGAACTGCTATTGACATGTGGAGCCTTGGTTAGTAGTCTAGAATATCTCTATTTTGTTTAAAAAATGGCAAACAATTTAGTTTTCATAAATCAGATTCATAAAGATTGTTCATTGTTTAAATTAAAATTTCATTAACCATTGTGATTTCAGGATGCATTCTTGCTGAGCTTTACACAGGATACCCTTTGTTCCCCGGGGAGAACGAAGTGGAACAATTAGCTTGTATCATGGAAGTCCTAGGAGCTCCTCCTGAAGACGTCATCATGAATGCGTCTCGAAGAAGGCTGTTTTTTGGTGAGCAGATCTACCTTGTGGATTTATGGAAATTCGTAAATTAATTTTGTTGACTGTCGCATTAACGATTCCAATAATTTTCTTTCAGACTCTAAGGGAAATCCACGGTGTATTACCAACAGTAAAGGTCGCAAGCGGAAGCCTGGCTCCAAAGATCTCTCTTTGGCAATCAGGTGCAATGATGCCCTGTTTGTAGATTTCATTGCTCAATGTCTCCAGTAAGTAAAATTTCAAAAAAAGTAACTCAATTTTTTCTCAAATGTCAAATATCTTCATGATTAAGCACTACCTTTGGTTTTGCCATTGCTTATTATTTACTCACAAAAACAAAGAAATTTGTTATTCCTGTGCATTTATTTTAAGTGTAATTAAAAATATTTGGTGTTCTGAAAACTTAACAAAGATTCCAATTATACAAATGTATGACTTGAAAGTACTTTTATTGGTGAAAGTAATTTTCAGCAACATCATTGCAAAGATGTTTTAGCTGCCTTAACAATTTACAACTGAAATCAAAAGCAGATATATTAGTTACATTTTGAAACGTTCATGAAAAGTGACATAATATTTTTGTAAAGTGAAGATGTGGCCCTGTAGGGCACACAGTTTTTAACTGTTTTTTGATGTTGAATAATGTAAATAAATGAACAATGTGTTATTATGGGAATTTAAAATATAATTCTATATTTTCTATATTTCTATGTTTTCGTTGTTACATTGTTGGTTTATTTTTAGTAATTTTCTAACATGTTGTTTGCAATATATTTTATTATTATTGTAAAATATAAAAGACAATTAAAAATAAGGGGGAGCATATTATTTATGTATGCTATACTCATATGTTGGTTTTCTGATACAATATTTATTTTCAAATTTAGTTTCACATATGTTTATAACTAATTACTATTTATATTTGCTTAGGTGGGATGCCAAGAAACGAATGACTCCGGATGAGGCAATGCGTCATGAGTGGATTCAGATGTCTTCCACAATTCAGCAACAAGAGCTAAGAAGATCTCCATCTGAAGTTCCAAGCAGTCAGTCACAGCAGCAACAACACCAGCTCCTTCACCAGCAACATCAGCAGCAGCAACAGCAACATCAGCATCACCATCAACAGCATCAAGCACAGCAACAGCGTCACTTGGACAGTGACTCTGTACAGCAACAGTACTCATTGTACCGCCTATACAGAGGCAAGAAATGTGTGTCAAAACTCCTGGATCCCCTCCCAGGAAATGAAGCGGACAGCAGCTCTTGTGCCGGTTCCGGCAAACCAAAACTCAACGGCCTCAGCAGCGCCAGCAGCAGCAACCGCAGCACGGGCCATGCGATTACTGATCTTCTGGCATCCCTCGACACCAATCTCGATGATTCAGGGACTTTCCTGCCACCTATTCTGTGAACAAACAGTTTGGCCAAATACATTAGGAAAATGTGGCCTCTTTCAGACAGTAATTCGTGAGCCTACAATAGGTTTCATTTGTCGGTGAGTGATCAGTGTGAAAATGTATCATTCACTAGATCTGTATCGAATGTGATAAATGCAGACTGGAAAGTCAGGTCAATTGAGACCACAAATGGAGTAGAGGTGATTCACTATGAGTGTAACTACTAAGTAGATTGTATACAGTAAACAGACTTGATGACTGCAAAATGTTATTGGACATTGTGAGTGTAGCATTCTTGCTGTCATTACCACCTATCATCTGCATATATCAAACCTATTTCTTTTTGTGATTTTAACTCCAGGCATGTCCTTATTGTACCCCAATCTGTCAATTTGTGTTGGGCATTGTAAGAGCCTCTAGTTACCAACTGTGTACAGTGTTTGTCTCGAAACCTTTTTCTGTGGTGTAGTTGTGAGAAGATATACGGTGTTTCCGTCAGTGAAACAGCTCAGCCAATAGAAATAAAATTAAGAAAATTTGTGTGAGTAGAACACATTATTTTGGAATAACTAAATACAGACATTTCTATCTCCCTTTAATCTAGAATCACTATCCCACATTCAAAGCATGTACATCTCTCTCTCTCTCTCCATGAACCATCTTATGAATAGTGAGAAGCACCAAAAATGACTTCAGACAGCTCCACACTAATTTTTCATAGAGTACCATACTTCAAATTTTACATAAAATTCATAGTTCACTTTTTTCTCCCTCCCCTCCTTCCCCAGTTTAATTTTTTCCAAGTTTTTTAGTTAAAATATTTTGAGATCTAATCATACATAAATAACTCATTATCAATAAATAAATACTTCTATACTGGTTTTTGGGTACATTTGACTGTGCAGATAATTTTTCAGATTTAATTGTACATAGATTTATGTCACATTAAGCCATGAGAATCCAGAATATTTGAGTTCAAGGAAAGAATGGAGCTTTGCTGGAAGCAACCGATTCATACAGTGTGTGGAAAATCATACAAATAGCTATGCTTGACTGCCAATATCATTCAAATTTTAAATATTTTAGTATGAATGAAAGCTATTTTTATGAAGCAATGAATAACAGAAGAATTGAAGAAATAACAAGAAAAGGTAGAAAATCAGTGAAACATTGCTTTGGAATTATTAGCTTTATGACAAATAGTTTAACGGTCATGATATAGAGTTAAAATAATTCAAATTTGTTGGATTACTCATTTTTCTGGAAACTCGTTTAGTCCATGACAAGATTGCTGCTGTTACCAGTGATTTGCTTCTCTCTTTTTTATTTTAAGACTGGATTATTCTTTTATCATCCTTTACTGAATGTTTACTCCATGTTGAACCCTGTGTGATATTTTTACTTAAATAAGTGTAACAGTTTAGCTGTACCAGTTTAACTTCATGCTGATATATTAAGATGCACAAAATGATTGTGCATTATATAATTAGTGTAAAAAGTGCAATTTCCTTCTCTCGAAAGTGGAAAGTGTATGAAGCCTGTGAAACAGTGACAGTGCTACAAACTTTTACATGGTCTACACAGATCTTTTAATAGCCTATAGTGGCAGAATTTGTTGAATAATGAACAGTGAAGTATGAACAGTACATTTAGTTCAGTGAATTGTCCTGTAGACAATCAGTCATAAAACCAATAATTTTGTTGAGAAATATGTTAATCATGTAATTTCAACATATGTGCACATAGAAATTATTAAGTACCTAAGGATGTGTTAATTTTTTGTTTTAAGGCATAAACTATTGTAATTTTCTTTGAACGCAATTTCTCAGGTGTGATTTATGTTTGACTGCAAACCATGTCATATTGCAGAAGACTACATGTTGCCTGATTCTTAAATATGAAATTTAAATCAAGAGAAGATAAGACAATATATTTATGAATATATACAGAAAGAAATTTATAATTGCATGTGGTGTTCTCATTCACTGAATTTAGGTAATTGGATTTGATATTTTGTCTCACTTCACTTATTTTCTTAATGCTTTTTATTCAATTTTAATATTAAATCCTTTGTACCCATTTACAATAGCTCAGAGCTATTCATGTAACATGGGAGTGAACTCATTTTATGGTCTCAAGATTCGTGTATTCTTTTGCAAAGTCAACACCTGTGATACAGATTTATAATTGTAATAATGGCCCTATTACATATCTTCGGGTGACTACTGCTTCATTGGACAGCAAATGCATATTGAAGATCTTTCAAACTGACACAATATTTTAATTACAAAACAGCATTGATATTGTATTTATTGTTAATCCAATCATTTGGATTCACAGTTAGATTGTTGAAATATTGAAGTGGTAGGTAAATCCTAAACAGCTTAATATGAAACTAAAATAATTATAAGTATTACAGTAAATATATATGCCCTATATTGTGTTTGAATTGAAATATGTGTTCCTTCTTTTTATGAATTAAAATTATGAATGACAAAACAATGTTGTTTTAGTATTCTCGTTCCCTCCTCCCCCCCCCCCCCCCCCCCAATTTTCCTAATAAAAACCTTCATTAAATTATATTAAGTATTTCAAAATTTTGAAATAACTGACAATAGAAAATGAAATGTAATTTGTATTAGTTTAAAAAATTATTTTCTAATGTTATCCCAAGGTCTTAGAATGTTTGTGTGTATTTTGTCAAGTCAGAACAAATATTCAGTGGTAGTTTTGAGAACACATACTGTAACTGTTCTCATTTAAAAGAAGTTTTAATTCTTCTCATGCATGTCTTTATAAGTTGTGAGTCTGTTCATGTAATTTATGATAACTGATCATGACTTTCTGGCATCTACACATTTTCCTCTTCACCTCACTGGCCTCTTCACTCTGCCACTTGAGAGCAGTGGTTTTTTGTTGTTGTTTTGTTTCTCATTTATTGTAATACTTTATGATCCATTGCAGAGTAATTCAGTGGTTGAAATCGCATTTTTGGTTGAGTAATGCATTTTCATTTTTGTGCCAAGTTGTGCACAAAACTTTTTATTATCTAATTCAATGATTCCAGTTGCAGCAGTTGTGTTTATAGACCATTTACCAAAATACTTTATTACAAAAGGTGGAAGACATAAGTAATATTTCAGCAGGTGGAAAAGTAATATTATGAAGATTTTAGGTAGATTGTTTCTGGCTGAGCAATTGAAGGATAATGAAAATCAATGCATTCTAAATAGTAGGATTTGGAATTTCCTTACAATTTCCATTTGATACAAAAATATTCATTATCTAAATAATTAAATGAATCTGAAAAGAAACATTTCAAAATAATAATCAAGGAGATTTAAATTGCTAACAAGTTTACATAGTTTGGTTCTGATTGCTGTGATATTGATTGACAGGCAGCTACGTTAAAGAATATTTTGTAGCTATTCATTGCATTTGTTTAATATAAATTGTTTTATTGAAATATTTAAAATGTTGCTCATTAATTGGAGCAGCATCTGCTTCAGTTAATACACCTCAAGACACTTGTTAATTTTATGAACTACTGTATTTTATACATTCTTACGCAGTTACTAAGTTGAAACCTTAACTTCATTTATGTCATTTAAGCCATTTTTAATAGTCCTAATCATAAGATATAGTGAGAACGAGAAAATAATTGTGATAAATGCAAATAGATTTGATTTGAATTATTTAGTCAAAGAACAGTAAAAACTATAAGTGACATACGAGAGAGTAGTTCTATCAGCGCACATTTTCTTGGCTCCCTATAACACTTATTTTGAAAGTTTTTATTTAAACTTGAAAGGTAATTTATAATTTTGTCGTACATGCTAATAGAAATGGTAGTGCCGTGAACTTCACAAACACGGTGATCAAATTTTTACATATAGGCCTATTTACATTACGATTTGTCCAGAATGTAAATGAAATACATTAAGATTTTATAACATCAGTGCAGAAAGCTGAACATTAAGCCATCATCAATAGCTTATTTATTATTAGAAGAATATCACAACTCCCAAGGCAGAAGAAATTGTTGTTATTAGAAGAATTGAATTTTGATCACAATGACATAGAAGAGAATATTCAAGATATCTTTTCTTCTTCTTCTTCCTCGCGAATAGGCCACATAGGACCACGCGTACATACAACCTGCATTTACCGTGGCTCAGTCTCATATATCGCGGTAGCAGGTGTATGTGTCACCCAATTGGGGGGGGATCAGTATTTTCTACTGAATCCAATTTTTATCCCCCAGGGCTGTTAGCTCTGGGGGTATGAAAGATGAAATGATGATGATAATGAGGGGTGAAAGGACGACACACTCATACAAACACACACAAATACACCCATGCCCGAGGCGGGACTCGAACCCGCGATCTTCTGGTCCGAGACCACTCCGGCACTACTGCCTTAGCGATCTCGGCCATCTGATCGGCATCAAGATATCTTTTATAGTAAAAATATAGGCAACTTCCTACCCAACTTCTTTAGAATCAATGCTGCCATAGAGAAAGTACTCTGGACTTCAAACATAAGGTTCAGCTTCACTTTTCCCAATAATTCTCACAATATTGTCACAGCATTGAGTATTCCAGAAATAGCTTCTTTTAAATATAACTTCATAGAATTAAGACTTGTGATCTGAAGTAATAAATCCTTAGCTTAACACTATCTTTATTTATTAGAATTTGGATTTTCATTATAGTGTATTTACATAAAATATTAAAAGACATCTCAGGACAATTAACTAACTCCAACTTTGCGTAATTGCAAAAATTAAAACATTCTTTGGTGTACCTGCACTGTCTCTGAACAGGGAAGTTGAGGTGTTTGTGGAAAATGTAATTTGAGCAATGAAAAAAATAATTATATTATGGAACATTTTTTCAGAACTTGTAAAAGATGAACTGCAACATAAATATTAGGAATATAAGTTGTATTTTTTTGCAGTGCTTCAATGCTTTTTAAGCATTCCATTTCCATATTAAGAGAATAAATTGTGAAAATGGGCTTACAAAACATGCAAAGCAGTGAGATAATGTGTGACACCATTAATTGCGATTTTTTTCTCCATTAATATTCATTTATACAAGTACTGTAAACAAACCAGGCTTCTGTCTCAATTGTCTTCTACAACCTATGATTACTTAAGCTAGATTACCACAGTATTAAAACTTTAGTAGGAAGTCATAAATGAATACAACAATTTTCAATTTTCTTGTGCAAACACTTATTATTAAGTTTAAAAAAATTAATTGGGTTGTGTCATTTACTCAGATGTAGATAATTATGTGAGAATGTCTGAGAAAATGATAAGACTGATTTGTTTGAATTCATTTATATTCAACTAATATTTTTTCCCCCTCTTTTAAATTATATTCAAGCCTGCATTTGCATTCCTTTCTATTTGCAAACTACCAAGTATTTTCTGTAGAAACTAAGACCTCCTTCAATAACCATAATTAAGTATTGCAGCTTCCCAATAATGCTACTATATGTTAAAGTGGTCTTAATTTCAGTAATCAGTGTGAAATAAAAACCTTTGCAACATTTCATCCTGTATGTTCTGATGACATAAAATGCATACTTTATGTTCAGAAGCATAAAATCTAAGGACAGACCTAAACATCAAAACAATTTAATATTTAATTAATGAGAAATTGCCAGAAACATATTGCTGACTTTCTCAACTTTGTGCTCTGAGTTGCAAGACATTGTCTTATCAAAATGTAAGGAATAAAAGTTATGTTAAGTTGATGTAAAGGTTAAAAAGGAAGGTTATTCTGATGTAAAGGTTAAGAATGTTTTATATTTATCTAATCTTAAGTTTCCAAAACAGAAATTATAAAATAAGACAAGAACAGAAAACCTGAATCGAAATCTTATTCAAGTTTTTAAAACTTCCAAATAACCTCTAGCCTTTGGTTGTAATTACCTGTCTTATGCATTAAGATCCTGTTCCTTCTGACTGTGTACCTACAAGCATTAGTGTTCAGTGTCAGAACAAAACATTTTCTGGGTAGGCAAAGTGAATGATTAATTATCTGCAAACTGACACTTCCATAAGGAACTAAATGGCATTAAAATTTCCAAAGTCTCACTATTTTGTAACATGTTCAAAACATTTGTAGTTTTACCTACTAATAACTATATCAGAACACTGTTTGACAATTCCCAGAAAAATAGTGATAATCTTTTTTTACTTAGAATTTAAAAGTATTGAATGTGAGTTCAGTATCTCTTAAACTAGAACAGAAGGAATACTCAATTTTATAACATTACTTCCTTTAGGTAATTGTTTTCAAAGAGGTGAAATATTACATATCCCTACAAGAGCAATAAATTGAACAAGATTTGGAGAAATATGGTACCCCACAAATAATGACGAAACAACACGCTTTTTCTCTGACACATTAATATTTATGGACATATTATTTTTGATGGGGTTTTCTTTCAAACATTACTTCTTATTCACTTTGTCATTGTTTATGTTTGTATTAGTTATGTACTTGAGAGTCATTAAAATCATGAAGTAGGATGTAAAACTGCTATGAATTTGATTTTGTGTATGATTATAAATTGCATTTACATACCCCTTTTGAGTTGGATAGAATTTCAAAATACATTAAGGAGATTTTCTATACATCTCATCATTAAATTTATTTACTCCATGGCATTAAAAATGATATTTTTTTCATTCATTTGTATTTTTCTTGAATACAGTTATCACGAAAATTGTGAACAGAATGACTGGCTGTTCGTTGAAACATTGTTTTTATATCCACTTTTAAAGTAGTCTTCAGAATTGAAAATAAATAAATCAATGACTTAACTAGTTTGCAAAAAAATGTATTCTATGGTTTAATTAATTTGCTTGGATTTGTAGGTTGCATTTATTGTGAATTTAGTTTTTGTATTTTTCATTGACTGTAAGTAAGAAGGTAATGCACACCACATGAACCTATAATTTATTTCCAAATATAAATGACAATGGGGTATAGGCAATAAAATAACCAGAAATATTTTAAACTGTTTGTTTTTATAGTGCATAACTGTGTACTGTGTGAGTTAACTATTCAAAGCATTATTTTATTAAACGTTAAACGTAATATTTGTAGTGAAGAAAAACAACAGATTTTTGGTGTTTGCAAGAAGGGCTTGATACGGAGTAATTTGACAAATTTATAAGCGTAATCAGACGTAGGAGAAACGCTTTGACGATATCAATTGTTTTTCACGAGTTGAAGCGAGCGCTCTAGGCAATAGCCAATTAACGCATTTGTTCATTTGAGCTGCGTCGCCCGACAGTCGCACAGTGTGAACCTCCGCGCGCTGCGCTGTGCCCAACACCAGTGTTTTTTGTTTCAGTGTAAGTTAAAGTGCTTCTGTGATAGTAATCAACAACACTTACAAATTGTGTGGTGTTAATATTGTAACGGCAACGCATGGTTTTGTAAATAACCTCGCCCAGATCTACCCAACCGATGGCAAAATGGAGGACATACTTGAAGGCAACGTTTGTGAAACAAGAATCCAACATATTCCAATGCAGTCAACATCAACCTGGTCAGCGGTTATCAACCTCAATCGTCTACCATCAACCGCCGTCGCCTCAGCCTCTCATGTTATGAGCAGTGATGTCTCAACACAATGTTAATTTTCAACAAAATAAGGTAAGAAACTACCTGCCGGCTGACGGCATAGCGTATACTTCAAAGCGCAACAGTAATAGCAGCGCAAATTCATAACCTAATTCTCGAGAGAACAGTGGTAAGCGAAGGCATAGCAATTCAAATCTAAACATGTAACCAAACAAGGAAGTCGTGTTTAACCAAACCATTGAATGTGTTATAATCATTCAAAGCAGGTTTAACCCTCTAAGAGACATGCAGGAAAATTAATGGATATCTATATCCAGAAACATCGCCGTTCCTGAAAATTCCGAAACCATTAGAATTTTACCGTCGATGTTAACAGTATTGCACACATAATATAATTAAATAATGAAATAAAAACCTACGGTACTAACCAGTGTACCTAACTGACAACAATTGCAAAGCAAAAAATTTTAACCGCAATTAAATATTTAGGCTGAAGTCTAGTGTACGGTACAACTTTAAGGAAGTTTAAACAGGCAGTTCGCGCCGCTCCAGCAAGGGGAAATCCAAGATGGAGGGGACGAAGGGTATTTTGAGGGGAACCTTCGGCGGGGAGGGGTGGTGAGCAATATGCGTAACTTAGTACTTACATGTAAAAAGCAAAGCATGGGCGATTTAAATAAATTGTGAAAAAATACACTTCTGAAATAATTTCAATGGTTCATAATTGGTCACTAACGAGACGTCAAAAGTTAGGGGTGGGGAAATTTCACCCTTATATCTTGTCGAAACTTCATTACGAAATGGTGTGATATGGCACGTAAATCGTGTTTTTGTCTATATGATTTTGTGTTCTGTTGAATTGTTTAGCTACGTTGCTGTCGTACAGTTAAGTTTCTTGCTTTCTTCAGATTCTTTGTGATTTGTGTTTGTAAGTGTTGAGTGTCTGTGTTACGACGGTGAGAATAAATGTGGCTTTTTTGTGCGTTGTGCCAATGGCGGGGGGGTGTCATTGAATGGGCGCAAGAACGTAGTTTGATTGCTGCAGGATTTAAGTGTGCTAGGGATGTAAATGACGTATGAGGTTGACCAAGCGAAAGAGTGTGATGGTTTCGAGTGGAAGTGTAGCAAGAAAGGGGCCACTCCTCATGTGCGTAAGTGTTCGTGCGAATGGGGCCATGGTTTGCGGGGAGCATGTTGAGTGTAATTCAGGTATTAGTAATGACAATCGCCTTTCTGTAAGTTTCATTTCTGTCAGAGCGCTTAGCGCAATATAAGGGAGGGCTTGAGGAGACCCCTCCTCCCCCTTCCCCTCCTCGCCAACACGCTTCTCTAAGGCTGTACCGTGTACCCCACGTTAACCAAATGTTAAAATGTTTTATCAATGTGATACATTCTCAAATAAATGTGATGTGCTGATAAATCAGCAATCGTAAACAATTCCGTACCTTCAAGCACCCAACTAACAAAAAAGTGTTTTACGTACATTCAGCAATATAGATAAACATACATAAACCAATTGATGTGTTCCGTTTCTCCCCTCGTCAAATGTAGTTGGCTATACATTAGATTAAGTTAGAATATAAGCCTGTAACTACAAAGGTAAAGTTGAATATTACTGAACTTTTTTAAATCCATCCAGAGTACACACATATATCAGGGGCGGATCCAGAGACGAATTTTGAGATGAGGAAATTGAAAAAGTTTTCGTCGAATATGTGAAATTACAGATTTTGTAGTGACGGAGGCTACACGCGGCTCATGCTGCGATACGATTTTATTCGGTGTTTACTCAGCTATCCGGGAGACGCCGCGTCCATGGCACAGGTGCCAACGCTTCGAGCGTAGTTAGTACCTTCATCAGGGCGTAGTTATTGCTCTCACGATTTTATTCGTTTTAATGATCGTGACTAGTTAAAATTACATTAACAAGTCGCATTCTAGTGAAAGTTAAAATTAATAGTTACTGAAAAATTTTAGGGGACGAAATGTTTCTCCCTGTGAATCCGCGCCTGCATATATGAAGGGAGAGATGGAGAGATAGAAGGGAGAGATGGAGAGATAGAAGGGAGAGATGGAGAGATAGAAGGGAGAGATGGAGAGATAGAAGGGAGAGATGGAGAGATAGAAGGGAGAGATGGAGAGATAGAAGGGAGAGATGGAGAGATAGAAGGGAGAGATGGAGAGATGGAGAGATAGAAGGGAGAGATGGAGAGATAGAAGGGAGAGATGGAGAGATAGAAGGGAGAGATGGAGAGATAGAAGGGAGAGATGGAGAGATAGAAGGGAGAGATGGAGAGATAGAAGGGAGAGATGGAGAGATAGAAGGGAGAGATGGAGAGATAGAAGGGAGAGATGGAGAGATAGAAGGGAGAGATGGAGAGATAGAAGGGAGAGATGGAGAGATAGAAGGGAGAGACGGAGAGATAGAAGGGAGAGACGGAGAGATAGAAGGGAGAGACGGAGAGATAGAAGGGAGAGACGGAGAGATAGAAGGGAGAGACGGAGAGATAGAAGGGAGAGACGGAGAGATAGAAGGGAGAGACGGAGAGATAGAAGGGAGAGACGGAGAGATAGAAGGGAGAGACGGAGAGATAGAAGGGAGAGACGGAGAGATAGAAGGGAGAGACGGAGAGATAGAAGGGAGAGACGGAGAGATAGAAGGGAGAGACGGAGAGATAGAAGGGAGAGACGGAGAGATAGAAGGGAGAGACGGAGAGATAGAAGGGAGAGACGGAGAGATAGAAGGGAGAGACGGAGAGATAGAAGGGAGAGAGGGAGAGATAGAAGGGAGAGATGGAGAGATAGATAAATAAATATACAGGGAATTAGCTAGATAAATAAGGAAGTAAATATATAAGTAAATAAATGCAATAAACAAGTTTTACAATATTTTTATTTTCAAGTGCTTTGTTCCTTGAGTGAGAAAATTCGTACTAAACTTGCGTCCGCGCGGTGCCCCCGGTGGCGCCTAGTTCTGGTAGCGCTTGTAGTAGCGGCAGGGCGTGGGGAACGGGTTCCAGGGCGGCATGTCGGGGTGCCGGCACGGGGGGCACACGCTGCTGGGGCAGCCGCCCCACGTGCAGCACTCGCACGGCTTGGGCGGCACGCTGCGCACAGCAACACACACACACATGCACACACACTCACACGCACTCGCTAGCGATGCGACAACGACAGCAAAACATCCACGTTGGAAATTAATGCACAACGCTCTTAAAGAGGGCCCTGCGACTCTGCTACTATAGGTGGCGCTGGGTGAAGCTGCAGATTAGGCTCGCCAACTTTCTGAGGTACAAATTGGCTAATTTGTGAGAAATACGAAATGTGTCTTCGAAATGTTGAATCATTCGCAAACTATACGTATAAGAAACCTCTGAAGAAAGCGCGAACATAGACGTTATCTTGTGTAACATTTTGGACGTGCTTGCGACCCGCGAGTTCAAGCAGCAGCCACGCACGTTGAAAGTATCGTTGGCAGCTGTTCGTCGTTTAGTTCCTGTAAGAAGGTGATGCAGCAGAGCGCGCCACCGTAATGGTTTCCACCACATGTGGGAGTTATAGAGCCGTGCTCACACGTTGGGCAACATCGAAGTACGAAATTAAAACATCGATGTTTTCGGTACATCGATCGAAAACCATTCTTTTAAACATCGATATTTTAGAACCTCTATTAAATTTGTGCACAACAAAATTTTATGTGACAGTGGTCATGTGTATTAAGTTATAATTAAAATTAACCAGAAAATGTTTTAAAACGCCTCTCCAGGTGAGAAATACCTCCTAAACATTTCAATGTGTAAATTTAGTTCACAAACCATTTTTATTAAAAGTAAAATGTGAAATTAGAATAAAACTTACTGAATACACCTGAAAATATGTGGGGGAACATGTTCTTTTGTCGCCCTGTTAGTGATTATATTAGATTTATTCAGTCAAAAAAACAGTAAAAACTGTATGTGACGTAGGGGGGAAAAGATTATCTGCGCACGTTTTCTTGAGCTCCACAACTCCTTCCCGTCATTTTAAATATAAATAGTTGAAAGATGAGAAAGTTTAACGTAAATAAATAAAAATAAATTTTAAAAATAGCAAGATTAACAATATTTGAAATATAGTCATTTTCGTTTCTGAGTTATAGGAAAGTGACGAGCATGGCGGACTGAAATTGGAAGAAACGAGTCATGTCTTTTTGATCCTGTAGTTGAACGCAGTTTGAGGTTCAAAATCATTCGAATCATGCGGGAAACGAGTGTGTTTCTGAGGCGTTTTGTCGTCAGTTCCTCATAGAATTTCGTGAGGGTTTCTTATTTATAGTACGTTGCTAGCAAGCAGTTAGTAAAAAGTGCTTTGTAATAGTTTTGTACGCGAACGCCAGTGTATCGGGAAGTCCGTCTTCATGTGCGAAAGTGTAATATCACAATCTGCGCAACAGTGGACGGATTTTTGTTCGTGTTTCCCTGTGCAATTATTCTTAATTTTGCAATTGCGTGCAGTATTTGAATGAACTTAATAGTGAAATCAATCAACAGCCACACACTGCTGCGAGAGGCTTGCCAGACAGGTTGCACGTGAGAATACGAAAGGGTAATAGTGTGAGGACAGTGTGCTTCCGAAACACGAATTCTTGGAAAGGATGAATTTAGCGGACTAGGTAGAATTTATAGAGGCAAATATAATGGCTGTTCGTAAACATCGGTCCCTTACTTCCATCGCGCATCACGAGCTCGCAGAGATCATTCTATTTAAAAGCTTTAGTCCAAGTCAAGCCTCAGCAGTCGAAGCAGGCCTTTTTGTGGTGAATCCCAACATGCACTCCATTAGTGTAACGTCTTGTTACATGTTCCCTTTCATTTCATATTGTATATTACAGTTGTGAATACCATTGGTATGAAATCCGTCACGACAAGCGGAAGTATAACTACATTTGTTGTGTTTTCTTCTTTCTTTAGTGATTTGTACTAGGTTTATTTTTGCAAAAAAATAATAATCATTGGAGTAGAGACCCTCCCTTTTTATTTGATACATTTTTCTTACCACTACTCTCCGAAATTCTACTCTTAGCAGTTTTAAGTTTGAAATTGGAAATATCTATATAAATGGGAAATCTCCCTGGGGGCACCGTTGCTCATATACTACCATATACATTGGCCAAGCGATGTTCAGTACTATTGTACTTGCGCGCGTGACGTCACGAGGCTGGGGTGGCGGGGGGTCTCACCATGTTCGCTGGATGGTGCTGTCGCGAATGACCCTGCGGCCGGCGGGGCAAGGGAACAAGCACAGGCTGCGAGAAAACAAACACAGGATGGGGAAGAGCAGTGATGGCACTTTAAGAGCAACCAATATATTTCATTCAATATATAATTGTTTCTTTTAACAATGGAAAATTCATAGTTGGCAAATGAATTACTACATATGTGTACATTTGTGAGAATAGTAAGCTAAATAGTTGAACATTATACTTTATATTTTATAAAATAAGAAACTATAATAAGGCAGAAAATAGTGACGGGCACTTTCAAGTCTATCGTGGGTACTTTATAATCACCTGCGCTCTGAATACGTGAAAACACACATGAAAACTTAGATTATAAAGCTGGTTATACTACGCACTGAGAGGTCTGCAAATAAAAACATACCAATTCACTTAAATCCTTAGTAACTGGACACACCTCCGCTAACTAATCCGCAACGTTTTGATGGACAGACGACACGTCATCAACGAGCACATCACTATTGAAGTGTACCTACGCTCACTGGGGGGGGGGGGGGGCACATTCAATTCGTATTTCGGGGTTGCAAACTTAAAGACACAGCAGACACGGATATTCTATCCAGAGGACCTCTCGCGGTTTTAAAATCTTATTACCCCCCCCATACAGTTTCTGTGTCTATCATTTTACTGGTGCCCACACTGTACCGGCTACCCTACGTTAGAACTTGTTCTTGTTGTAACTTATACAAAATGTAAAAGGTTTACAACCTCAAGTTACGGTTCCTCACATCCGGTATTCGATTTGCCACCGTAGCCAGGAGATTTACACACTTTGTTTTATGTCTGAGGTGCCAAGAATTCTAAGAAGCCTGCTGGCAGAATATTAAATGTAAGGTCTTTAAAGATCAGATTAAATTTGTCATTCACGCTCAGTAAGTGGGTTCGCAATGATGAAATATCTTTCAAATCAATTTGCTCACCAGCATTTCGAATTTATTTGTTTCAAGCAATTATTTTTAAAATGTCAAATACTTCGGCACTTGTGCTTCGTCTTTTATACGCATATATTCATTATACATTTTCAAATTACCTCTTGGACATGTAAATTGCACTGGTTGTAGCACTGTTGTTATAAATATATTAACATACGTCTTACACTGAAACGCTGGATTACGGTTCATGATAAGAGCAATTAATGGAGTTAATTTATTTGATAGTTGAGATGTACAATGACTTGTTTTGAAGAATAATATTACTAGATATACAAAAATGTTCGATTCTTACATGATTATCCTATGAATTTTCCAACGCAGGACATACAGTTGTCCCTAAAACTCCATTGTGTGTAACAGTTTGAAAAATTTCAGAACTTAAGTTTATCAAATTTCACGTGGATATGTATTCTAAAACTTAAATGGATGTGTTTATTAAGTTTAATGTTTTGCTTTGGATAGAGTTTTAGATATTATTTTAAAAATTAAAGGAAACTTTACAATGGGCAAGATTTAATTCAGTCCAGGATCTTACTTCACAATTCACGATGTTGAATAGTATGATACTATATTTAGTAGTTACACCAGTTTAATACTTACACCATGATTGCAGATGGTGATTCTTACAGAAAATTATAGAGGGGCGTTAGATGTTTTTCGCCGATTTCCAGATGCCCTGCCTCTGGCGGTTCGACCTCCTCCTTCCGCCAAGTTGACAGTTGTTTGTTTTATTATTCAGTACGCAAAATCGTTGCTGTGGTTTCGCTTCTGTTTGACAATGAGAGTCGTCATGAACCGAGGAAATAATACGATTTTTCCAATATGTAATCAAATATAAACAAGAAATTTTGGTATCGTTAGTGACAATTTCTGTAACCTCAAGTAGGTATAATAATCTACCGACTGAACTAGGCGTAATACTCGGGCTGTTGATACGACAGTGTTCTGTGCCTTACCTTTTCTGCGTGAAAACGTGTTGTTCATAAAACTCCCGTAAAGTAGCCTTTTTAAAGAAATTTTGCTCGCAAAAAAGTTATTTTTCGGTATAAGTGAAATTTTCATTTTGTTCTGTAGTAATAATCCATTATATTTCTAAAAGCCCTCCGATAATTTAATGCAATAATTTAATACACCTTATACATTTAACCATTCAATAACAAATCCGCTTCTTGTGGTTGCATCTTTAGGTTCCAATGTTTCAGCATTTTGATACGTGTAGTAATTACGTTCAATTCAACTGTATATTTTCACTACTTGAAAAGACGATAGATCGCTAATAAAACATTTATCAACTACTGGAATGTTTACCAATTATTAAATGGGCTAATAGGTCTGGTTTACTAAATTACGTCAGAAGTCTTACAATTTTACTTCATGAACGTTGGTGTGGGTTCAAGGGGGGCAGAAGGGTTTTAAGCCGTCACTTTGGACAATTAATCCACGACACGTGGGGGAAGAATCCCTCCAAACCATTTTGTAGCCCTGTATAAAGCTGGACATAAATTCAATTACATTCATTAACTCTTTTCATAACTTTATAATTTCATTCTCCTTGTGACGTTTTATTTATTTACTATCACAATATGTCATATTTAAAAAAAGTTTAATGAAAAAGAGGGCTCAGAGAGCCCATAACCGTAGTAGACCCAACTTTTTTGTTTTAGGCAGTGCATACCTATGTGTATAAAGCAACAATATCACAATGATGTTGAGTTCTCTCATACACTAGTAATATTAAGTTCTTCAAACTGTCGCTCGTCACGTCAATCTCAAGAGCTGAAGCAATATTTATATCTCGCGCCTTAATGTCGAAATATTTTGTGCACTATACTCCGGATCTTTTCACCCGAAGAGTTCAAATAAGTTATCACGTAAACGACTTTTCGAAGGGGTTCTAGCAATTCAGGACTTTGTGTATAACGGGATTTTTCCTTACGGGGAACTCACTGAAATCCTATCAGCTCATGGTCTGTAAGTACAATTAACAGGAAAACTATAATTTTAAACATTGTGAGCAGTACTAGAGAAAGCAGAGAAGTATGGTGTTGTCAGTAATACTAAGTTTTTAAGCAGTGTAATTTTTATGACTTCTCAGGAGACTAAATTCCCCTTCGTGAAATAAATATGCAAGTAAAATTATGTAAAGGTGATTATTTATTTTAGTTCATATATCGTACATAAAATGGATATAAATCACTGAGTTCCAAAAGAAAAAAGGTGGGCTAGCCCATTGCCGAAAAGAGGAAGGCCGCGTCGTAGGCCTGGCCACACGCCGCCACCGCGGCCGCCGTCGCCGCCCCACCGTCCCACGTCGGCGCCGCTTTCGCCACCGGCATGCCTTCCCACACGGGCTGGAACCTGCGGGCACAGCCCGTCACAGAATGTTGCTTCAGTACTCAGGAGTCACGAAATGATGGCCGGTGGGATTGTAAATCTGCAGATTACTAAGTAGTCGTTTAAACGTGGCAACTACCATCCACGTTGCAGAGCTTTTTCTAGAGCGTTGAGACTTCGGTATTTCTAAAGTTACCCTAACAGCTGAATGATTACATTAATTCCAAGTTTCCAGTTACTAGATATCTCAACGCAACATTATGTGGCATAAACTGTGCTACTATAGTGAGTCAGAAAAACCTCTCTGCAGTGGCACCTTGTTGGTGAGAGTGCTACTAATAGAAATTATGTTGGTAGCACGAGCTGCAGCTTAAACACGTAAATCTAGTATGTCACAATCATAATCAAAGCATGCTGTAAGTGTTGGCCCCTTCACTTGTTTCACAGTGACCTGGTTGCTATCAAATAAATGTAGTTTTTAATAGGAGGCCGTGATTCGTCTTCGCGCGGATATGTTTCCTGGCGCACTGTAGATACACAATGCGGATTACTTTTGTGAAAATCTCTATTTTGTAAAGGTTTGCATGCATTTTAGAAGTGTTGCAAAATGTGTGAATATGCAGGACGAGTTATTTCTGGTGAAAAAATTCCAGCCTTTTTTATACAATTTTAGCAATAATCGCACTGCAATTCTGACGGTCGCCGGGCGGGCAGAGGGCCTGACGGGTGCGATCATATGATGGCTCGTGAAACAGGACTATTCACCGCAATTTCCGGCTATTCACAAATTTGTGTTTTTAATTATAACAAAAAAAGTAATGTTTTCTTCGACATTCTTACTATCCTCGTAGCTTTGACTCATTATTAGCACAACATTCCAAACGTTAAATAAAAATAGAAAGTTTCAAGAGACGGTTGTGCAGAAATGAAGCAGTAACTATAGACACATTTGTTCGCCTAATTTAAGAGAAAACTGTGGATACTTTGCCCACCTGGGATGCATCGCACTAAATTTTATTAGGAACGGTTGTTAATTTTAAAGTTAGCCTCCTAGTAAAAGCGATTACTTTCAGGCCATGCAAAGAGTATTAAAGGGTCAATTTCTAGCATTATTTCTGAAAGTGGACGGTGCTCAATGTTCAGATGAAACTCTGCATACAAAAGAGAAAAACTATTTTCGACTGATTGCAGCAGCTTCTATTGACCTTCATGTAAAAACAGCTCCACATATTCGACATTCGCCGAAGGACGAGCAGCACCTGCTCGTCCAATTCCGAGCAGGTGATAAGTTCAGCGAATGTTCGCTTTCTTTGATGTGACCGAAAGACCGACACGCAGTGGGTAGTGCCAGCACTGAACGTTCCTCGCTCGGCAAATAGCAAACGCCCGATCTGCAGTTTTCGGGATTCGGCGAGCGGTGGCTCTCTGCTCACCGAATACCGAATGTCAAGTGGAGCCACCTTTACATGAAATTGCATAAATTTGAACGCTTGAATTAAAATAAAATGCATGTCAGTAAAACAGTCTAAAAGTAGTGTATGGCACATGCGGTAGAATGATTGCCCCTAGAATTGAACCTTTCCAACTCGCGAGATAAGTGGCACTTTCCCCACTCGTGTCGCAAGTGTCTGTTGGGAGACTCAGTGCGAGTACCTGAAGGGCGCGGGGGCGGGGGCGGCGCGGGGCGCGTAGCAGTCGTAGCGGCGCGGGAAGCCCGAGGCGGGGCGGCCCGAGGCGGGGCGCGCGCGCCGGCCGGACGACGGGCGGCCCGCCGGAGGGCGCGACGAGGTGGGGCGCGGGCCGCCCACTGCCCCGGGCGCGCCCTGGCACCAGCGCTTCTGCGGGCGCGGGCCCTCCTCGGCCGCGCGCACCCACCCCCACGGGTGGCCGCGCTTCTGGCTCGCCCCGCCCCCGCCCCCGCCCCCGGCCAAGTCACACGGCGCCGCCGCCGGCGACCCCCACCTGGCAGCACAGCGCAATGGATTCATTACTGATTCCGGGCGCGAAAACGGATAACGGCGTTAGTCCCGGAAGTGTAGTGCATGTTTTCCTCAGGCTGTGGCAGTGATCTTAACCCGATGGGTGGCGAGATCCGACGTCGACCTACCCGTGTGCTTCATCAACTAGGTATCTCCGATCACCGGAAGCTTAATTTGCTCCGGCTGGGGCGGCGCCCTGCGGGTGGGATACATCTGTTAGGAGAAAACCCTGCTAGCCGACGGTAGGTTGGCGCCGGTTCTCGCAATCCAGCGCGGTGAGATCACCGCCACCTCCCGAGCAGAAACATTCACTACAATTACGGGATGAACGAGCTTAGTAGTTGCTGTGCCGGGAATTACTAATCAACCAAACCTTCCACGCACCTCGAGGGCGGGGCCTCCGCGCGCGTGTAGTAGCAGGAGGCCGGGCGCGGGGCGTGGAGCGGGGCCGGGTGCGCGGCGGGGGGGCCCGGCGCCGGCGAGTCGGCGGGCAGCGCGTTCACGTACACATTGATGTTGGTGCACACGTGGTCGTCGCTGTCCCGCTTGACGCCTCCCCCTCCCCCGCCCCCGCCCCCGCCCCCGCCACCGGCCGCGATGCTCGGGAGGGCGCCGAGGCTGCTCAGACAGTTGCCGAACGCCTGGGCGCAGCTGCCCAGCTGCAGGGCCTGAGAGCACAACACGCACGTCAGCCCTTGGACGTTTTCTTAGCAGCAGAGATACCTTGATTGTATGAAGATGATAAGAATTGTAATAAAAAAGGATTTATACTGTTTTGCATATTGTTGCACGTTGTTCCAGGGCCATGTTCGTATATTATTTGTGCACATATGGCCGATTTTTCCTGTTAGTGCATATTCGTGTAATTATAGGCGTACATTTTGCGTATTTCGTTAAAAGAAACTTCTCTAAAACGTCTCATCTTTTCATAGAATCTACTTATTTGTAAATGTTAATTATAATAGAATGAGCTTGTCAGAGTTAGTGTTTTTTTTCTATAAATGATAAAATACTTGTGCAAATGTAGGATATTTCTTGATGTATTTTTTAAACCAAGAAATGCACCAAGACATACAATGTATTTCACTAAGGTGAATATTTACGTCAATTATTTCTCCCACAAAGTAAGTTAGATTGTAAAAAAAAAATATTTGTTTTCAATCAAATCATTCTTTTACGAAATTTTGTCGTGTAAGGTTTATGCAGGAAATGAAATATTTTTAATTTTGATTGTATATTAAAGGGAATATTTCGGATTTTTTAGTCATAAATGCGTATTTTTAGCAGTATATTTTAATTTTTTTGGGGCAAAACCCGCTTTTATGTTCATTTTGGAATGTTCACGTTTGTGGAAATATAAAATTCTCATTTAATACATTTCAGAAAATCATTAAGGACAAAGTTTGACATTTTGGTTGGGTAACGGCATTATGGGATACGATACTCATCACATCAGCATTTTTAAGCTGATGGGTCTGCTTATTGAAGGTAGTTCTACAATGAATTTATTTTTCTTTAGCTTTTGTGTGGATTTGGAGAGTGTCACAGATGTACGAGAAAAAAATTATAATTGTTTAAAGTAAATAATAATGAATGATGAAAGAATGAACGCATTGCAAGTGAGATTTGTGGAGGCCTATTGTTTTCTTCTGTTGTACGCCTAAATGAATTGCACTTCGTGATGGCTAATTTGGGAGATCAACATTTAGCCGCAGCGCTGGGAGAGTACCAAACACACATAGAACCGTTACGATGTTAGGTGACCCTAACTATAACATTTCTGAAAAGAAACAATTATACAATATTTCAGTTTTGGTAACGTTTCTTCTCAAACAGAGCAAAAATTGATGATTTTTTTTTCATTATTATAATATCCTAATACACACTCATGTTCTGATGACTACAATATGATTTACAATAACATAAAACTTTTAACAAAACTCGCACCTTTTCGTTTACGTTGTCGTGAAAACGGTTGAGTGCCTCTCCTTCCTTGACCGAGTGATCGAAGTAGCCAAGTTGTTCATTGATGCTTTGTAACTGGGCGTGAATGCTGTTCATTCGTTCCTAGTTACTTCTTCGCTGCAGAAAATCTTCAGTATGAACGGCACCGAGGTGCTGATCTAAAATCTAGAAAGTAATGTTAAGTAACATTTACCATACCTGATTTACAGTCTTATTGCTAACTGTTGAACTGAAGGTTCTTTTTCCCAAATCTCTCCCTGGAGGGAGTATGCTATCCGAAAAGTTTTGTTTTATTAACAAATAATATGCTTATTAACTAGTGTTATAATGTTAATATTTCGAAATAGTAATTGAAGACACAGTTTAGTAATACCTCGAATATTTCGTATTTACATAATGCTCTAAATAGGACAAAGTAAATTTATTTTAAAATATTAATTGCTACAAGATTTTAAGTATTCCAAGAAATGTCTTGCACATTGCACACAATTGAGGCTTTGTCTACTTTATAAAAGTCACAATTTCTTCTTAGATAAAATAATTTTTTTTAAATTTTGCAACACTTCATGTGGAAGTGACTTACTAACAACGAAATTTTTATAACTAATCTTAGATAAACACAATGGCTGGAAACTTACAAGAAATGAAAAATATAACACAACCGTGTTCAGTAACATATCATACTAGCGAATTTATATCATACTAACTAGCGAAATTATCCAAATACTATTGTATTAATATTG
This sequence comes from Gryllus longicercus, assembly GCA_038098605.1. Taxonomy (NCBI): domain Eukaryota; kingdom Metazoa; phylum Arthropoda; class Insecta; order Orthoptera; family Gryllidae; genus Gryllus; species Gryllus longicercus. The sequence continues at coordinate 258,193 of JAZDUA010000959.1, read as the reverse complement.
GGCGTTCGGGAAATAATTACCTCGGTGACTTTCACTCACTGAAGACGAGGATAGAGAAGAATTCCTGCTGACGTCGGTTGCCGACGCCCTAGTACACACATTAGATTTGGAATTTGTCGCTATGCAAACACAACAGTTGCCGGTCTGTGATGCGGTTGCATGTACAACGACCCAACAATGGTAGTATTAAAGAGAACAAGCCACGTAGTCACTTAATGTTTGGAAGTTAACTTCGTATACACATTGTACAGTACATCAAATCTGTAATATTCATTTTTATTCTGGTGGGTTCTTTGTATAGTGGAAGAAAAAAAAATAAATTAATAGTATTAGTTTTTTCGACCAATGTTATTGCACAGTCATTTTTAGTGCAAACTTGAAAACATGGCAGATACACATATTGAAAATTTACTTTACAGTATTTTCAAGTCGCTGCCATTTATCCTCATGAATGATTAACTCAAAATACTTACTAGGGTAAACACTAATACACAACAGGAAAAAACGGATCCGATTTTAACAAGACCCAAAGATTTCTGCGACACAACTCACAATAATCGTAATAAATCCGTTTCGAAGACGAAATTCGAAAACATGACCCTTCTAGCGAAGGCGTCATGACAACATGCACGCCAACCATTTCGAACCCACTTAAACTTGCTCCACTTAAAACTGGAAAATATACGTCAAAGCAAACCATTGGGTCTCGAATATTATAGCCTTTGTAAAACAGTATCATCTCCCTAAATAACGAGCTGTTTTTAGAATCATATATTCCAACTGTGGACTTAACGCAATTATCACTTGAATCGTCGAATCATAAAACAAAACATTTCAAAACCAGATTTTAATAAAAAAAATTCTACAAAAATATTTCTAAAAAATATAAATGTTGTGCCGACGCGCAAGGGGACGTCCACGCATGCCCGAGCCGCGAGCCTACAGCCCGTTGCAGGACTTGAAGGGCACGTTGTCGGGCCCGCGCACGATGTCTGTGCCGACGGCCCCGGCGGGGTGCGGGGCGGAGGGCCACGCGTGGGCGGGGGCGGGGCCGGGGGCGGGCGCGGGCTGCGAGGCGTTGAGCGCCTGGTTGGCCGCCGCCCACGCCGCCTGCGCGCCGGGCCAGCTGTGGTGCTGCGCGTCGGCCGCCTGCTGCACGCCCAGCGGGTAGGCGTGCGCGTGCCACGTGTGCGGGTAGAACCACTGCCCGCCGCCGTCGCCCGCGCCGCCCACCAGGTACCCTCCGCCCCCGCCACCGCCACCGCCCCCGCCTGCCGACAGAACGCTTTCGTTGGTTCGATGACTCTCCAAAACGCGCGGAGATTAGATTATTATTATATTTATTAATAATTCTGCAATTAAGTGTGAGAACTTGGTGGCAGAATACACTAACTTAACATTACAGAACGTAACAACTATACAAACTTCACAAAATCACATGAATATTTCACCGTGCAATCTTTCATAGAACTCCACTTCACCAAACTTCACCACACTTCACCGCACTGCAATGCAGATGAGTTGACGCGCGTATTGTTTTGTAAGTTTGGTCGTAAAGTCTCACAATCTATATAGTGTCTCCAAGGAAAAAACAACGAACGGTTGAAAATAAGCTCAAAAGACAATTTTAAGCATAGTTTGTCTAATAAACTCCTCCGAGATTTCGAAAGGCTGAGCCGCAATAAGCACTCAAAAGTTGGTTACAAAAAATAAATACTTTCTACGCAATAAAAATTACATATAAGATGCATAAACACTCCAGAAACATGGAAATTGTTTACTATTTACCACCGAAAAGAATATATGTATTTGTTTTAAAACGAAAAATTGACACAGGAATAAAAAGCACCCAATTTACACTATTCAGTTGCTTTTTTATTTCTGCTCTTTTTCTTCGTAAACAAATATATATATTCATTTTGTAAATAATAAATCATTTGCATGTTTCTGGAGAGTTTGTACTTTTCTGAAATGCCAAGTTTTGCATAGAAATTATTTATTGTTTTTAAACCAACTTTTGTATGATTATTGCGGCTCAGCCTTTCGAAAAAAAAATTGTTGGTTTTCTCCCCTCTCGATGAGGCTCTAAAACGCGTAAAAGCGCCCGAAGATGATTTGACGCGTGTATTATTTTGAGTTTGGTTGTGAATGGCGTTACTTGAAAAAATTGCAGCATGTAATACAAAAGCATGTCAAATTCTTCGCGAGGAAGATATAACATTTACTGCATTAGCAATAAGTAAGGAACCCTGCGCGATTGTTTTTGTTGATTAACAATGAAACTCGTTCTGCTGAATGGTGTTTTGTTAGTTATCTTCTGTTAATACTGGTATATCGATTGCACAGTTTTCAAAATGCGATATTCCGTGTGAATAGCACATATATCGGGATTTCGATTTATCGCCTTTTTTTATAGTCAAAGCAATGTAAAGGTTATTTAAATATTCTCACTATAAAAGAAAAATCGTTTTCAGAACATACAGGTCACGAGCAGGGCTCGGATTCAGGTGACCTAGAAATTCTTTGAAAATGAGCTGAAAAGAGCATTTTTCAAACCATTCTAAACAATTTGTCTGAAAGTGCTTATTTATTCAATGAATTTTACAATTTTCAATAAAATATATTTATATAATTGTTTTTAATAAAAAGTCTTTATTTTAAGAGGAAATGTAATCCTAACTCCAAAATTACAACCGTCAGTTTAAAAAGGTCGAGGAAGTTACCGAAGATCCGTGTAATTGTAAAAGTAATTTTTTCTCGATAAACAGAGTCCATTGCGGTACTGAATTTCGTTAGGAACCAATGATACAATAAAAACTTTGTTTTAGTGTGTTATTGTAAATTCACGAAGCATTCACGTATAGAAAACACGAAAAACAACAAAATTCGTAAAAATGACAAAAAATGGCGCAATGTTCCAGAAAAATGACTTAGAAATTGAAAAATAGCAAAAAAAAATTAAGAAAAGAACTCGGACCGAATAACTATACACTTTATCACCTATATGTCGTGATAAACGTTATTTTACAAGTCAGCTTCGTCTAGAATTCACCAGTGAAAAGATGGCATGTCATCCGAATCAGAGCCCTGGCTACGAGTTATTTCTTCTCCCCTCCCCCTCATTCCTCACGCAGTCGAGCCTGTACCTCCGCCTCCGACCACGCCGTACGCGCCGGCCAGCTGCGGGTCCAAGTACACGCTCGTGTCCAGGTACAGCGGGTTGGTCGCGTTGCCCGCGCCGTTCGGGTTGTACACCGAGTTGTTGAGCTGGCCGAGCTTGTTCTGCAGTTCGCCGAGGTTGTTGGCGAAGTTGCCCACGGCCTGCAAGTTGACATCAGCCTTTGTTTCCGTCGTCCAGCCAATTAATCTGGATAGAGTAGAACCAAGGTATTGTTTCCATTTCTGAATTGAAAGTGAGGGTTTTCAACTGGAAACCCCCAATTCCAAACGTTCTCACTGTGGTTGTGCGCACATTTAACCTATAATAAACCTCATTTCGAAAGCGATCCTGACTACATCTGAAATGGTTGATTTTGACGGACAAGATATGTATAATATGATTTGAATTATGGAGCGGGCAGTGGAAACAGTTACAGTTCCTGTGTGTCGATTTTTCTTTCCAGCTTTCTTTCCTATTTTTAACATTAGGACTAAGTGAGGGTATTTGAGTAAATTCCATTCTTGAGCTTGTTTTATAGTAAAAAAAGGCCGATTTTAAATTTTTTTCTATGGGTACGAATGATTTTCTTTTGTCACAAACTCTCATCTCAATTCCACACAAAGATGAACTCCTTGAAAATTGAAAATAACTTGGTAAAAGTCCAGAATTGGTCTCATTACCCGAATATAAGCGATCTGCTCACCGCTGAAGACGCATGACCGAGAAGTCGTCTTCCCTAGTAGGAATGCGTCATCGATAGCTATGTTTTCTAAATTTTTTTTTTGGTAATTGTAATCGATGTACTAACACAGGTGATTTTTTGACATCGATATTTTTCCTGATCCGATGTTTTGTTTCTGAATGAAAAATTCTCATGATCATAGTGCTGTAAAAGTAAACATATGAAATAACTAATAGTAATATTGTTAGTTCATGTGTGGGACCCAAAGGAATGCAGTTTGTACGACCGTCCTCGAACAAACCCTCTCGCCCGAGATGACCTCGAAGACCATGTATTTCCTCTTTTTTTCATATTCGTTTCGCACATTGAGATGTGGACAACACATACGGTATGGGCGTAGGGTCTGCCCCGTTTCCTCGTACCCGTATTCGGCGAAATCATAAACAGGAACACAAAAATTAAATTTTAATGAATTTCATGTTAGACGTTACTAATCCAGTCTCAAAACATCGATGTTGAAAAACACGGATGGTTTTTATTTGATATACTTTGAACCTCGATGTTTTGATTGTGAACTTCTATGTTTTGATTGTGAACTTCTATGTTTTGATTGTGAACCTGGATGTTTTGATTGCGAACCTGGATGTTTTGATTGCGAACCTGGATGTTTTGATTGCGAACCTGGATGTTTTGATTGCGAACCTGGATGTTTTGATTGCGAACCTGGATGTTTTGATTGCGAACCTGGATGTTTTGATTGCGAACCTGGATGTTTTGATTGCGAACCTGGATGCTTTGATTGCGAACCTCGATGTTTTGATTGCGAACCTCGATGTTTTGATTGGGAACCTCGATGTTTTGATTGCGAACCTCGATGTTTGCTAACATCACTAACTGCTATCGATGTCGCATCGCTACTCCGTACCTGCGTGTACTCGCCGACGGACATGCCCGGAGGCGGGCCCGGCGCCCCCAGGCCGCCCGGAGGCGCCGGGTGCGGCCCCAGCGCCTTCTGGTTGATTTCGCGCAGGCACTGGTTGAGCTGGTCCAGGCTGGCGTAGATGTTGGCCAGGTGCGTCTGGTACTCGGCGAACGTCGGGGCCGCGTGGTTGCTGAGCAGCGCAGCCGGCGCCTGCGGGTTGTAGGGCACCACGGCCGTGCAGGGCAGCCCGTCGCCTTGCTGCGAAGGAGGCAGGGCAAGGGCACATGAATGCAATGAAATAGAAGAACGTTAACAGAAAAAGGTCCATTTATTATAGGCGTATCGAGTGATAAAGTGATAGAGAGTGGATTGGAATGTGAAGGACGTGAACGGAAGTAGCAGTGAAGCTGTAGGTTTTTATTTCGAATGTAAATGTAAGCTTCTTAAATTCACTACAAAGTTCACTTCTTCCGCTTATCATTGGCAGAACTACTCAGTTTTTGCATGAAGTCACTGCCTTTTGATAGTCTAAGTATAAATTTCACACCAAATTGCTGATGTTTACCAGACAAACTGCGACGTCTAAAATTCTGCTCTGTGCGCGGAGCTGTCTGAAAGTATGATCATTGTGTACATTTAAGTGCTGCTGCATTCAAACATACTAACGATAATCGTTCGTGAAGTTAGTTTACGGAGTTGATTAAAAATTAATTTTACTCCGGTTTCAACGGTCGAAATTGGTTTGATAGACCTCGCACGAATCGTGCATTTTGCAGCACCGGGTATCGGGTTTAAATCCTTCTGTAGATGTGAACGGTTGCCTCTTGTTTTGCGTGCGTGCGTGCGTGCGTACGCGCGCGCGCGCGTGTGTGTGTTTCCACAGAACCATATCAGCTAACCGCATGAGCTCGTTCGTTTATTAGTGTCTTCTATTTGGTTCGAAATCTTCCCCACTGAGTTGTAGGGGGCATCTGGCGACGGCTGAAATAGAATGCAAGAAAACTCCATAATGTTCTGGGTCGGTTGCTCGTCGCTTAATATCGGCCACGGGTTCATCTGACTCCGACGACCTAGGCCTCGTTGTTAACGAGCCAGGCGCACCAAGAACTGTTCCGCTCTTGTAATTCTGGTCGCACAATGGAACGAATTGCCTGTAACAGATCTGGAGACTTTCCTTCAAAATGTAAAAAAAAAAAAAATAATTGTATTTTTTTAGAATATGTTAACATTGATTTAAAAATATTGTTATTTTATGTCAGCTTTAGCATGATAGTTTTAATACACTAATCTTGTAAAATTGTATTAAGTAATATGTAAATATTGTAATGTACCTTTCATTGTGTTGTGCTACCATCGGAAATATTCCATTTATTCGTAAGTAGAAAAATAATATTCTACTCTACTCTATTCTATAATAAGAGCGCACGATTCGGAGACCAGCAAGCAGTGATTATCGGAAACCCACCGGAGTCCCCCTGCGTCGCGTCATTGACCTGCGCCTCATTTTGCGAGCAGCCTTAAGGAAAACGCGAGCGCGCGCGCGCGCGGCGCCTTACCGCCTGCGGGGGCGCGAGGAAGGGCGGCGGCGCCGGGGCGAGGGCGTGGGCGTGGGCGTAGGCGGCGAAGGGCGGCGGGGCGCCGTCGCCCACGGGCACCGCCCCCGGCCCGCTCAGGTGCTCCTCCTCGTGCAGGCGGTTGACCACGAGGCCGCTCGCCATGGAGCTGGGCTGCCCCGCGGGCGGCGCTGGCAACCGACATTCCGATCCCATTCAGGGCTCGGCTCTTCAACTTCGACATAACTTACAGAGAAAATAAGGATAAAGTCCATATAGTCGAATTAAGTTTCTATCCAACTTAAAGATCTTGTTATGTGTGCAAAGTACAAAGGAATTTCCCTCTAACTCAGTATTTTACTGAAAATACCCCAAAATCTATTTAATATCAATGTTTAATAATAATAATAACAATAACAATAATAATAATAATAATAACGAAATACGTAACGTCATACTAATTAGCACATTTCGTAACTACAGATTCGAGAGTTTCGCAATGTAAACAATAAACATAGCCGGGAGGCAGAATTTTAGTTTCCTTTCTTGTTAAACTTATGAATAATGAATAAACTCAATTATTTAAGATGCTCGATTTATTGACAACTCTTCGCTCATAATTATATTTTATCATGAAGTAAACAGAAAATAGAGGAGGGAATTTGGAGTTAGGAGGGTTAGTAGTTAGCATGGCGTTAATCAACAATGCACATGAATGACGTTAGTACAATTCAATATACTGTATTATATTGCATTCACGAAAATTTTGCTGTGTTTATGTTTTGATACTTAGAAAACTGATGGCATACCTAACAATAAGTACATAAGCAATTGCCAAATATTCTCAATTTTTTAGTAGTGTACTAGTTTTAATCACACTTAATTATTTGAGAAAGTAAAATTAACTTTTCAGTCTGACAAAGAATATTCACTCCAAATAACCTAAGAATACTATGTTACATTCAAAACATCAATAACATGTTAAACAAAATTGCTAATTGATTATACAGGAACAGGTAAAAAAAAAGTATTTCGACTCTTCCTTAGCCTTCGATGTGAACCAGAAGACATTGGGAAGCATAATAAAGGAGTCGTGCTTGTTGGATCGAACGGTGGTATCAGGATTTAAGGGAACACGAGAAAAAAGCTCCTTCTCGTTCATATTAGAAAATATTACACATGGATGAAAAGGGAAGTCGGTTTTTTTCGGAAGTGTATTCCTATAAATTACAAAATACAGGTGTTTTTATTGTTGTTTCACAATATTTCCAAAGTTTGACCATGGTGTGTTATCGTACGAACTCTGATTTACGAAAAGATTACTGTTTCCAGTTCCTTCTCCTCAAGAATCGGTGAAAATGTCAAAAAAAAATCTTTCTTTTACTGTCCTATTTTGGAAGCTTTTTGTCATTACGTAGAAATATTTTGACGCAAATTGGAACGTACGAATTCCTTAACGCCCCTTGTGAGTAGTACTTAGTCTCTTACCGGTGGCGCTGTGCCCCAGCTTGTGGGCCTGGCCCGTCCAGTAGACGGAGCCGTGGGGCGCCCTGTAGATGCAGTCGGGCGACGCGCACACCATGTGCCGGCAGTCGTCCTGCAGCCCGTTGCGCTTGCTGCACGTGCACTTGACGATGTCCCCCTTGGATGAGCTCGCGGCTGCGGCACGAGCGCAGCGACACGGCCGAGTCGATGAACTGCGGCCCTGGCTGCGACACAGCGTTCGCGACGACCGCACGGAGTAGTATACTACACGACTAGTTTAAAATATTAATCTTAATTGCATAAGTACATGTTTTGAAAACGACTTACTTTTGGAGCGGGTTTTCAAAATTGTACAAGAGTAATTCTTCAACCTTAGAAAAGAGTTGCATACGCCATTTTTACTTGCTTACCCTTCCGGAGGTATTTCGTAAGAAGATAACGTTATGTAATCGTGCACACGAGAACGGCAAATTTTAGGCAGAAAAACTCTTATTGCTATGCCTTGGTAACGAAAAAGTGTATAAATCCAGTTGCTAAATATAGAAAAAACCACGTGAAGTAGCCACAATCCGTGTTTCTTGGTAGGTTGTGTAACAAAACAACTCTAAATTTCTAAGATACTGAAAGTTAACGTTCGAAAACAACTTTATAATGACCCTATGGGTATTGGGGGAACACCTGTATGAAAAAAAACAACAATTGTGGCTGTGTAGTTTGCCGCCACCCATCCACAATTCGCTCGCTACAATTGACTGAATATGTGATGAAATTATTCGTGCAATAAACGGCTAATACTTATAATTTGTGTCATGAAATCCATTTTTTAGCGGATTTCTTGTTTATAATGCAGGTATATAAAAAGTTATTTATGCACCAAAGGCGTTGTAAGGGTTCTAATGATTGAGCAGCGACAAAAATCCCTCAACGCAAAGCCCTTCGGGATTTTGATCGCGGTTAATTCATTACCCTTACAACGCTGTTTGTGCATAGAATATTTTATTTTTTGCGCAATTTTTATTAATTAAAATTTACAATATTAACTCTGTGTTAATTAGACTCGGTTTGTAATCATTTCGTATTTCCCCTCCCATAATTCCGTCCATAAGATAACGCAGCTTTACCGATCAGTTCTCATGTTTCTGTCGCAGTCACAGTCCTCTCGATTCACGGACTTTTTACAGGGTATATCGAGATCCGTATGGATGAAAATAACAAGCGATTACACATGTAAAAAGAAAAAAAGATATAAACTACGGAGACTTAACGGCGATGACTTTTAATTATTCCGACAAAAAATAATGTATAAAGTTTTTTAGAATCGGTTTCCCATCGAAAAGTATAGTTTCCGAAAACGACAAATTTCGCATTAATTGGCGAACTCCGCTACTTCAAAGCGCCCAATTGCCCATGGCCTGTTTGTTAGGATAGTGCTCCGGCATTCGCCTAGTGTTCATGGGAGAAATCATGGAATCTACCGGCCAGAGCAGCTGGTTGCTAGATTTCTCCTCCAGACAGCGACTGAATTCGACCTAGCTGACAAGTTAGTGTCGAAAATCTTGCCACCGCCGGGACTCGCACCTAGGACTCCCGAACAGAGAAACTGCAGTGACGTCAGTTGGTACCCTAAGCCACCTTTGCGAGTTTGAGTGGTATCTGAAGGGGTGAGATACACTTATCACATTTGCCAATAATTTTTGTTCAATTTATATGCAGTGTTGTTTGTCACGCCACAAACTGTCGAAGAGATTTAGTGTGTCCGTCTATTCACGATGAGTTGCCTAACAACCAGGGCAAACGATCCTATGTAACGTATTTATACGAAATTTTATGTCAAATGTAGTGGGTAGATCAGGAGAAATCATCATTCAATATAACATTTATATACAATTTAATAATGTATCATTTTTCTTTCACATACAACTCCCAGAAATATTACCATTTATTTTGTTCATTTTAATCAATACTATTAAAATCACTAGAAATGCATTTAAAGATCATTTAAAACGTACCTTTATCAATATATGTGAACAATAATATTTAGTAAATACTACATATACATGCATTTAATAGATATTTGAATGAAAAATAAACAACTTCTAAGAAACGTCTATAACTATTAATACGGCCTTGATATATTTTATAAACATAGGGGGTAGGTTAGCTATGTATTGACTCTCGAGTGATTGTCAGCGTGCTAGATTTCCGTGGTGCAATCCCGGGTTTGATTCCCTATAGGGGCAAAAATAGAGCTGTAGCAATTTCATCAGAACTCAGATTCTACAGCTTCATGACGAAAGTAAAGCTCAGACAAGTCAAGTGTGCTTGATAGGGCGAAGGGAATTCCTAATGCTTGCCACATGTCTTCCTTTCTCCCAGAGGTGGATAACACTTAAAAACAGTGTTCAGATCTGGGAACATTACTAGCTCTCAAATGTCAAGGTAATCCGACCCTAAAATGCCAAATACACGCATATATCTGTCAAATGTTTATTGGCCAAAAGTGACAATCTTCGACCATAGAAGTTAGCAACGTTTAGCCCGATACCTCCTGTGCACGCTCATCGCACACAATGACAGGAGGGGGGTTGTGTACCTGTCGTGGGGAGTAGGGCGCGAGCGCGTGCTGCGAGGTGTCGGTGGGCGTGGGGTGGCGCGAGGCGGAGTAGAGCGTGGGCGCGACGGTGGGCAGCCACGGCGCCAGGGGCGCGTCGCGCGGCGTGGTCGTGGTCGGCTGCGACGGCCCCGACGAGCTGCCCGCGCTCCCGGCCCCGCCCCCGACGGGGTTGGCGTAGCGGACGATGGTGGGGAACCAGGGGCCTTGGCTCGGCGGGAGGGCGGCCGGCTGCTGCATCGGCTGCATCGGCTGCACACCACAAGACACTTGAATGGATACCGTCCCCTTGCACTTACCTCTAATAACATTTGGTTATAATACTAAAAGTAGTGTAGATGGACTCAACACTAGAAACGTTTGAAAAACTAAAACTAGCACAACACATAAACTATAATGTCTTGTTTCGTGGACCACACGCGCTGATATCGATACTATTTGATCGCTAAACCAAAATAGTATCGACAAACAGTAAATGCAAGTTGATCATCATAACGCTACGCTAAGCCGGACGGCCACGCCCACCTGCACCAGCACGGGCACGAGCGTCTGCGAGGGCGCGCATGGCTGCGGCAGCGAGGTGTCCGGCGGCGGGGCGAGGGCCAGCGCCATGCACGGTTCGCCGGCCGCCGCGGCGTGCTGGTAGTCGCCGGGCAGGCGCGCGGGCGTGGGGGGCGGGGTGTAGCCGGTGCAGGAGTCGCCCGCGCCGCCGCCGTCGCGCCGCGTGGGCAGCCCGGCGGGCGGGAGCGTGACGGGCGGCGCGGGGCTGAAGGGCGAGTCCGGCCGCAGCGGGGAGGGGCAGCTGCGCACGCGCGCACGCGCCGGGATGCCAAAGCCATGGCTTCAAGGTTTCAGATCATCCCTGCTTTGATAAACACTTAACATTCGTTGAAGCCAAGGCTTTTTCATCGATGATCGGTGCTCGATGTTTTTAAGTTGCCATTATTTTTACGTTGTTGTTTCTACGTTATTCTTTCTACGTTATTCTTTCTACGTTATTCTTTCTACGTTATTCTTTCTACGTTATTCTTTCTACGTTATTCTTTCTACGTTATTCTTTCTACGTTATTCTTTCTACGTTATTCTTTCTACGTTATTCTTTCTACGTTATTCTTTCTACGTTATTCTTTTTACGTTATTCATTTTACGTTATTGTTTTTACGTTGTCGTTTTATTTTTGAATGAAAAGTAAAACCACAATCTATAATAAAATTTTCTGCATTGCATAGATTGTATTTAAAGTTTGGACAATTGAAGGAACATAGAAACATACTCTTTATGCATTATAGTACTTATGGTTTAAGGATGCGTTAACAAAAATATTTTCCTGTTATAACGTCCCTATAAGCAACAAAAGCTTAAAACCGAGTCACTGTGAGCTGTGGTGTAGAACGATATCTGGTGGTAAAATTTCATAGTTCTGTAGGCGTGCAATTCGGTTTCGACGTTCGAGTGTGAGGTAGAAGGGGTGGCAATCGCCCATGCACGTTTGTGCAGAACCTCGGCATCGTCCGCGCGAGTGATCGCTTCGAAACTCGAGATTTGCGGAGGTAGAATAATTATCCCAGCAACGCGCGCTAGGGATGTACAGCGAGATGATCAGGGAAAACCTGCAGAATATCAATAGTAAAGGCACTGACAGAGTCATTTAAATTCACGATCGGTTTGTAAAATTAACAACAAAAAAAAAAGATTGATTACGAAGAACTTGTGTCATAGTAAAAAAGTAGTTTGTAAAAACAAATAAGAGAAAAATACATAATGAAATACAACCGGCCGATGAGGATATTTGTGAAGAGCAAGTCGGAGCTCCCTGCTGCTGTGATTGATCAATGAAAGATGCCTTAAGAGCGCGAACCTTGCATGTACACAGGGGATTTAATCTTGGACATACAAATCGTTACATTTCCAAAACAGTGTGTTCAAACGTTTATTACAAATAACATAAGAACTTCATTCGATTCCTCAATGTTACGTGGCAATCAGTGGCAACAACTGCAAATAACCCAAAATTTCACCTGGTGCCTCTTTCAGGTGCTCTCTAAAATAGTTTCGCGGTCCTCTAAATACAGTAGTCTGAGCATCTATAACTGATTATAAAAGAGAGTGTGAAATGTCAAATAACATAAATTCAGTATTAAAGAAATTAATTTTAGATTAGCTGTCCATGGCAATGAATTATTAGTAGAGAAGTTGATGTCTCGTTTTTTAACGTGTTACCCTTAGTAATAAAAAAATGTTCATACTTTTTTACTTATCAGTTAATTGAGATTCGTTTCGTACTTAAGCTACAAAGGAACCAGGGTTTGAATAGTAAACTCCATATTCTACGAGACTATCACTTTCTGCCGAAATTGGGGAACGAGGTCTGTAACATGACAATCGGCGTCCAATCACATAGAAATTTCTAATTAGAACTGATTTCGCCAAAAAACTAGTCTTCTATTTTTGTAGTATTCAATCTGATATAGAAAATTTTAATTGAAATTATTTATTGACTTGGACGTTAAATCGTACTTATTATAAACTAATAAAAACAGGGACCATCAAATTAAATCCTTCCGTGGAAACATAGTTTTGAGTAACTAAACCAGTTTTTAAAAGTGAATGGTTTTGAGCTATGTATTATTAACATCCTTGTTTCAATTTTGATCAACAATCATCAGAGTTTAAAAACGTGGATGTTTGTTGGCGATGTTGCATCTTAAGAATGGAGCGGCCGGTCACAAGGCGAGGGCGTACCGTCAAAGGCCTTGTGTTCTTCAGATTAGTTGCGAGGCAAACGCATTCTATCAAATATTTCAATGCCAAATTCATGAATATAATTCATGAAAATTTCTGGTCAACAAATAAGTTATGGGGAAAATTCATATAACAAAGTTACACATTTGCCCCTGATTGGTAGGCAACCCGTCATGATTTGGAGTCTGGCACTTGATGCGTTGCATACCTATCAGGGGCATTGACACATGTTTACCATTTTTATTTACGCAATTTCCCACAGAATGTTCATTGGCAAAAGGTTTCAATTGACTGGTTTATAAAGAACTACAAATCAACGAACAAAAAGCCATATTAAATTCAGAATAATCGACATTTTTAAAGAAAACATCAAGTCTGTTTGATAGACCTGCTATAGCCTCCTCCTTCACGGTTGCGCCTCTGGTATTATTTCCCCCTTCTAGCCGATTTTACTTTTTAGTGAAATTACTTAGAAAAAAAATACGTAGCATTACTGTTTCATTGGCGTTAAAGGCTAATGTCTTATTATTGCACAGTACTTATCAAGTAATGAAAAGTTTTAGAATATATTATTTCATAACATGAACTACGATAACGACAAGAAACACAGCTTTGGAGCACATTGAATTACAATCTTCCTACAGAATCATTAAACATCTAGAAGTTGATTGCTGAAACTAACAATTACATTTCAGTAGTTACGTTTCTTACAAGTAATAATAAGAATTAACGAGCCAAAAAAGAAATAAATTAAAAATAAGTACCTGTCGTGTTACTCTAGATGCACAGTACTCGACGTTTATTGGGTATAAAGTGCCTTTGAGAACTATTCAAAGACATATAAAACGGTTGATTTCACAAAATAAATTTAAAACAGAATATTTCATAGATTGTCATTGTGAGTTGAACGTTAATAGCAATTATTCCCATTTACTTTAACGAACTGCATAATTCTCTTAAATATCGATAGGAATTAGAGGTCGTAAAATGTTTTTCAAAATAATCGGATAGGTAAAAACTGAACAAAGGAGAGTTAAGTATGCAGTAAAACTATTGAAAATGTAACCATCATTTTGTTCAATTGTGCACTGATTGATTAAATCAATTGTGAATTTTCTAGTCACCTGAAACTTTTATGATGATGAGACGTCACTCTGACATGCCAATATTTGTTCCGTAATTATTTTCAAAGTTAGTACTAAATAACCATCGTATAAGATAGAATTATAAACATTAAATATATCGTATAATACCGGGTTAGAATTTTTTACACATTTAATAGTTAATATTTTCCACTTACCTTGCAGTCACCATAATTTTACTATAATTTTCTTTAATGAAATTAACTTCAAATTTTACAAGTAGGGCATAATAACCAAACTCTGATCTTTCAAGACGGCCGGAATATGGTAAAATAAATAAACAAACTGAAATATATGAGAAACTGGTATTGCATTAGAATCCATGATGCAGTGAGTCAATTGCTCGTATGTTGGCAATAAATGGACATTCAGAGGAAAAAAACAAGTGTTATTTCAAAGTAACTGCAGCACTTTTGGAGTTTATTTTCAAGACATTGTGCATCACTTATCATTGTTATATTTTTTGAGAATCGCTAACTCTGATATTTTTGTGTATTGTGATGTTTTGTGCAAGAAGATAAATATTTCTAAATAGTGGTTGACCCTTGTTCTACTGGTTATTGGGGACGCTTGCAGTACTAGGTGCCATGTTTTTTTGCAGTCAAAACAGGTGTGGCGGTACTTATATTAATCTGTTACATTAAACGCGTTGTTTGTTTGCACCAGACATGTGTGATAGAATACACAATGCTTTCAGTTATTTAGGCTTATACCTGCAACAACAGACGTATCAAACCAAAAATACATCCTTTTGACCTGTCTAGACTGACCAAAAGTTCTTTTACGCAACCTGTCCAGCCAAAAGAACAGGACCCCCAGTTGTCTCCTTTTGTAGAATCTTAATTTAATGCCTTCATTGTCTTAGCCGGAATCTTGTGATAATTCATAATACAGACGTATGATCAGAGGTATTCAGACTGCAATGTATACTCTATATGAAGGGTGTTAAAAAGAAACCGGACTGAAATATCGAGCCAACTCGCTGTAGGAGCGCGCTATAGCTGCAAGGAGCACTCAGTGGCAGGTTTAGACAACAAACTACCATTTGCCTCAATTCTCTAGGACTCCTTGTCGCCGAGTTACAACCGTTCAAGTGGACAAGTTTTCAAGTTCTTCGTCGTATTAGTACCGGAGTTCACAATAGCTTGAAGAACAGTATGCGTTTGCTACAAACTTGTCACATCTTCTACACACAAACCACAAACATTTCAATTGCTTAACGAAGGGTCGGTTTACTCAACACAGTGAGCTAAAACGTTGAAAAAAGTGTATTGCCAGAAGATGTGTCTTCTTTGACGGGACCAGTTCTTAAAATGTTGTACAATGGGCAATAAAGATGGTATAGCAAAAATTAGGTTTCTCTTTGAACACTTCTCAAATTAATTTTATACATGGTGGTCTGATACCTCTAATCATTACAAGGTGGTAGAGTCAACCACGTTTCGTACATTCGCCGATAACAGATCTTCCAAAGGGCGTTTTTGAAGTTGTTCCTATATGATTTGAGATTGAAGTGTTGTATTCATTGAGAGGAAAGGGTTCTTTGATATGAAAAACACTAAAATAGTTGATGAATTTGTATGTTTAACAAATTAGATAACGCCAGAAAAAATAAATCTATGGTAGGTTGTGTGATACAGTAAGGGTACAAAAAAATGTTCTGAAATCTTTACTCACTTTAAGAAAGGTAATGTCAGGCATCAGCATCTTTCTTTAGTCATTAACTTCACCTTTTCTCTACTAGATGCAAATGAAGTTGTAAGTTGGCTTTTTCCCAAGTAAACGAAATGTGGGCGACAGTAATGTCACATTATAGGTAAAATTTCTGAAAGATGTTGTGATGTGCAAGTATAAGTTTCAAGTAACTTTAAAGGAGTTCTTAAATTTTGTAATAGGTTCCAAGCAAATCTTTCAATAGGTTCTAAGTAAAATATAATAATCTTAAAAGTATGTGTAACATTGTTTTCTGGAAACTTTTTGAATAAATTCTCTATAATATACCTCAATTAATACGCCTCTTCTATAATTGAAATTTAATTTCGTAACAAAGGCACGGGGTTATACCCATTTGCAGTTTAAATAAATTTATCTTTATCTTAATATTTCTAGTCCATTCTCTAGTCCGAAGCATATTTCTGATAATATATGGGTACTAGCAGAACCCAGCAGACGTTCTCTCTCTCTCTCTCACTCACTCTCTCTCACTCTCACTCTCTCTCACTCTCACTCACTCTCTCTCACTCTCTCTCTCACTCTCACTCACTCTCTCTCACTCTCTCTCTCACTCTCACTCACTCTCTCTCACTCACTCTCTCTCACTCTCACTCTCTCTCACTCTCACTCACTCTCACTCACTCTCACTCTCTCTCACTCTCTCTCACTCTCTCTCTCACTCTCTCACTCTCACTCTCTCTCACTCTCACTCTCTCTCTCACTCACTCTCACTCTCACTCTCTCTCTCACTCCGTCTCTCTCTCTCTCTGTTTCTCTGAGAATGAATATTTGTGACTATTGCTCCATAAAATTATAAATATTTTGAACTCTGTTGAAAAAATTCTCCCGCGAAAAATAGTTCTTAATTAATAGGGTTAAGTTGTGTTGACTGGTGTTTCTAACTTTTTCTTACGAAGAATTGTGGATATAGAACGATTTTTATAAAGTGCAGAAATATCCCTACACATTTACTAATACGTATCACATACACATTTCTGTGTTTCGTTCCTCCAAAAGTAATTTTTTGTCTATTTTAAATACATTAATGGTCATACTTACGTACACTGGATAATAAACAAAACGATTTTTGAGCGGCTTGCTTTTATTTTATGAAAAATAAAAGAATATACTTTTACACCTCACACACACTTTTGATAAAGTCACGTGATTTTCGTAAGGTATTCACAAGTACATCACGTGAGGCACCGGGAGCGTTCCGCGCGCGAGCGTAGTCGTGGGAGGCACGGACACCTCATCGCCACTTGTTCCAGCACTTCATGACGCAGTCGTCCTGCAGCCCGTTGGCTCGCAGGCAGTCCGTGTTGGTGTGGATCCACCCGTTGCGCAGCTGCGGACGGAAGGTACTGCAGGTTAGACTTGAAACCCCCGCTTCAAACCCACTGCTTGAAACTGTTTCTAGGCAGTAGCGTATTCTCAGTTCTTTCCCCAAGCGGTTAATGTAGTAAATTCGACTAACGAAAGGGTTTCAAACACACGGCCGATTAACTATCAATAATCAACCTGGATTTAAATGTTGGTATGTCATTAAACTTTAAGTTGAAGTTCAGTCCCCACTGTGCCCTAAAGCAAAGAATCTGCTAGATACAATTGTATATATTTGTAATTTAGAACAAACGCAAAAGAAAATTCAAACAAATGCCGTGTAAGAAAATGGACTGTGTGCCTTGCATCAGAGGAAGTCGGGTAGGGGTACTTTTTGGGACTTACGAGGGAGCCAGACAAATAAGCGAATTGACGAGTTAGTCACTAACACGAAAAAAAACTTTCTGGATGACCAACACGTCACACTCTTGTAATTCACATTTGAACTCGTATCCACACCAGTTTACGAATGATTTTCTACATTTTTATCCTAAAGATTCTGTGACGTATCAAAAATGGACGCAAATTGTTTTACACTGAGAAAGTATTGAAAATATTCTGGATAAGTCGAATGCACGAAGATGTATCCTGTTTCTGGACTGTAAATTCATATTTTACTTCCAAATGTTCAAGGCCTGACGTCCGCCGAGGCAAACTATGCAGCGGTGCAGGGGGGCGAAACATCACAGGGGGTCCCATATGATAGTACTAAAATATAATAGGAGTCCCAATAAATTTTCAGACTAACTTTATTAGTTCATAAGTATCAAAGGTAATTTTTAACTATTTTAATAGTTGGACTACGTCTTAATTATATTTAATTGAGATTTTTAAATATTTGGATTTCTGGAATATTAATTAAAAGTGAAAATTATATAACAAATAATAATATTGCTTTCAGCAGATGTTTAGAGATCGGTGTGCAAAAGAATCTCGTCTCCTGCACCAACACACCCGTTTATCGCCAGAAAACAATTGCATCACGGGTGCTACATTAATTCCCAGAACATGCGAACTCCGTTTCCCATGTGTCATTTGTAGTTCAATAACTAAAAGAAGGGTTCCTAATCTTTTCATTGCTCAGAGGTACTAGGTCTTGACGCCCGGCTACTAATGTTGCTTACCATGTAGCATGGGATACAAGCGGCACAGGAACAGCCACTGTAACAGGAAACATCAGATTCAAATTAGCATTTTTTAATAAAAAAAAGTTACACAATTCTGTTTTTTATTAAAGTATTTAGTATTTTCGGTAAAAAATATGATTCTATAAGAGCATAAACTTTAATTATACAGTACTTTTGAAATAATGCAATAATAAGGAAATAAAGCGAATGAATATTTCTTAACAATTCATTTCTTCCCGAATGAATTAATTGCGTACAATGATCCCGCAGGTACTCCAGAAATATTCAACGTAGTAATAAATAATTGTTTCAAACAGAAGTAAAAAAAGTATGTAATCAGCAGTAAACAGCCTACAGTTTCATGTTTTTAAATATTAAAATGTTATTGAAAATAATTGCTGTGATGTCACATACATGCATGATAAGGACATTATATGATAATGCAAGAGATAATTGTATATTGTAACGAATTTTTGGGTAGAATTTGTTTGGGTTTAAATACGATTTAGAAATACGTTGCATTAAAATCTTTGGAATTCAGGCCCTAAGTAATAAACAACAGTTCGTAAAAACACATATTGTTATCTTCTTCTTACCAGCATGGACCGTATCCACAGTCATTGCAGCACGGCATTTTGTGTGATTTTGTATACTATGTGATTTTAAAATGCAGAGATCAAGATGTTAAAATAAATAATAGCAAGCCGCTCTTTTAACCTTCTCACATAGGAACCTGAATAGAAATAAATATATGAAAACACGTTGCTGTGGATACCTCATGACAATAAAAAGAGACACAGTAATACAAATCCATGAAATATTTACATTTATTTATATCTTACTTTTGGGTTTAAAAGAAGAGTGGGTACGAGAGATTCATACTTCTACTCGAAATAGTTAGTTTTTGTTATTATTATGGGGTGTTAGCGAACATTGTTTGTTTCTCTTCCTTCTACCTTCATTTTTAATATTTTTCCTTCAATTATATTTATTTAATACATTAGTGGAACATTAGATGGATATCTAACCTGAATAACAGCCTAAAAAAATTAATTCTTTCACGTCGTAGTTTTTTCTTACTGGATTTACGTATTTATCTATAATACCCCCTTTTTAAAAAAAAAATCACACTATGCATAATTTCACTTCTTGGGCATGTTAAGGAGTTCTTGGAGATGTATAGTACGCTAATGGGAAAAAGTTCAGTGAATGAGTGAAAGTACCGAAATTATTCGCTCAGTGAATAATTGAACTAATAAAAATCGAAATTCTTTTTGAACTTGACAGTTTTGCATTTCGTCAGTCTGTGAATGTGTTGGTATCGCAGTCACGACCTAACGATTTGTTCTATGTTCTTCGAATGTGGTGCGAATATTGCTCAAAGTTCTTAAAAGTATACGTGTAAGAATATATTTAATGTTAGGGTAAGGTCTACTGTTCGCAATGCTTGTTCATTTTATTTCTTTCCTTTCTTTCACTTACCTTCAAATAAAACGTGTGGCGAATACTAGACGTGACGAATTTGATAGTGTACATTACGTCATAAAATGTAAGAAAATAAAACATTTGGATTTTAATTTAGGTAAAAACTTCCTTCTGTTCTGTTTAGACATTATTTTTATTGACAGTAATGCTGTTAAATTTTGAATTTTAAGACATTTTTAAATTGATAATATCTTGATGTAGAATGATCCAATGTCGTGGTGAAGTTTGGCCCTCGTTGTTTGGTTATGTTTCCGGGCGCGCCGTTGTATTCTGAGTCCCGTAAGTGTGGTGTATGTTTTACCACGGGAATTGACGGTGTTCTCCTCTTCTGAATGTCGAGGCCCGGCGACGGCCTACACAATGGCTTGCAGGGGTTTCACCACTTAGGTATCTCCTCTCTATTGGGGCATCCGGGACAAGCACTGGCCTCCCTGCGTAGTAGTGTAGGGCATGTGAGTGTGCGTGTGTAAAGGAAAAGAATAGGACAAGGGAGTGGAAGGAAAGATCGCGCGTGGACCCTGGTCCTCTTGTTAGAGTACTGCTCAAGCATTCGCCTGGTGTTGATCGGAGAAACCATGGGAAACTACTCATGAGAGAAGCCGGCCGCTGTAATTCTAAAGTCAGGGTCTGAATTCGACCTAACTAGCCGAGGTCGAGAATCTTGACACCGGCAGAACTCGCATCAGATGATATCTCAGCTGGTCAGCCAATATTATTTCATTTGCTTCAAAATAGCAAACCTAGGAGACATGTTTATGATATATTATTTTATCTATAAACTCTAACGTCCTTTCTCTAGAAGCACTTATAACTTAATGATCATAGTAATTGAGAAAACACTAAACAATTATTCAATCATTTATACTTTACTGAACGAAGCGTATTTTTTCTCCCCTTATGTGTTCTCAACCCTTGCTTATCTTCTAGAGAAAACGAGTAATTCCTTTCATCAGTAAATACAATGTTTATCCCAATTTTTGTTTAAATTTTTACAATAATATTCACTGTTGGTCGCACACTGATGTTGATCGGAGAAATCACGGAAACTACCGACCAGAGCAACCGGCCACTAGAATTATCCCCCAGACAGCGACCGAACACGACCTGACTCCCTGGCTAGTGTCGAAAGTCCTGCCGGAATCGGAACAAGAACCCTAGGGCCTCGCGGTTGATATTAATGCAATTTATAAAAAAATACGTTTTCTCAAAATAGGTTCGAATTTTTCAATTTAATTTTGTTCTCGTTTAGGGTAAAGACAGCTTTAATCGCCACAATACTAACTTTTGTTGACATTTCTGAATTTAGACATTCAGAAATAATGCGATATATTATGTGCTGTTGTAGCACCACTAGCTTTGGGATAAATTTCAGATTAAGGGAGAAACAAATCTTCTAATATATTGATTAATGTTCATTTGCGATATTAAATGAAAAATAACGATTTCTTCATTATCTGACTTGCTAATTTTCATTGCAAAATCCATTCATTTCGGACCATTTCCTTGGAAAGCATATTTTTGTAGGTGTACACGTAAGCTTCCGCGGCTCGAATCATGAATTCTCGACTATCCGGGAACTGCCCTGAGGAAGCATGCGACATGTCAGGCGAAACGTCGGCCTCCCAGCCAACGACGCGGCGTCTCCCGGATAGCCGAGAATTTATATTTTTGTAGATTTGAATAGTGAGCTATCGGAAAGCATTCCATCATCTATCAAAAAACAAATAATACAAATGGGGTTTTATTCTTGTGTTTATACTGATGTTAACGAGGCGAATGAATTCGCCAGCACAAGCGAAGGAGGCTCGGGAGATCGGGCGGCCGCGGACGGCGTCACCCGCACGGGCGACAGGGCGGGAAGCGGCCGCGGAGTTCGCAGAAGTCTTGCAGGCCGTTGGTTCGCAGACAGTCCACGTTGCTCCGAACGGTCCCGTTCACGAGCTGCGCGCGAATTGGCACATTGTACATCATAACACGGTAACAGTTTTCAAAATGTGCAGTAGATGTTACGAATATCTTAAGATATTAGATCTTTATAAGCATCCTAGATGCTTATCGTTGTAAAGACTGTTTACTACGCATGTTGTATGCAAACATGTAATAGAGAGAAAGTTTTGTAATACTGCAGCGAAAAAACGGCGATTTTTCGTCAGAAAAATTCGTACTGCAGAACCCTGAAACTGAAAAAGATGATACTTTCGGTCCCTATATGTAATATATTACTTCCTCTAACCCGTTGTATATTCAGAATCCACGGTTTGTAGGTCCTTGATACCTAAAAAGTGGTTTATGACATGACTCCTGTCCGTCTGCCGGTGAACAACGACTAACTAGCGACTAAACTGTCGATCTTACTGATGTTGCGACTCCTTGAATTTGAAAGCGATATTTTAATTTTAAGGAGTACTTTTCTTGAAGATTCAAGGATTTTTCAATTTTTTCTCGACAATGGCTCCGGATTTTTTTAAACAAAGTTGTCCTCGGATCGCGTAAAGGACGTTAAAGAAACGGCGCAGATCCATTTAAATATATGAATTTTAGAAACTTTTTCGGCCTCTTCCTGCAAGTACAATATTGAACACTAAGATTTTTCATTCCAATAAAATCTGTACTTCAAAATTATATCTTTAAATGAAGACAATTATTTTTTTATGAATAGTATTGAATAGTAATTTATATGAATAGTTTTTGCATAATTTTAAGTAAAATATGAGTAACATTTAAAAATTTGAAAAACATTCTCGAAATCGGCTCCTTTGTGTCGTTAATTTTTTTGTGTAGATATGCGCTGAATAACATGACATGAATGTCATTTGATGTATTGTTTAAATTTTTCAAAAGTATACAAATGTAATTTTTAAGTCGCACCCCTGTCGTTAATATTTACTTTAGTGCGGACATTTTCCATACTTTATTGCATTTGTAATAGATTCTCCCTATCACTAGTAATGCAGCAACAACTGAATCAGAAACGCGTCGTGTGCGGAACTGTTGATGAATACGTCGTGCCCACGCGGGGACACGCCGCGAACTGTGCCCAGCGGCCGATGGGGGTAGCAGTAGGCCTCCAGGTCGCAACCCATGATCTCATCACCGGTGCTCGAAGTCGCTGTAGGAACACGACTGCTAGTCTCCGGTCCAGACACTAACAGACACACATTTACTGCAGTTTGATAAAAGTTTCTTAGTACTCATTTAACAACGTGGTCTGATATGTTTGTTTCCAAACAGCTTAATGTCTTAATGTAAATCAACCGTTTAGCTTCTGGGTCAATGACACCCATCTTGATCAGGTTTTCGTCAAGTTTCCCACATCCTTGAGCAAATGCTGATATGTCCCCTTGTTTTGCTTCTGGACATAAGTGTAACTTCAGTTTAACTTCTCCTCATAGCATGTCACGCAGTTTTTAACCGTTTTTGACGTAAATAAATAAATGAATAAATACATAAATAAATAAATAATCTGCAACATACCTTCATTATGGGATGGCCACACAAACCGGAAATACTGTAAAATTAAGAAAAAATCAGAAATTACAATAAGAATTACAAAATTAAAGCATTAATACAATAATCATAACTGAGATGAGTACGTAGGCTTCCGCGGCCGGAGTCAGTATTTCATTGGCTGTCCGGGTGACGCCGCGTCCATGGTGAAGGTGCCGACGTTTCGGTCGCCATTCTGCGACCTTCCTCAGGGCGTAATGCATGTAGTGGTACAGCCCGCCGGGGTACTGCAGGGAGCGGGACAGCCCGCCGGAGTACTGCAGGGAGCGGGACAGCACGCCGGAGCGCTGCAGGTTGCGGGACAGGCGTTGCAGGTTGGCATTACGCCCCGAGGAAGGTCGCAGAATGGCGACCGAAACGTCGGCACCTTCGCCATGAACGCGGCGTCACCCGGACAGCCACGTTAATAACTAGAGATGCTACAACAACACATACTTTCTCGCATTATCGGGAACGGTTACGTAATATTATAATATTGCAATTTCTGCCATCACTTGAAAAGGTCCAAACAAATGCAGAGAAAGCGCCTGCCGCCCATATCTGTATTTATTTCGATAGTGAAGAAGAGTAGCACTTTCTTACTTCTAATAAATAAAAAAAATACGAATACACATCAATTGTTACAATATTTACAGCGTATTATATAAATTAGGATAATTTCACGCATAAATTAATCGTCCAGAACTGAAGGATATCCAAAATATCTCCTTATGGATGGATGTATACCACGAACCTACCGTGTCATCAAAAACTCCTAGAAGTGTTTTAGCTCTAAGTTAAATGTATGACCTACTTTCAATTTCCATTCATACGAATATATTCTACATCAAACAAGCATCACGACCGACATCAATGGGGTGAATTCGAAGCCACAATGAGATGAATTCGCATCTGAGTGTCTCGTACGATTCTTAGAAAAGCGTCAATCACAAGCTACTAACCCGTAGGGAATCGATCCCTTGCGCTCGTAAATGCTGCACAGCGGCTCGTAAAGGGATCCGCAGCACGTCAGAGTGTCCGGGTTGTCTGCCCCGCAGCCTCCCCCGCACTCCAAGTCGTCGGCGAAGTAGAACGGGTTGGTGAGCTCCACGGGGCACGTGGGGCCGGTTGCGGCCGGGCAGCCCGCCTCCTGCGCGTATTGGCTGCCAGCAGTGGGCATGGCGCCGCACGAGGGCTGAGCGGCCAGTGGGCACTGGCTGCCAGCGCAGCCCGACGGATCGCTGTAGGTGTCTGCACAGCAGGCCGGGGCGCTGCAGGGAGCGGGACAGCACGCCGGGGCACTGCAGGGAGCGGGACAGCACGCCGGGGCGCTGCAGGGAGCGGGGCAGCACGCCGGGGCGCTGCAGGGAGCGGGGCAGCACGCCGGGGCGCTGCAGGGAGCGGGACAGCACGCCGGGGCGCTGCAGGGAGCGGGACAGCACGCCGGGGCGCTGCAGGGAGCGGGACAGCACGCCGGGGCGCTGCAGGTTGCGGGACAGCACGCCGGGGCGCTGCAGGGCATGGGACAACCCGCGATCGGACAACAGTATGGTGGATTGTAATAGCTGCAGGACCAGTGAACGCTCAGGGGAGAGTAGGAGCAGCAGCTGCCGCAGTCGGTCGGCGGAGCGCAGCAGGGGGCGCTGCAGGCAGCAGGAGGGGCCGCGCCTCCGCCACAGCCTCCTCCGCCCTCGCCGCTGTAGGCCACTCCTCCCCCGCATACTCCTCCACAGTCCTCGAGGTCTTGCAGGAAGAGGAACGGGTTCATGAGGCCCACCTGCCCCCCGTTGGCGTTGCAGCCGCCCCCGTTTGCGAGCATGTCGGGTCACGGAGAATGCGCCGGGGTGGAGATGGGCAGGCCGGCTACGTCGGGAAAGCGGCCGCTTTGAAGCCCGGGTGGATCGGGGGCGGGGGGAGGGCCCATGCACAGTGCCATTGAAGTGGTTCTTGGTTTGCTGTGGTGAGACGGGTCATGACGACGCCGTGTGTGGGATAGCGTGCATGGGACCCTTCCTCCTTCCCCCTTCTCTCTCTTCCTCCTTCCCCCTTCTCTTGTCCTCCTTCCCCCTTGTCGTCCCTTTCGCTAGGGCTCCTGTTGTGTGGCAACCGATCTTCATTGTAGTCCAAGTCGAGAACGACAATAAAGATAACAAACGTGTGCAACTATAGCTCAGACGCGCACGATTCTTCCCTTCATTATTGGGCTTCTTCCTGCAACCATGATGGGAAAAACGTAAGAGTTCCTCCGGCGAACACATTTTTAATCGTTCTGCGCAACACCAGTTGCGTCACAAACCACGTGACCACAGCACGGGAACTTCATTTGAAAAGCCAGACCAGACGTTGGCCGCCATGTTGCTTGGAGAGTGAGAAGTGTTGAGAAACATTTTGAAAGGGGTACAAAGTTTTCGACTGTAACCAAGCAAAAATAACTCGAAAGTGTACAAGATGCAATATTTATAATAAATACATCATAAATCTGTTTGAATGTCTTGTAAAGAGGTGGTAATTGTGGAATCTGGCTGCATTTAAAATGATCAGTAATATTTTCACGCAAGGTGGTGCCTGAAGCTCATTGGCTGAAGGCAGATGCGATGAGCAAGAGCCCCCCCCCCCCCAACCCGGATGCAAATGTGTCCCGTAGAAAGAATCTTGGAACGTCGGAGAGATTTGTGTTGGGGGGCCTGATGATACAAATTAATCAGTGGGCAAAATGAGAGAGCTCTCCGCGTGCCCTATGCTTGAGGCAAGCAGACGCATCCTACTACTCCCATCATATTAAGCTCCAAAGAGAATAATTTTGATGCTCCTCAGCGCCTCTCAGTGAGCGTTTTTCAACAAGTATCAGAGAAAAAGAAAAAAAATATAAGTTGGGGATAACTACGTATATATTGAGTAGACATTACTCGCGCAACTTTTCTTGAACGATGACCTTGATCCCCCTCCCTTGTGCAATAAACAGTTGAAGGCAAAAGCTCGCAGTGGGCACTGATGACAACCTTCCAAGCATTAAAACTTCGTTGGCGCGATACAGAAGCTAGTCAAAGCCAATTGCTTTCATAATGCAGAACCCCTGTTCAGGTTTATTGTCAATACCGAAAGAAATGCCTGGGTCAGGTCCAGGTCATTCAAGGGAGTCACCTAAAACTCCCGAAAAAGTTAAGCACAAGGTGCAGTTTTGACTTTCATTTCACACACGTTGGCATTACTTAAAATACTCTAGTGGCCGACTTTGTAACTAATATCCCTACTCCACGCAAAATCGTCAATCCATCGTTCAAGAAAAGTTGCCCGAGTAATATCAGTTTTCCTTTATAATCAAAAGGTATGATATTTGCGTTGTTTGAAATGCGCGGCTAGTGTGGAAACGATAAGATGGTGTCATGCGCAGCTTAGGCAGGTTCGTGGGAACAGGAATAGCGGTTGGTCTTGCTTAGGGTACGTCGTGTTGTGTGATCGTTAAAATGATTGTTGCGGACTAAGTATTCAATGATCATTCTCATATACCGTTCTTGTGATATCCGTATTCATAAATGAGCAGTATTTTCTGTCATAACTTTTCTACAGCTCCTTCTTCTGTGCGATGTAATTGTTATGACCAAAACAAGTTAATTTTGTAAAACAGTGTTTTATTAACAATGACGAACATACAGAGAAAACCGTTAACAGTGCCAAATTTACCAACAGCCGAAGAGATGCCCAAATTATCTTTGACTGAGTCAGAACAAGTGCCTACCAAAAAACAGTGCACAATGAGCACGATCAGCATGTACAATGATTTGCCATCAGAGCCAAATGTCACATCTGTACTGTAATAAGCACTCCTCCTCGTCCTTGTGATTTACCCAGCTAGCCATTAAGTAGCAGGATTATTGGTTATTCTTGCACTGCCTTACTGACATCGTTGAGATGCGGTAAGGAACAATATGTATTACTCGTACATGTACAATAAAACCTAGGGATTCATAATAATGCAATTCAATGAATTGCATTACAGTAGCTTCCGAACGATGGCGCCCAGCAAGCACGGTTCATAACACACCTTGCCTAACAACACCCGTGCTGTCGCCTAAATGATCATGGAACGCCTGCTCCTCGATACGGAAGTGTTAACTAGTTCAGGAGTGTCGCATTTATAAGTTGCGCATTTGGCGGACACGCAGGCGCTCAGTACGGCAGCAAGAGAAGTGTTCTCCCTGCAGAGCGGAATGTAAGAAATAATAGAATGCGGATGCTTTAGTTATTCTGTCTGGCTTTCCACGAGAGCAATGTCTCCTACTCCTACGCAGGCATCAATCAAAAAGTTTCATTCTTTCACTTTGAACAATTGGAAACGAAGGGGGATATTATTTTGCCCAATCAAATTTCGGCGTCCGCCTATTGAAATCGTTTGTGATAGTATGAGAGGAGCACTACATCATGGTAAAAAGCATTATTTCGTATATACAAGAAGGTAATAAATCTGGATAGAAAAATCAAAATGGAAGTAAATACAAATCGATATCTATTTCATTTCCTCACAGGTTCATTTTTTAATTCCAAAATTTGCATTGCCTTCGTAATGCCATTTGAACATTCCTGGGGTGGTAACACAAAGTTGGCAGTGGTTCTTTTAAATTACAATACATGCAGTCTCAGCATTGCAATTGGAATGCACTTCGACGAAGAAAAAAGGCGTGACAATAACAAACATCATTAAATTTCAAATGATGCATTTATTATTGAATGGATTCTAAGAAACTGTCATTTTACTTTAAGTGGTCTTAAATTACAAACTGAAACAATAATTTTTATTTGGCTTACTTTTTAATATAGGGCCCGTTATTAATAATAGGCCCCGTGAAGCTAAAATGTGGCCCTAAATTTAAATTACACAACAATTTTTAATACAAAGCCTTTTGAATGTAATTACAATTAGAACAACAATGAATGAAAATATTTGTTGAATGACTGTATATGACGTAAACATTTAGATTACAATGGCGTGTAATACCCAGAAAAAATATTTGCACTACTATTACAATTAAATTTCGCCATTTATACTTAAACTCAGCAACACTTCTAAATGTACGTATATTATTTTTATCCTTAAAAGACAATTGAAGTACAATAGAATGTGGTACACAGCCAGCTGTTTTATTATTTTTTCGAACAATATCTTCTTCTCAGAATCATGTGATTTTCAGTTCGAAAATTCACGTTCTATTGAATTTTCACCTTCAACACAAATACATTTTTTATAGTTTGTAATATTTTCCCTGGATAAACAACCTTAATTGATGTAAGATTGCTTCTTATTCTGCTAATTGTTACAATGACTTTCTAGGCAATTTAAATTGAAAGAAAGGTTTATTATAAAAATTGACAAAGAATATTGAAAATGATAAATACGCCTTATTTTTACCCTCTTCAATAAGTCTGTCCTCGTTTTTTGAACTTGTTTAAATTTCATAAAGATAGTTTTTCTCCAGTGAACGAGGTTCCCGCCATCTGCCGAGCAGCAATGGAAGCTGTCTGTAATGAGAACGTAGTTTCCATTACTGGTAAGAGATGGCGCTGTATGTTCGGTAATTCTGGGTTGCTTCTCTTGCTTCTTGAACTGCTTGGTTGCGCCGAAGTCTTCTACCCACAACAGCAGTTCCAGGCAGTTTTATATAGACATTTTCACTTCTCCCATATAATACATGATTTATTCTTATTTGCAATCACTAACATTTTCTTGTAACATAACATTTTCCGTCTTAAAACCTTATCTATTTTCTTTTGTTTTAATTTAGGTAATGATTTACAATATTTCTGTTAATCTGTGAAAGTAGGATGTCGTATATGCCTGTGACATACACGATATCCTACATGGCCAAAAGCAAATGCGTACTGCCATTTAAATGGCGGAATTGTGATTCAGCCGACTTTTGCTACTTAATAGCATCGTTCTCTTTTAAATTAGTTTAATCTATATTTTCCTATTCTTTAATCTTTGACTTCTGAATTATTTTTTACTAGTAAATTCGGAAATCGTAATAAAAATTTTAATTGGAAGAGGAATTTTTGCACCCTAGAACTTAAGACGACCGAACTTGTCAGAACGTTCTCGCTAACGATGAAAGAAATATCTTACATCGTGATTAGAACTCACGAAACTTTGATTGACAAAGTATATTCCGATTCAATTATAGTGATTTCTGTCGTTTGAACAGCTGAACGCGGTTATCTACCGGGTGCTTCGTTGCGATTTAATTTTTGGTATTGAAGCTTCCGATTCGGTAATTGTTTCCTAGCTGATCGAACGTCAGAAGTCACTTTAATTAATCAGTGGCCGATGTTTGAACATTCGCGCGTCGGAAACAATAAAACATCGATATAATAAAAAGACAGAATAATTTATTAATTCTAAAAGGAGTATAAAAGACTAATCAAAATCTTCTGTTTGCCAAGGCGCGCCTACTTCCAGGGTGGCAATATAGTAGCGCCGACGGGGAGTAGCGCCGACACAGGACTCTTGGCCGCGAGACGGGTCCGACTGCGAAGGAAATTCCTGCACATTAGAACGTACATAGAACGAATCACTCCCACTTGCTCCTATTTCAGTACTTCCCCTTTGGAGATTTGGCAGAAGATGTTATAATATAATGATTATTAATCAAGATCTGAGTATATTAGCAGAATTATAAGGACCACAACAGAAAGTAAATATTTAAAAGAAATGCTTCATATGTCTGTCAAAATTGACTTGCAACACGGTGATAATTTTAGTATTTGGCTGCATTTAAAATTCCCGCTAATGTTGTGACACAAATTGGTGCCTGAAGCTCATTGGCTAACGTTGCTTACGGTGCACACCCATATCTTTCCACCATTGGCCATGGCACAACCAAACGACGTAATGAAGTCATGCATAGAGGGTGAGCGGGCGACAAATGTCTTAATGCCGAGACAACGTTGGGTAACAAGTTACAGAGTAGTAAAAAACGACTAAATCACGTAATTTTAGGTGAAAAGGGCTGATAAGTTTTTTGCACCGTTATCAGAGCTTATTTACCTGAAGTATTAATGAAGCCTTCTAATCTTCATCTTGCAGGAGTCCTGTATTCCATTTAAACGGTAACAGTCCACATCACTGAGAAGCTGTCCTCCTCGTAGCTGCAAGCAAATCACAGAAATGCTGAAGAGCACTGTAGGGCAGGATACTCAATTACATTCCTTCATTTATATTACCATTTACCAAATCGCCGCTAACATTTATTCGTTGATCTTCGTACGTTTTTGAAACGAGTACCTTTGAGTAGTACAGGGAAAAAGAATAAACAATTAGTAATCTACCCCTTGCTACTCGTAATTGTGAATACGATTTGAACTTGGGCCGTTCCATGTGAAATCAACTAAAAAAGAATAATCCCTTGCGTTTGATCTAAAATATGTTTGACTTTTTCAGTGTGATGTAAAAAAGCTAGAAGAACCATGTTTAGTGCACATCTTTATAAATACCCCAAATTAGCAATTTTTTAATATTTCATTTTAGTAATTTAACGTGATAAAATTTTAAAATTATGAAATTAAGATATTAAATAATTATTTTTAAATCTAATTAATAATTGGATTTTTGCATTACGTATAAATTGCAACTTCGAAACACTATTTATTTTAATGTGATTCCACAAATTGTCATATTTGTGGGATTTAAGAGTTTAATTTTGTCGGGATGACATGAATAATTGAATATATTATAAGAGCCAAATCGTTTGACACAATCAGGGAAATATTCTTTTTCATAAATTCTAAATGATTATGTAAAATGTCCTAAATGTAAATGAAT
Organism: Gryllus longicercus; assembly: GCA_038098605.1. Lineage (NCBI taxonomy): Eukaryota > Metazoa > Arthropoda > Insecta > Orthoptera > Gryllidae > Gryllus > Gryllus longicercus. The sequence continues at coordinate 226,889 of JAZDUA010000959.1, read as the reverse complement.
TATCAAACAATGAAAAAGCGTTTTCTGAAATAATGATATAACAAATCAATGATTTGTACTTACTATATGCAACGGCTTAAAGTAGTCTGCAGCGTTTCGACTGTAAAAAAATAGTTAATTTCATGTTAAATAAAGTTTACAGAAATAAGTACTTTTCATTGCACCTAGGATATCATAGAAATGTCGCTCTTAAACCCGATAGCAAAGTTTTTTTTTTTCATATTCAGAATCAGATTTTTCAAAGTTTTAGTAGTTATTCTTCCGCAGTCTTAGAATAACAAAAATACATTTTTGGAAACTTTCCTTTGAAATTTGTTCGCTTCAACAGTTTCATTTAGATTTTTCAGGTTTTTGTACAGGCCAACATTCTTGGAAGCTCAATGCTGTCATACTTGCTTTCTGACCTCTCGTCTCAGGTTCATTTCTCGTTAAGGACTCGCTTTTTGCTGTCGACCCAGAATCGAGACAAGGTCTGGTTAGCTCTTTTGAATTATGGAGAATATTGGTCATGAAGAACCAAGTGGCATTTAAGAGATCCGCATGATTGACCATTTCTAGTAAATAAATAGATATATCCTTAATCATAAATGTTATATTACTGGATAATACAAGTTCCTGATGCATCCATATCTCGAAAACTAATTATAAATTTCAGAAAATAAGTACAAAAATTTTCAGAAATTTGACAATGATACGGCGTCTATTTCATATTCTTCAACATTTTTCTGTTTCGTCGTGAAACAATAATTGGTAACATCGAACTAGAGCTCTATAATAAACTAATTATATCCACACTAAATTTATAATTATACAATGAAATAATACATACTCTGACGTAATACAGGATATAAATAATTTCAGGTATAAAAAATAATCACACCAGTCTTCTTCTCTATAAGACGAATAAATGTCATTTTGCTGAGCAATTCTTTGGTACTTTACCGTATATTCCCGATGACTGACCTATAATGTCCAGAAGGCTGTGTTTAAAGTATATCGAGGGATAAAGTATACCACGGCCGAGAATATTTTCTAAGTTGACGAACAAAATATTTTTTTATGCAAACGACAAAACAGCAAACTTGTGTATTTTCGTGTTTGTATGGAAACGTAAACTTGTGGATTGTCTTGTTTGTCACATGCAACTGTGGTTCGGGGTTACTCTGTTTTTTAAAGTGATTCGTATTCGTGTATATTAATTATCTCACTCACCAATCGTCCGTAAGGTCACACCTAAGATGAAATGGTTTCGAGGGATGGGGTAAGGCGATGATTGATGATAGATCAGTGGTTGACTGGGAGGCAAAGTAAGCCAGAGAATCTTAAGAAATCCTAGCGGTAACCCGCTTTGTCCAGCAGAAATTCCACATGCATCAATCGATATTCGAACTCTGGTTTCCAGACGTATAAAATAACAGATTACACCACTGTCGCTAACTCCTTCGAATATACAGATCTCGAAATAAATGTTAGAATCGTCTGGAGCATTTCGTGGGGTGGATCATGTAGTTTTTTGCCAGTGAATATATCGTGAAACTACAATGTGCCCTTTTCCAGTTATTGTTAGGCAATTCATATTGCAGTGGTGTGTGGCACGAAATTTCCTTCACTGCGTCAAAACGTGTATCTGCCAACGATTAGTGCATCGTTATTTTCATACCGATAATTTCCCCGTTGTAATTACGTTACGTAAGATTCCCCCTCACATGTCCATCGCCACAAAATGTGATCATTTTCGCGTGCCCTTGGTGGAGAAGTTTGCCACATTCATTCGTGGAGTGTCACGTGACGTGCCTGACGGGGCGCTTGCCCTCCCGCGAGGCGACGCGCGGGCCGGCGCGCGTCTTGGGCCGCCACTCGTCCTGCACCCACGAGCCGCGCCCCAGCGCCGCCGCCACCGTGTCGTCCTCCCCGCCGGGGCCGTCCTTGCCCCGGGCGGCCCTCTCCGCCGCCCCCGCCCCCGCCGCCGGCCCGCCGCGCTCGCCGTCCCCGGCCCCGCCGCCGGGCGGCGCGCTCCCGGGCGGCGCCGACACCTGCGACAGCGCTCTGCGGACACACGTCGATTGATTGTGATTGATTGATTGTGATTGATTGATTGTGATTGATTGATTGTGATTGATTGTGGTTGATTGATTGTGATTGATTGATTGTGATTGATTGGTTGTGATTGATTGGTTGTGATTGATTGATTGTGATTGATTGATTGTGATTGATTGACTTGTGATTCCGGGCGCGCCAACTGCTAATGTCATGAGTCCCTCAAGTGTAGTGTACGCTTTATCGCGAGATGTTGGCCGGGAGAAATGGCTCAGGGAATCAACTGATGTCACTGCAGTCCCTCTCACCGGGAGGTCCCAGGCTCCTCTGCCCACGGTGGCAAGATTTTCCACACTAGCTATATAGCTAGGTCGAGTTGTGTCGCTGTGTGGAGGAGAATTCTAGCGTCCGGCTGCTCTGATCGGTAGTGTTCCGTGGTTTCTCCGATCAACACCAGGCGAATGCCTGAGCAGAACCCTACCTACCAAACAGCGGCTGAATTCATCCTAGCTAGTGTCGACAATCCTGCTACCGCCGTCGGGATTTAAACCCTAGAACGAAATGTTTTTTGTGTGATGGGTACCAGGCGAATTTTTTAAAAAAAAGTATAATTTAAAGATATAGAAGTCATTTTGTTACTATTGTTATTAATTTAGAAAATTGTATCCTTATATTGATATTTAGATCCATAAATATGTAATTGGAAAAACTACGTTAATACCTCAAATTATCGTATCGAACTATCGTATTAACAGTTAAATTTCCATATTGATGGTTAAATATTAAAAATACATTGAAATTCCAGTGGGTTAACTCTGTTACCATCTCAAAATCGTCTCTAGTCAAAAGTTTACAAGAGTTGTAGCAGTTGATTGTTTTTTGTTGCCTCTTAAGTGGTGCGTTTTATCAGATTTTCACTAGCTGCGTCGCACTATTTATAATTAAACTGCTTCAGTATCATGCTTGCTTTTATTATTATTATTATTATTGTTATTGTTATTATTATTGTTATTATTATTTTTATTATTATGTGATAGTAGCGTTTGAACAAAATCACTGACAAACCTGAGGGGACTATTATTGTTTCGTTGCAAGCCGAACCACAGCGGGTAGGCGGGGCAGCCGGGCGGGCAGGCAGTGGGGGTGGGCATGGGCATGGAGGGCGGTGTGTAGGTCTTGGGGCGCGGGGGCGAGCAGGGGGCGCAGGGCTGCTGGTTGCACGCGGGCGCAGGGGCGGGGACAGGCGCAGGGCTGGGAGGGGGCGCCCCACCGGCCATCTGCGCCTGTGGTTGCTGAAAATGGATTGCAGGGAAGCAAAATCCAAATTATTAGAAGAACTTTAAGCAAACTGAGTGTAGATGATGAACGGGAATGAAGCTTTATGTTCAGAGGATTCATTGTGAATGACCATTAAATGAGAATGCCGTTTTCTTTGAGTTAATGTTTTAAAATCTGTATCAGGATGAATAATAATACAATCTGTAATATGAGGCAATAAGAATACAATTACCAACCCTTGAATCTTCAAAGACATCGTCGTAGAACAAAGAAATCCATAGAGATGTTTCAAAGTAGATCCCGGTAGAGATACTAACGAAAGGTTTTCAAACAGCATAAATCTTTGAAGCAAGTGACTACCAAATACAAAGTTAAATAGAGTAATGGCACAACAACTGTTGCTAGAAATATTTGTCAAAGTCCTTTGCATATTTAATCGTTTCAAGTTCTTTGCATCGTATTGTTCACAGAGGGAGTTACTAACTAATTTGTACTTTCAATTCTCTCGAATATATTGTACATTTTTCATCAGGAGGTGACACCACAATTAAAAAACAAATAATTTTGACTAATTCGTTGATAATGCCTTTATGTTGAAAGTGGGCGATTGGAAAACAGAATTAATTGTTGCTACATGTTGGCATATGATTCGCGGTTCCGAGAAATATACATATCAAAATAATAAGTGTAAAATGACTGTCAGATGGCCGAGATTGTTAGGCCAGTAGTACCGTAGCAGTCTCGGTCCAGAAGACCGCCAATTCAAGTCCCGCCATGGGCATAGGTGTATTTGTGTATGTCAATATGTATATGCTTCATCCCTCACAATCATCATCTCTTCGTTCATACTACGAGGGCATACAACCTTGGGGGATAAAAATCGGGATTCAGCTAAAATTCTGTCACCCGCCGCCCCCCGAAAGGTACTTGCACCTGCTGAAGCGTGACGGGATGCACGCGTGGTCAGAATTGGCCTATACGCGAAAAAAAGTGTAAGATGAGACGAACAGAGCTCGTTCATGCGTCAAGAAAGTGTAAATATTCATATTCGTAAATGTATATGCTGTGTGCGTTGGCTGGGCTATCCGGGACGAGACGCATCAATGTCATGGTGGCTAACGTTTCGGCCAGCGTATTGTGGCCTTCTTCAGAGCGTACGCTCAGCAGTACGCTCTGAAGAAGGCCACAATACGCTGGCCGAAACGTTAGCCACCATGACATTGACGCGGCTCGTCCCGGATAGCCCAGCCAACATAAACTCCGGCCGCGGAAGCCTACGCAACCATATATGCTGTGTGCGTTGTTTCATCGTTGTTCAGGTGGCTTTTATCAATTGCTACCTTGAAAACTTGTCTGCAACGGCCATGCACCGGACAGGTTTGCTGCGCGCACGGAGGGAGCGCTTGGGCGCCTGGGTTGGACGCCTGTGAGGGCGCCGATGGAGCGGCGTAAGCCTGTGCTGTGCGCTGCCCTCCGTGCACGGGGCACGTGGGCGAAACCTCATCCTTCGGGCACGTGCAGGGCGAGAGCGTGCCGTGAACGGGGCACTTCGCCGGTTGGCACTCGCCCTGCTCGGGCTGGGACTGCGGGTAGGCGTTCTGCTGCCATTTGCCTGGTGCCATCGGAAATTGCTGGTTGTGCGAAGGGAAGTTGCACAGGGAGCACGTGGCTTGCAGAGGATGCACAGGGCACTTGGTTCCCGCGTGTGGGTTCAGAGGAGCGTTTTCAAACCAGTTGGGGAGAGAGCAGCTGCTTTGTAGTTGATGGAAGGAGTTCTTGATCTCGTGACGAGCATTCGGAGGGAGATGAATTGGTGGGGAAGAACTGCCGTGCTGAAAATACATCGGGCACTGAGACGGCGAGAACGCGTAAGGTTGAACTGACTCCTGATGTCTAGATTGCTGTCGCATGTCTTGCGGGTTGTTCATGGCGTTCGGCTGGAAGCTGTTGTTCTGGGCTTGATGGGATTGGCTCTGTAGTTGTGGGCATGAGTTCTCCATGGAGTTGGTGCCCTGTCTCTGCATCATAGTGGTGGCCGCTCTCTGAGGTTGTGGACAAGGATTCTGCATCGCGTTGGCGTATGCTCTCTGCAGTTGTGGATTCTGCATCGCGTTGGTGCACGCCATTTGTGGCGGCGGGCATGGGTTCTGCATTGCGTCGGTACACGGTCTCTGCGGGTCATTCGCTTTGGCTTGTTCGCACGGCCAAGTAGGCAAACGAGGTGATGGCACCGCTCTCCCGGTGAAGTTGGCTGCGTTTGCATTCTGCGGGGGCGAGGGACGAGTCGCCTCCAAGGACGCGTGCTCCGGAAGAGAGGAAAGGCACGCGGTCTGCCCGTGGGGCTGCGCGCACGTGCACAGCGGGTGGATGGGCTTGCGAGCGCTGGTGCAGAGCACCGTCTGGTTGGGGTACTCCACGGTGAGCGTCCAGTTGATGGGGCACGTGCACTGGGGCTCTTTGGCCTGCAGGCACGTGCACTCGGGGGGCACGGAGACCGGTCTGCGCAGGTCGGCGAGGATGTCGTCCAGTGGGCAGGTCTTCTTCTCGGGCAGGCGCTGCTCCCTACGGAGACACAATTGCGCATGGTTTAAATTAAAATTTCGCGCGGTAAAGAAACTATATGCTCGACTGCTCTAACCGATTCGTACTGTTCGACGATAAGTTGAAGTGAAAATATATCTTCTGTATAAGTAAAATTGGAGTGTCTATGGTATCAGGATAATTACTGCAATCTCGTATATTGTGGGAATTCTGATGTGGTATTGTTGACGTAATTACATCAAGATATAATGCAAGTCATTTTCGTCCACTTAATATATTTATTAAAGAGCCAGCTCTCGGCGGCTGTAACGTCTTCAATCTCACTGTGTGTAGTACTATTTACCAACTTTTACCACGTACAGAGAAACCTGATGATGATGGCGGCAAAGTCGTTCAAAGCCTGCTCTCGTAATAATTAATAAACTTTCGATTCGTATTTTGAACGCTAGATAGTACCGAGAAACGTCCAAAATCAACAGTCAAATATATTATTGTTTTTCGGAGTTTGCGCAGGTGTCTGACGATTTTTTATTAATAGAAACCCAAGAGAAAAGTACGATATATTTACAAAAGAAAAAAAAAAAAGATTTCACTAATTTTTAGTGTACATATCATAATAATTAGTCGTTAACATACTTCATTTATTTAGGACTATCTCCTTGACATCATATGCCTTAATTTTTAATCAACGAAACAGGAAACAAATTGGAGGTACAGATGTCTAGGAATGAAGCGTACACCAATGGTAAAATATCATTGAATATTTTTTAGTCCCAAATTTATAAACCAATTACTTGTTTTTATTTGTGGTTTCCTATTCTACGTCATTATTTTTTGAGATTAATTATCCAATTGCTAAAAATAGTAACGCGTGATTGGCAAAGAAGAAAAAAAGTCTGGAATTATAAATATTACTGGCAAGAGGGTGATGTACATGTTTTATATTTGAAAAAAAAAAATTTCTATGAAAATAACATTCTTTTTTAACATTTAATTACGACGCTTAATGTGTTTATTGACGTTTTGCTTTTATGTAACATCCTTCGAATTACTTCGACACATCCTTCGAATTACTTCGACAGCTGAATGGATTAATACTTGGTGAATTATACACTAGCTAGCTAGGTCGGATTCAATCGCTGTCTGGAGAATTTTGGCGATCGACTGCTTTGATCGGTATTTTTCCGTGTTTCTTCCCATCAATATCAGATGAATGCCGGAGAAGTAAAATAGCAAAAGGGCCACGAACGCGCGTTAACTTTTCTTCCTTGTTCTATCCACACCCTCTTCCTTACACCCACTTACATCCATGTACTTGCACTACACTGTGGGACTTGCCGAGAGACTAGTCGGGAGCGTAAAGAGCTTGTCCCAGCTGGGGCGGTGCCCCGCTGGTGGGAGATGCCTAGAAGAGGGGAGCCCGCGAGCCGATGTGTAGGTCGGCGTCGGGTCTTCCCACACAGTGGGGGGAATACTATCTCTCGCGGCAAAACAAACACTACACTTGCGCGAATTAAAACCATGGAATACTCAATTGGAAGAGTGGAGCGTTCGTACTGTTGTGCGGCGGGCGCGCAGGGCGGGAAGGCGGGCGCCGGGGGCGGGGGCGGGGAGGGCCGCGGCGGCGGGCGCGCGGCCGCAGCGAGCGGCGGGGCGTAGGGCTGGCACGGGTTGCAGCGCGGGCAGCAGTTGGGCAGCGGCGTCCCCGGCGCGGCCGCCATCGCGCGTCTAAGGAAGGCCCTGAGAGCGCCGCCCGCCGCGCCACCGCCGTCGCTGCCTCCGCCGCCGCGACCGTCGCACCTGGGAGTGGAGTTGCGCTGCGACGGCTCGACAATGAGGCACGAGTGCCATTCGCAATGGCACGAAAACGTGGACGGAAAAAACACGAAAGATGGGTGAACAATTTTTTTTTAATTCTTTTTTTTTTTTTTTTTTATTCCTGGCCCGTCAACTACAGAACTATTAGGCAACCAACCAACACTCAAAATTCAGTTATTACTGCTTTCACTTTCCTTCTCCTCACCCTCCCAACAGTTTCCCTTCTGCCCCCCCCACACACACACAATTCTGATTCTGACATTCTAATAAAATCTTTGTAACATCCTGACCAGTAAACTCTCCATAACGAGCATTGGAGAGAGATTTCTTACAAAAACTTTGACCAGTCTTACAGATAGTGTAGTCTTACTAGATACGTGACACTGTTCTCGGTATATTTGACGTTAATTCATGGTTCTGAATAATTACATTTGATGTTGTCATATCATCAAGTATTTAACATCACTATGACAAAGAAAGTTGAGATTCCAAACAACTTGCGGTTTTTTGGCAAGCAAACGTGTTTATTCGTCTCCATGAACAAAATTGTTTCAATAGTTTTATAAAATAACGATGTATGTAGTGATAAGCTGGTATCTTCGTTTCCAATTGTACCTCAAGATCAAGACACAACTTGAGCTCCGAAACTTGTAAATTTGAACAAATAAAACGCTATCTTTTATTAAATTTATTTAATGTTTTATTGTCTGGAAAGAATAGAAAAATAAACTTGATTGAAGTTTAAAATTGGGAACTCTCATTAAAGTGTATATCACGGACAATCATAATTGAGTTGATGCTTTTTTCACTACCCCGTAAGTATACACTAAAAGAATGATCTGTATTATCTATCACATCTTTTTTATATATGTTTTACTTCTTTCCTGATCAGATCATGCTTTCTTGGAGTTCGACTGGTACATCATATTAACATTTTGAATTCTTATTCTAATTTTTGCAATTTGTATTTTGGCTGACTATAACCTTTGCCTGATGATTATACATGTAGTTTTATTATTTTGCACGGACGGAATTTGACTTAAACGGCTTTAAATATATTGATCTTCATAGACCTGCGTAAAAAGGCCTTTAAAGAACAGATTTCGTTACAGAAAATAACTCTTATCTTCAAAATTATTGTTGCAGGAAGACGCCCTCCAAAAAATGCACTTTAACAATTTTGAAGCAAATTGGCGCTAGCGTTGACCACAGACAGGAAGACAGACGTTATGCCGTCAATTGATATTGAAATTTTGTTTTCTATATTTAGCAACAGGATTTCCCGCTTTTTCGTTTCCAAGGCCCTGCAACAAGGGTTCGTTGTTTTTTTGCTGAAAATTCGTTTTTCGGCGCAAGATTACACAACTTTTTCTTAAGAAGTACCTTTGTAAAGACGAGAAAGTAAACAAATGTTGATATTAGTTTTCATCATTCTTTGCTTTTCCCGAACCGGCTACTGACATTGGCCTACCCCTTCTAGTGAGCCCCAACCTCAATATTTTGATTTGTGAAAATATTGCGCACCAAGAAGTAGTGTTCCAACAGTTCTTTTCATTTTAATACGTACGCTACGAAGGAACTTTTTTAAATTTTCAAACTCTCGTGTTAATACAATATTTCTTACTTTTTAAATAAAAATCCTTGCTATTTATTTTTAAATTAATGGTCGGAGAAACTTTTTTAATATGTAATATCTATACCTATAGTATTATATTTTACTTACACTGCTCTCAAATGCTTTCCTTTAAAGACATTCGCGAGTGCAAATGTATCTTATGAATACAAGTACATTTAATGTAGTCGCAGCATTATTAAGTTTATTGTTAATATCGTAATATATCCCATTGTTTAATGAATTCCTTATTTCAATTTATTTGCGCAGAGCTAAGAAACTCTTCGAGTGTTGTCTAATCCAGAATTATACCCACTTCTATCATATACCAGATTTTTCTTCCTCAAAGTCGTGCTTTATTTAAAATGCAACTGCAAAGCGCTAAGGCTACCGAATTTTTGAATAGGACATGCCCATTGAGTTGGCTAATAATCGCTACAGGATTGCAGGAACATCTACGGAGAAATCAAAGAGAGAAGGTTTATGTTTTGCTGCATGTTTATTCTTTTGCATGTTTTGCGTTATACATTGTTTAGAAGTTTCTTTTTTTTGTGCGAGTCTTGAGTTTGCCAGGCGGTGGAGTGGGGGTCGTGCGCTAGGCCGGCTGCTGTAGGGCCGCTAGGGCGGGCGGCGGTCCGTGCGGAGGCTGACGGCGCGGGCCCGCAGCGCAGCTCCTGCGGACACACCGCGCACCTTTCTTTAAGTCACCATCTGGAAGGAGAAGGGGAGTTTCGCAAGGTACTTATTCAATCGGGAGCTTCGTTATTCAAAGTGCATTGTATTGAAGCTCCCGATTGGATGACAGTGGCCGCCTCACCTTTAAGCTTGTGGCCTTAAAGAGACACATTTAAATCGGTGCAAAACGTGAGAACCTGTTAAGTGTACCTGCTCCATAAACATGAATATACATACCATTCAATGACCGTCAACGAAAACTTCAAACATGCTACAATACTTGGCACAGAAATTCCACATGCAATCGAACGACATGAAGTAAAATTGACGCGATAATGCATACAAAATTTTCACACATGTGATGTGAATAAATATAATGAGAAACGCACGATAATATTTAAATATTCTATTAATTTTAAAGAAAGAGATTTTATGCGTCCAAAAGAACATTTCCTCCCCTCAAGCTCATAACACTGTAATAAGAACGATATTCGGTTGTTAGCTCTCCCTCCTTTATAAAGGAATAAAATAATATACTTCATGGATCTGCAAGAAACATCGCCGGTATTTTATATCTATAACGACGTACAATTCTAAAAAATAAGAATAGCAAATAAAATTATGGCTGCAAATTGATGGCAGTAGCTTTCACTTAAGAATCTAATTTTTTTTTTACTTGCAGAAAATGTAAGTTTACATCGCCGATGGACACGAAGTAGCATTGTGTAAATTACTTCATGGTCGAGGACAATGTGCTTTGATCTGTACGTGTTCTTGTGAATTTTTTAAAAATCAATTAAAAATATATTTCTTCTCAGATCAGTTTTCAGATGTCTCCCATTCTTTGTGACCTAATTTTTAATTCCCGAAAATCATTACAATTTTAACACACGTCTTTTCGATCACTGCCTCAATCTTAACTACACAATATTAATTTAGTTTGAAGCTAAATCGTCTACTTTTAAACTTTCTGAATGTCTAGAAAAGGTACGCGGAATCGAAGTATATTAAGATCATTTAAGTGGAATATAATAATATTAGAATGTGTTAAATCATGTGACATGACCACTTCGGAAGATATTATATGTTGTCTCCGAGTTCATACGTTTTGTTACTTGTTTCTCCTCATGGTCATATAAACCAGGATCTGATGTTCAAAATATTAAACTAGCCACTCATTGCTATAATTTATGAAGCGTTAGTGTGGCTCCTCTACTGGATTAACATACTATGGATGTTTGCTGGTTCTGTGGTAGGTATCAAGGCAGACGCTCAAGGCCAGCAGCTGCCACAGAGCTTGCATTTATCTTGGAGCCCATTTCGACGATGACAGTCGACCTCCGTGTAAAACTGGCCTCCGTGCAACTAAAACAAGCCGTAGTCAATTAATGTAGATGGTTTTGAGAAAGGTCCAATGTAAATAGATTTTATAAATATCAATATAAACAAATCGACTTACTATGGCTGCTGGATGGATGCAACCCTCCGTATTACAACTGCAATCAAAAGAAAGTAACAAATTACTACAGAAGCAACAAATATATTGTTGAAGTTTATGAAATCTGTTATGAACATTAGTGTAACCGACGGAATTAATTCACATAGAGAAATGAAACCCAAAAAAATTCACGCTGTAGCTTAAAATTCTAAACTTCCAAAGAGTTAGCTCCTCAGCCTCCCGGCTCTCTAAATAAATCCATTAAGTTGACAGAGATGAATTCAATTATTTCATCATAAAAGTATGTCAACACCACCTCATCACATATCCCACAATCCTTAGTTTTACTTTGAGTAAATGGTTTTCAGTGTCTATTAAATTAAGTAAATAAATGATGCACTATAAAATACCCTTGAAAGATTATATAAGATTTTGAAATGTAACATTTCTTTAAGTGTTACTGGAAGTAAATTTTTAAAAGGTCACATTACCATGTATAGAAGTCAGGCATCAAAATGATAATCGCTAAAGAAAGATATCTATTGGAATAATGCAAAATTGAGAAGATTAAGAAACTTGTCTTTTTCACCTGGTTTAGATTTTTACTTTGAAAACCAAGAAAGATGTGGAGAAGAGGCCCCGAAGTAATAATAGTACTATACGATTGACTATTCCGCACATCTTTTCGGTCACTTTCACGGCCACTCTTACATTCTGTTCGAGTAATATTAAGATATTGGAGTATTCAAGAGAAGTAGGTGGTTCTATGATGTTTATACTGCAATACCGATCTTCTGACTAATGAGAACGTTTCTACAATATTTCTACCGTTTGGTCTAAATTAAAATAATTTTCTTACCACTTGAAGCAGCGACAGCAGACCATTGCGCTGAATTTGGCAAACACTAGCCTGACTTAAATTTTATTTAATGTCCCATGCAGTTGCTTTACTCTGATGTTCGAGTCCTTGAATGCAATAAATAATAACTGTTGCTAAGTTACAAATAGGAAGTTTGTCAATTGTTTGCCATGCGTAGGGTTTACATAGTCGGCAGAAGGGTTGCATTGCAAAGCACATAGTTTACACATCGAGGGCAAAATTATGTCGCGTACAAAGATTGCGTGGTGGTCTGAGGCGAATGACCGACCCTCTACATGTGATAGTTCAAGCATGGAGTAACCAACCAACGCCTTCTAAAACAAAATAAAAATATTGCTATTTTCACTACTTCGCGTGAGATATTAATGATAGCTGATCAGAAGCTATTTCAGGCCAGTTTTTGCTGAGAGCTTTCTATAGAACTCTCCTGCAGATGAGCACTTTCTCTAAATGCATATTATGAATGGTATTCAGGCAATTTGGTTGATTTTAGACCTTGTACAGAAAATTAACAGTTCTCGTCCTTCAACCGAATATTGAATTTGAAATCGAGGTTGATTAGAATTATTTTAAGGTCGCTTTTTAACAACTTGGTCAAATAGTGACTACTGTGATTGTTTTAATGTGGGGCAGGAAGAACACGCAATGACGACATGAACATACAAACATGCCCGTGACGGGATTCGAAGCCGCGACACTTCGAGCTGAGGTAGGCCCTTCAGCCTTACCGACCTCGGCTCTCCAGGCCAACGAATAGAAAATTGTGAATTAAGATTTCGCAGTTTTTTTCTCGGATTGCTCGTCGATTAATCAAGCACAAATCATAATATAGGATTCTGATATAATTCCCAATTTTTCGTCTTCCGATAGAAATAATATTAAAAAAATTACTTTTGAGTATATTTCTTATGAATTACGATGAATGAGAGTAAAAAAATAGGAGTTGAAAGTGAATCTTGTGAAAGACGTAAATCGTGGTATTCTTTAAAATAGCTTTCTAAGAAGATCAAGAATCAGTTTCAAATTGCAATATACTAATAAATGTCTAAACTAAAAAATGTTTCTTTTTCTTCTTCCCTCAAACTTGCATTCACATTTCATGGGTTGCACACAATTTATAATTTGCCAATTCATTTAGTTCAAACGTTTTGTTTCGTTGAAGTGACCATACTCTTCGAAGTAATTCATCTTGCTTGGGTGATAGTTTTCAAAGTCCTTACGTCCCGATTTCTTAACATAGTTCCTGAAATCTCTCCCTCTTTCTCTCTCCTCATCTCTCCTTCTTTTCCTCTATTTACAATTCAAAGTTTGATTATAAATAACTGTAACAAAGAGTGATATTAACTTTCGATAACAATTATTTTTCGCTCCTTCATAAAACGTTTACATCGACAAAGATTAGATTTGATGGTACTTCCAATGATATTACAAAACCTTTACATCTTGCAAAGTTGCAGTTCTAAATAGCGTGTGTATATACATTTATTTACACGTATGACATTTGCATTTGTTTCGGCTCCTTCAATGTTGTCTCTACACTGTTCAATGAGTCTCTACACTCAAAGACATACATATGCTGTAGCTGCAGTGATATATTGAACGTTTGATAACTCTTGCAGAAAAATAAAACCCATTAGGCGGTGTAATCAGAAGCACGTAATAATACTGTAATTAATAGTACATATAGATTTTTATTCGACCTCAAATATTTTTACCGGCTCAGAGCCTGCCTCTGCAGCTAGTCTGTCTGGAGGTTCTGTGATCGAGTTCCGAAGGTTGCGAATTTTCGGCTCTGGCTAAAGAGCGAGGTCGAATGCAGTCGCTGTCTGGAGAAGATTTATGAGGCTTGCGGATGATTTATTGTCAGTATTAATGTGCTGCACTATACGGCCGGATGAGCAAATAACGAGCAAGATCTTTATTTAGTTGCAGGACCTCCAACACTACGTGTCAGTGACAGTTTTTCTCACTGTGTGTCGTGTTCAGAATAACTGCTTTTTGTATTGTTCCCAGTTCATGCATTATATTTAATTCTTGTAGATATTTAATGAGGGATTTTGTTACTATTCCGGTAGTTCAAATTGTCAGAGGACGTATGTTTCTTATCACCTTCCACATTTTCTTCTCATCCGCTAGCTCACGATATTTGTAAGTTTCTTAGTATATGCTGAGTGGAGATTGTGTCAGAAGTACTGCAATGTCGGGAAAAAAAATATGGCGAAGTTAAAAGAAATCGAAGAAAAGTAGGAAAACAGCACCAGTAATGGCCACAATATTTTAATTGCTTCCTCAAAGTCCTTGGGCTAGAGGACTAATTTCGCTGAGAGAGACTCAATCTGCGATTAGCATACTTCTTAGTAAATAGATCACTTACCTAAAAATGGCCAATTTATAATGCAATCCATTTTTCGTTAATATATTTTGATCGAATCAAACATCAATTGTGTTTCCGTAGTGACCCCAAGAAAATGGCAAAACTTAGGTTTCGATAAATTACTCCACCCGAAATGGCAAATTCAAACCCCCCAAATATCTTCGAGGTTTTAACAAATTAAATTAAAAAATTCATGCTACATTTCAACGCCAACATTTGTAAGATGTTTTAAGAAGCTTTTTAATTAAACAGAAATACGGGAAAATAAATTATCATTACCAAGAGAAGGCATAAGATCCACGTTCTACAAGTTTGAAGAGCCAATTCTTAGTCTTCAAATTGTGCTCTTGGAGTCTACTGATTTTATAATCCAATGAATATCATTATTCCTAAGTTCAAAAACACTAATTCGTAGTTGTGTGATTAATGCTTTATGATAGAACGTCCGAATATTTGGACACTAGGAATACTTTTGAGGCTAAAATTGTACTCCTTTTTCTATTACTTAGAAGTGAACGTTATTTCCTTATCTATGCCTCACCGATGAGTAAGAATGAGTGGAAACGCTTTAGCTTTAATTGTGTGCACTACTCAAATTCAAAATTCTCGGGAGTATAGCATACTGACACATGAAATTCATATTATCATTTTCCTTGACTTTTTAAAATAAATTTTAAAATGCGATTGTTGGATAGTGATACCAAATTCTGCGACTTTAGTTGTTACGACAAAAATTATTTCATTATCATTTTTGCCTGAGTTTATTCTGTAAATAAAACAGCGTGTAGTAAAGTGATAAAAGACTGATTTCAAATTTATTAGCAATGGATGACACAAAATTGTCTAGTAACTTGGAATTATTTATGCATGAGATCATCTTGCAGCCCATTTCTGCGGTTGGACAAGACGTTGAACAGCAGACGTCCACCGACGATTTCACGACTGCGAGTTCTCGTCAGCTACAACAGTAATTTCGTCGATGAGCTTCTCGTACTTTTCGTATTTTATACCATTTATAGTTATAATTTGATTGTATGAAAACGTATCCGTCATCGCTCTTAAAGCTGCCCTCGTTTCAGAAAATTATATCTCATTATATTACGATTTCTCGCAATAATGTCTATAGAGAAATATTTTTGGTTTTTGTACTAGTACTAATAGAAATAAAAATTCGTACATGCTAAATAAAATGTTTTATTTTAGCAAAGTACTTACCCTCGTTGGTGGGAGTTGTGGTGACACCATCGGGCTGAAACAAGTGAAAACATGTATTATTAATAACAAAAAAGACATTTTATTCACATGATATTTCCTTGCAATTCGGAAACTGGTCTTAATACATGATAGTGATTTTTAACACATCGTTGTAACAATTATTGATTTCGTGTTTTAAAAAGCTGGGTGTGGTTCAATGAAAAGCATTTTCAAACAAGATATATTTAGTACCTTGAATACGCGCGTACGTCATCGCGTTAAATGTTGATGCAACTCACCATGCGTAAGGAACCCGACATCCGCCGATTGGATCGGCATTCGGCTGCTGCATTTTTTGCATGTTTACTGAAAATTTGGGCGATGAAAAACCTAAAATTTGTGAAGTAGAGGCGATCAGCACAAGGCCCTGCCCCCCTTGTTGACTGGTTTAATTTAAAATAAATGAATATGATAAATACTACTAGGCAACGGTTCGTCTCCATGCTACGAGATTAGTTTTGCCTGTTTAAACACCTAGGAAAGGGAGCTCTATAATGTTTGACAAACAAAAATTGAAGACTAAATACATGGAAGAAATGTAGATATCTGGTTACAATAATTTTTTCCACAGGTAAAGTCAAAAAACTTTTTTCTATCTTGAAGGTCGATAGGTAGATGGGTAAGTAAATTTGCAGAATTTGTAGCATCGCATAGTTTGCTCACACCCACTCATGTATCCGAACGGTGAGTCAGCGCAATCTGATAAAAACTTAACCATGATATGTTAACAGTTAATATATCTTAATATTTAGTCTATTTGTCAACTGCTTTGTATGAAACATGCTTATTCAGATGGAGGTTTCTCAAGTACCGGTTTATCAATGGAAGAACAAATTATAAAATGTGGGTTAGTCGACGTTCAATTAGTAAATAAAAAATCAGCATTGAAACTATTGCAAATGTATGCTTGAAAGCTTCTTGCAAGGAGTCAAAATTTTCTCAGGAAAGACACACTTGTTTTTTCACTATTTTATGCACATTGTGGTACACTGTTTTGGTGTTAGAATGAATATTCTCTTTGAAGATATACATTTAGAAAGTGTGCCTTGAAAAATCCTAACGCAAAATATTAACCAATTGGCCAGCATTTTGAATTGTTTCTCCTAAATGATTTCTAACCATTCATCCGAGATCCGGCACTGCACCAAGGTAATAGCGGTCATGTGCCACTACGGCATACTACTAAACGTGTTTTAAAACTTAGACATTCCGGGAGGGATTAATAGAAAACAGGTTGAATCTCATTTCACCATCGCATCATATTAATTACACTTGGCTGCCACAAAGCTAGAGCAGCGAATTTCTGTTAATTCTGTTAATTCTGACCGGTTGAATCTAAGCATGCCAAAAGAAAAGACTGAAAAACCATATTCGTGCGACATCTGCATTACTATTTTCAAATGAACGGAGAAATGAAAGAAAATGATGCAGCCTCCGGACATTGGAGAGGGATCTACGGTTTCGTCAGATAATAACCGCGCAACTTTCCTTGACCGATAGGTTAGAGAAATGCGGGTCGATTGTGGGTAGTAGTTACAAAAGGTTTCCTCTGGAGGTTTTGTACCAATGCCAACATCTGGAAAATAATCTTCAAACTTACATTGCTATGCAATGCAATGCAATGCAATGCATGACTAGAAAGTTCGTGATCTGGTAAACATTCTGACTTCGTTTGCCTGAAGGGACGAATCTTAGTTAATTAAGTCCTTCTTATTGTAGAAGTTTAAATAGTAACTTAGAGACACCTTTTTGAAGATTAAGAATACTGTAAATCAATCTTAAAACTATTAAGACCTGCAGAGTTTGTGATATGTAAAAAAAAAATACATTGAGTATGATAAATTGGTCTCTTGAATGTTACATTTTTACCAGACATATCTGGGGAGTTTAAGGTATTAATATTATCTTCACCGTTTATCTAATGAATTCTAAAAATTGAAAGATTTTAAGTAATGGCTACTAAAAATGAATTTGTGGATATCATCGAACAAATCGCAAATATCTCCACAATGGAAAACGCTCTTTTACAGTTAATTCTCTTTATAGTTGAAATACTTGGTCTAGTGTAACAAGACGCATTACTTAAAGAATGCATCATAATCTTGTGCCTTTTTCCAACTCGCAAACCTTCGCAACATCCTCACCAATTTTGCTTACGCCGCTACTGCAAGTTCTCTCTTTTCAAGAGTTCGAGTTGTCTCCTGTGAAGGACTTATACCTATCTCAAGAAGAAAAACAACACAAACCTGAGTTCACGCCTTCAGCGGCAAATAGTTTCTGTTTCGGGCCAAGAAAGTTGTGTTCAGTGTAATCAGTGCTCACTGGGAACTTTTACCTTCACCTGCTTATTGTACCAGGGAGGGGGGACGTTGTTATCGGTCAAGAAACGTCGCGCGGGTAATACCCAGATACTCGGGAAAAATACGAATACAAATGAAGTTTCGAATTTGACTTGGTTATTCTGCCTATTTTCACGCTACGTGTACAATCTGAATTCTTATAATCAGCTATTAATTATGATAAATCTATACTAATATATAAAGAGGCAAGTGAATTGAGTTACAGCGCGATGATCTCTGAATGCTCTCAACCAATATCGATTAAATTTTTGAGCTAGGTTTCTTTGAAGGCCAAGAGCTACGATTAACAACCATACACCTTACATCACAGATTCAGGAATGCACCATTGTGCAATAGTTTAGTTGCGTGCCACCAGAGAATGACAAATGTGATCCACGATTGAGTTCAACAATGCACAGAATTTCATGTCTTTAGAATATGTTTTATTTCCCATTCAAGTGTCTACGAAATGTAAATTTTACAATGGGTAATTGATTGAAAGTATTGGGTAATACATTAAATTACACAAAAGAATACGTGAGTAAATATATTATTTTTAGTTGCAAGGGAGTGACGTTTGGGGGCAGAATACCAAATAGGAAAAGATAGAAATATTGAGTCAGTGAATGAGGAAAACCGGGTGTTTCCAGATGGGAGTAAGACAGAGGAGCGGGGTGGAGAGGAGCGGAGCGGGGATGCAATAGAAAAGATAGAAGTGGACTCCGTCGCAAGGCGAGAATAGATGGAGTTTCTCTTTCTGTCTAATAAATGATTATAATAATACCCCGGCAACTCGGAGTACTTTAGCTAGTAACCTTATAAAAAGTGGAGGTCTGAGAAGCTAGCGATTTGATGTGTACACGTGGGGGTGGATTAATCCAGAAGCAAACTAAACATCTGGAAAGGGGCTTCCAGTTATTTTTAAATAATAGTTTATTATAAACTTAATTTCAATGTGGTATTAACGTTTGAATTGAAAAGGGCGTATTTCTTACTTTCATATTTATCTTGACTACGTGGTGAATATTTCAATACCACTATTATGGGCCCAATGTTTTTTAGTTATTTGGGTCACTCAAGACGTCAGATTTCATTGGCAACATATTTTTTTGTGTTATTCATTAATGTTTTAATTTTCTTTTTAAATGTAGAATTCCTTGCCTGAAGCCTCTGTCAGTTTTAAATGTTCTGCTTTACATTTAACTTATATTGTTACTTGTTTCTGAAGGCAGAAAAACATTGAATTTACGATCCTTTCTCACATTTACGAAGGATACAAATTAAAACTGAAGAGATTTTTCTCTGCGTCGTTTGCCAGCAGTCCAACAATTGTTCGGGCCAAATATGTCATAAAGAAATGTAGTTTGTAACAAAATGTATCCTCGTCCCTTCATCGTTGTCATATTTCTTAATAATTCACCTATATGGTTATAAAATTGTCCAAAGCAATAATTGAAAGGGGACATCAGGGCTGGTAAATTGTACGATTAACATTAGATTAAAATATGAAATCATTTGGCCCTACATCGATTGTAACTGTTTCACTGATGTTTTTCGTGAACATTAGTCAGCGTTTAGTTGGCGTTTTCTTGAAGCTTTGTTGTAATGAAGAGAGACTTTTCGTTTTGGACATTTATTGTATAACAATACTTGAAACATTTTATGTAAAAGACGAGTACCAAAGGAGAAACAATTTACCATTCCGGTCGTTGGCCGGAGCGCTACGACCCCGCTGAGCCCCAGCGAGGCCGGGGGACCCAGGCGGAGCGGGTCTGGCGCGGGCGGGCGCGGGCGGGCGCCCGGCGGAGAGCCCGGAGGAGGCGCGGTGCGGGTGGCCAGCGGGTGGACGCTGGGCGTCCGCGCCGGCCGCCGGCCGGGGGCCCACCGCCCCCTCGCCCCCGGCCGCGCGCGCGGACGCGGGGGCGGACGGCTCGGCTCGGCTCAGAAGCGCTTAGACAGGCACGGGCAACCGCAGCGGTTGCTCTTGCAGATCATTTCCAGGCCGTTGCGACGGGTCTTGTCCGAGATGGTGTACAGCAGGCCGCCGATGAGCTCGGTGCTTCCGCAACGAGTCAACTGCAAGGCAAACACGACATGCAGCGCCTGCTAGGGCACTTATAGCACGATTGCTCTGTGGAGGCCACAAGATACAGATTGAACGGTTCACCGATTAGTCGTGTCTATTACGATCAAATCATAAATATCTGTAGTTGATTGCAAGAGAAGTGCAAGTGAGAGATACATTACATTCCGTGTGGTGACAAGATAACCGGAAAATCACGAAATTGAAAGGTATTTCCATTCACATTTCATTGCGATAGTTATACGAAAAGTTATTGTGTTTAATATTAATCATGCTAATTCCTAAATATTATTAGGTTATAATTGATTCGCTGATTATTTATTCAACGGTATTATACTAATGTTAACGCAGCGCATCATTTTCTGTAATGATCAATTTTGAATTATCGGCTCAATTGTTTCCGCTCACGTCACGTCAATTCATGTAATTTGATGAAGCTCTTATTGAGCCTACCGAATATTCGTAGGTTTAAATTGCATAGTTAACCAATAGTTTGGTTTTCTTTTGCGATTAACCGCTGAAATAGTCTGTTTATTCGGTTCATTTTGTCGATAACTCACAAATTGCACAAATTTTATTAAAAAATTCTGCAGTAAAAGTAATTGTATAATATAAAAAAGTAAAACTATCTTCTTTGTGCGCGTATTATTTCCTACTTAATACCACATACGAATAAAAATCAAAGGGTTGGAAGTACGGAATACCTAATTTCACTCATTGAACCTTATTGAATTTATTCACTCATTGAATCTTAAAAAGAAGTCTTCTCTTTAAACAAATAAATAAAATGTCGAAATGCTGTTAGAACATGTTCATAGCAGCAGGAAGTACAAAACTGAAAAAAAAATATTTTAGGAATTGCAGTGAAATAGTTAACTACTGTTAAGTATTTCGTCCAAATGCAAACGTTAGGTAAATAAGTTATTCAGTTACGAGGGAGCGCAATACATGCCGTAGATGTCACAATTAATACCTTTCGATGTTCATGTGTTTTTTGTATTTAATTTCACATTATTTCCGAATACTACATTAACATTGTAATGTAAAGTACTTCTCATATTTCCAACGAAACTTTTTACGTTAGTCTACAGAGAGAGACTACTGGTAAGGTTACGCAAAATTATTTTATTTTATTGTGTTATGTAAAAGACGTGGTTTCCTCACCAAAAAGCGCTCTCTTTTGAAAATCTTGAAATTATGTAGTACGTCATTAGCATTTCCACTTAACTAAAAGATCAGTTACTGGTATGACAAAACTCATAATTACCAGAATGATTTTATTTGACAAGTCGAGAGGATAAAGGGCAATTTTCAGGCAACACCAGATTTCGGTGTTACGGTGCACCACCGAAGCTCATCAGAACAAGTTAATTGGTACTCTGATCTGTTAGATTGTTGAACAAATTCTTCTAATTCACTCGTGGACTGTTCAATTTTTCCCAATCGAAGAACATTTCAGACCTCCAAGGAAAATCTCACGTAAAACCCGTAAGAGTTACACTGTTTATCACTTTTCAGTACTGACAGAATTAAGACAAAATTAAATTCTGTGGCGCTACCGAAATATCTAAATAACTGTGCGTCATTTATTTACAAGATATTCTATTCTTGTCTCTTGCATTCCTTGTGACACCGCAATGTTCTACAAAATGCTGTAATATATTATTTTTTAAATAACGAAGAAACATGCCGCATTTTTAACTTGCCGAAAGAAGTTTGTTTCTCGGAGAAAAGGTCGAGTTATGTGGCTAGTGTCTGTCCTAGTGTGAGAGAGCGCAGGGCGGTGGTCTTGACTGGCCTACCGGAAGAAGTAGCGCGCCCTGCCCGGATAGCCCGGGTAGCACGGGTAGCAGCAGCACTCGCACTTGCAGCAGGGCATGGCGGCGCGGTGCAGCTCGGGGCAGTCGGGCTGCGACAGGGCGCGCTTCTTCGCCTCCACGTACCGATCGTAGTCGTCGCAGAACGTCCTCGGGATGAGGCGCGGGCACTTGGTGGTGCGACAGCAGCACTGCGCACGCGCGCTCGCAAGTGAGTGGGCCTTGTGCGGTGCGTGTTGTAGCCCTTAGTGGTGTGTCCCCCCTCTCCCCGGCTGGAACGTGGGATCCGCCGCCGACCTACACATCGGCTTGCAGGTTTTCTTCCTTCAGGTACATACCCCAACGGGGCACCGCCTCAATCGCGTCTACCCCTACGCCCTCAACTTGTACAACGGCATTGTATGCATGTAAGTGCGTGTGTGTAAACGGGGAGGGGGGTATGGAGCAAAGGATGACGCAGGCAAAAGTTTGCTCGATCCGTGGTCCGTTCATTAGGGTATTGTCTCGACTTTCTCGTAACGTTTAACGGGGAAACCACGGAAAACTGCCTATCCGAGCACATGGCCGCTTGGATTCTACTGCCAGTACTTGAATTCCACATAGCTCTTTAGCTACTATCCAATATTTGCCACCACTGGGCTTAGACTACATCCCCCCCCATCTGAACTGTCTTTTTAAAGAAAATGAAGGGGCGAACGTAGCATTATTTTTGTACAGAAGAGTGCAAAAGTAAAGCAATGCAACTGTAATTTCTCATAGTTTTTCACTTAAATGTTAGTATTTTGTCTACATTTGTTCTAGATTACAAATGTATTTATGAACTACCGTTACACAGATTAAGAAATAATCGAACATTTAAAATTATATTACTTTAATAAATGTGTAATATTTTAATGAATTGGCGTATTTGATGTCCCATTGGAAAATGAAAGACAAAATACTGCAGATGAAATTAAAGTTCAGTGGCCTGATCTTCTCTTTGTTAGCTATGCATAAATAAGTTTTATCTTCAAATGTTTATCTTGGAAATTGAATTTATTGTATGTAAATGTTTTCTTCGTTAATGAATTGAACGGCTATAAACTAACTTTCTGTGAAAAGAGTTGTATATCAATTTAAAATTCTCATGTTTTGAAATGCCCTAGTTATACACATCTGCATCTTTCATGAGACATGAATAGTAATAAACATTAATGCGATTACGAACTTCAGATTTCTTTTGGGCGTCGCTTTACAAAATTTCGGTCCTCTTTAAATATAGACCTAAATCACGTAAAAATTTAGTGATCTCGCTCCAATTTTTACAACTAATAATTTTAGATTAAGATACTGACATATTGCATTAAAGACTTCTACAAGTCAGAATAATCTTTTTAGGGTATTCTCGCCGAATGAAATACGGGATCGACAATGGTCTCTCGTAATAATTGTTATTATTACACTAGATTTCTTTATAAGCCTAAAGGTAGGTGATTAGAAAACTACCTAATGATTTAATGAAGCGATATTTAGATATTACTGAGTTCCAAATCATCCTACATTAACATTTAGAAGGCTGTTCTAAACAAAAATTATGTACTCTTAAAGTAAAGAAACAGTAATGAAATCATTAGTTCGCATTCCTGTTTACGCTACGTTAAGGAACCATGTAACGACTACATTTAAACGTTATTTCTAGATGATGTGATTAGATTGAACGAGCACACTTGGATTGACGCGCATGGGTTGTTTTAGCTGTGTCTTCATTAGTCGGAGGGAACTTGGGGTGTTCTTTCAGTTGTGACGAGCGCAGTGTGGGGTACCTGAGACATCTTGATGCCGATTGGTCGAGAACTCGCCGGAGAAGCAACGGAAAGTCGGATGAGACGCTCAGCGCAGGGCAGAACAGTGCAGAGTCTGCTTCACAGCTGCTCGGCCAGCAGACCCCAGCACAACAGTTACAACACAGTGATATTCAGGCGCAATGGGTATATTTTGCGAGCATTACAAAGAGCATCTCATGAAGCATCGTGTAGTTGTATCCAAGACGTCTTTTAATTTTAATTGAACTATGATGGCGTTATGAATAATGGTTAAATGTTTAGGTGATGAAAAAACTAAAGATGTTAACTATAAAATATACAGACTTCCACCATTTTTGAGTAGTGTATCAGCTTACAGTGTGAGACTTGATGGAAATACAGTGAGTCAATACTAAAAGGAGACATAGGGACGTATTTGTCATTGGTGACATCAAAGTTACATTGTATCAAATACTTAAATTCAATCAACACAAAAATGTAACTAGAAAATAGTCAAATGAAAAGTAAATAAATCACTAATAGGATGTAATTGTGACTCCATTTCAATTGAAATAACACGTATGAAATAAATTTTAATTCTACAACTTTGGCATTTGCAATTTGCGAACTGAAGTTGGTGACACCATTTTATATAAATAGAAATGTGGCAAAAATGGATTTTTGTTACGCAGAACATTACACACGTAAGACCACTACATTCTAGTTAAGCTCTTTACTATTCTTAACTAGAAAAATCCTATATTTCAATTTGAATGATTAAAGTTTCTTAAGATATGTAAGTACCTTCATTCTTGGCCAAATTAAAAAAAACTATCGGCAAATAGACGATTTGAATGTTCTCACCAAAGGCACAGTATTATAATGGCTTGATTATCTCCTCAATGATGGTTACAATTTTCTTTGTATTTTAAAGAAACGGCTTGTCACATAAATTTGAAAATAGTTTTTAAAGATCAGAGATTTTAGTTATGTCAAAATAAAATTATTAGCCCAGTTTTTCAGAAGTGGCGTGCACCAATTTTTGAAAATATTTAATGAAAAGATTCAAACCGTTGAGACATAACCGGGAATTCATATTAACAGTGTTTGATAACTGTAATAAATTATTTGTGAAATCTACTTACAAAATATTGGGTCAAAGTTGAAGAAAATGAAATAAAAATCTATGGTAAGGTGACATCTACGGCAATATTTGCATTTTAATAACTCAGCTTTAACTACGTTTAGTAATAAAAACATATTTTTGTACCTTTATTCCTGAACTTCGTGACGAATATTGAAAATATTCCTTAATAGTAGTCCGTTTTTTAATAGTTATCTACATCACAGTACACAGTCTACTACTTCACATGTAGTAAAATCTGTAATTCACATTTTACTGACTTCAATAAAACTAAATTCAGTATATTGGTATTGCGGTGAGTTTTCGTTGGCATTTCCAGTGAAATAATTATATACGTCGTCATTGCCAACAACAACAGTATTATTTATAAAAATAGCAACTTTCGATGGCTTAGCAATCATCATCAGTTTTTGTGGCTTCCATACTGCAGAAATCTGATGATGGCTAAGCCATCGAAAGCTGCTATTTTAATAAATAATACTGTTGGCAATGACGACTTATATAATTATTACATTATTAAATTCAGTAGTTTTCTTTGCTTTGACTTGCTTCTCGACCATTTCTATTGCAAATAAAATAATTTCAAGTAGTTTTCACTTCCATTGACTTAAATGTCCTATTTTATTTATTTCCGTTAATTACATTCATTCACATCTATAAAAGGAAATTTATATCTGAAATTCATTAAACGCCCTGACTAACTTAAATTCCTTGTAAAATTTTCAAAAAGTGAAAAGAACGACTTTTTATTCCGGGTTTTTCAATTTTTCCCGAGCTGTTTCATTGGACGCAACTACCCCTTCTTTACTCTCCTTATGAGGTTAGTATGATAATTATCGTACCCAAAGTACATTGAGTAATTCGTTGCAGAAATTCCATCGAAAGAAAAATCTGAAGAAAGATGCTTGAATTTTGAAGTAGCCTTTAATTGATGAAATTTTAGTTACGTAATCCGTTTGTTAATGAAGTATTCTTTCTTTGAAGTTTTCGAAATTTACTTCTAAGAAGCACTCGCATAATAAAATTGCTAGTTTTCAAACAAAATATTTAATCATGTTCATACGAGTAACAAAATGTTTGACAAAATATTATTTTGGTACATATTTTGCTTTAAATAAAAAAGTCAATATATTTTCGTAGTAATAACAAGAACTTTATGTGACAAAAATGTGTTTCGCAACGGAAAAACATCAGTAACAAGTAATTTCATCTCCACGCGTAAATTTTGTTTCAAAAGATTTTCGTGAGCTTTTAATTATATTTTGAAAAAAATAATTCTTCAGTTTTACACGATTGAGTTGGTTACTCAATCATATATACGTAAATTTTAAATTGACGGACGAATCCCATATCGTATATTAAAACATTTAACAAAGATATGGCCTTCCTTTTCCACGAAATCAAATAGAATGTGCTGAAATTGCGGGAGTTTTCTTTGTTGACATTAGTTTATATAGAAGTTCAATGAGTGGTTACTTAGTTTTAACTTGGCACATCATGACCATAGGATCTGTCGATAAAAAAAAATCATTATTTACTTACCCGACAAGCCGGCAAATCCGCCACACCTCCGCACATTCCCATTCGACTGTAAAAAGAATAGTATTTTAAAATACGATAAACTATAACGTGTACTCTTTGTAATTATATAATTATAATAATAATAATAATAATAATAATAATAATAATAATAATAATAATAATAATAATAATGCTGTATTAATAGTTCAAAATAATACTGAATATGAATGCGTGTAGTTCTAAATAAAATCAACAATAATGGTGATCAGAAATAAGTTATTAAAATTTTCTACAATCTTTGTAAAAATAATACTACTTTTTTAACTTACCAATGGTCCAGACCCATTTTGAATGTTATGCTTTGAACACCAAGAATTTTGAAGTTGGTAACCTAAAATTAATTTTAGGTCCGAGCGTCCGCCCCACACCTTCTCCCGAAGGAGCCCTCCTCAAGACTGGCAGTTGCTGTTGCTGCCCGATGAATGTTTCAATAGCCAACAATGGAAGGTAGTATTTTGTCAAGAGTGCAAATGTTTTGGCGCGGGAAAATTCAGAAATAGTATTCTTGTCATGGAAAAATTAATCTACATCGTCTTTTTACCTTAGATTTATTTAAAGTCTATTAATTATTTTCATATTGACCTTTGACTAATCGAAATTTCCTTTTCGTTGGGACTATTTTTCGTCGTTCTTGATGCGAATGCAAAGAACTTGCACAAATGGGAGTGTTAGTGCAAATGGAAAGAAACTATATTTTTTAATTCCTAATTAATAAAAATGTCTAAATGTTCACCTTTGTAATATTTTCTTTTCACTAATTTATATAATAAAATGTTGGTTCTCATTTGTAATTCATATTTAAATTTAATAATAATTGAAAATGGAATATTAGAAAGATATCATTGTTAACCGATCAAATGATATTTTAAGAGTCCACCTTTTGGAAGTGGTAACAGAAAGGGCAATCATTTGAGAAACTTTGCTCTAATTTAACATCTGTAAAGAGTTATAGGTTTTTAAAAAACTTTCATCAGACCGTATATCACAATTTGAGAAGGTAGTATATTTTAATAAGAAATTTAAAAGATAAAAATTGAGTAATTTTAGGATATTTCTGTGAAACATTCATTAGGAACGTTTGAGATTTATAATCTGAAACGAATCAATTAATTTTTTTTGACAATATCAAAGAGAGTGTATTCCTCTAGAGAATCCATTGGATAAATTCAGTTCACGCCTGTAGAAGGGATGTCATGTCATTGGATCTACTGTATGAAGTATTACAATTTACTAAATGATTCTCTTGTAATTATAATTTTTAAAAAGACATCTTGTTTACGAGACAACTTTCTTTAAATTTCCTTTGTAGGTATTCAATTGACGTGCTGTGTCCTTTTTTTTCTTGTATCAAACTCAATAACCCTTTATTGTTCTTTGAATTGTGTGCACAAAGGACGGGTCTTTCTCAGACAGTTGGATCTCGCACAAGAATTTTCCGCCCCGTATCATGTTTTGATCTCAACTCGCCTTGATCAGACGACGCCCTACGCGTTGAGTTCGGAATGAGTTTTCTTTTATCTCCGTCTCACGTTTCTATAGATCATCCTTCCCTGCTACGGTCATCTTCGTAACTCGAGCAGCTCATTTTATCAAGTAGTAGCAGTGCTCAGTAAAAATGAGACATTTTAAGAAAGACCTTGCTAGTGAATGAGGAAAAATATTAAGAGAAATATACAATTTTGAATATTCGATGCAAAATCAATTGAAATGTGTTACTGCAACTAAATAGCCATTTTATCAACTTCATTTAGGTTCATATTTTTATTAATTATTTTGTTGTTGTTTTTATTTGCTGAAATAATTTTATAGGACCACATTTTTTCGCCCCCATTGTTCCGTTCCAAACATTTAACTTAACATTATTGTATTCTTTAATATTATTTTGTACATTTGAAAATGTTTTTGAATTATTAAACTAAATATTTCAATTATAAAGCAATTTTTTGCATTTAACTTGCATTTTTCGGCGCACGGTACTGGTTGAATACTTATGCCAGCCACCTTCATTCACTCATGAGTAAAATTATGAATAAGTGTAGAGTGAATTTATGAATAAAAAAATATATAATTTCATTTTGAAAATCGAGAACAATAAGTAAATACTGAACAGTTCATTCACATAGTAACAATCTGGCACTTATAGAAATAAAGACAGTAATAAAACTAACGTCAAGAAGTTATGTCATTGTTGGTAAAAATGTTTATATTTCGAATTTTATCATGAAACTTAAAGGTCTCTTGAAACGAATTTTGAAACTCATGAAAATTGAATGGTTGAAATTACTGATTGTGTGGTAAAGATCACATTTTTTTACAATTTATGCAAAGAAACAGTATTTCACAAATTAACGACTGCATACTAAAATTTCTCAATAAAATTACTTTTCAAACAAAGATTAAAAACAATTTTGAGCATGTGTGCATCATTCTAATGATGGAGCAATTGTTTATTGTTGAAAATAAGAATGTTATGAAATATGTGGCGGGCCCTAAAACCCGTTGTTTATGTATATAGACGTATAGTCTTGAAGTAAAAATTATTTTTGTATTTTTTACTTCCTGTATCTACAAAAAACATAAATCTTAAGTAACAAACTTCAAATAGTCGTAGCAGATATTTTAGAGATAAATATAAGCCTAATTAATCACGAAAATTGAACATGTTAAAATTGATAAAATTAGAGAAAGGATATATCATTATATATTATATTTCATTAACTTGTGTTCCTTTTAATTGCACGATCAAAATGAATTTCTCTTCGTTTGAAAATTTTCAAATTGGCAGACGCTTTCTTTTTGCTTCAATATATTTTCACAATTCTTTGCGTTTCAAGTTAAATGTGAATTCCGAATGAATCTCATTCTGCTGGACTGCAGTGAAAATACTTGCGCATTCTTTTATGCTGTATACTTTCTTTACTAATTTCAGTTTTTCATTATACGTTGATGAGTTAAATTGTATGAATTCTGAATTGCTGTGATAACGCCCAATCATAATTTGAAAAGTTTTTTAAGCTTTTTTCACTTCGATCTGTTGCTGCGTCCACCAACCGTCTATAGACCTCACTTTCTGTTTCGAGTGGCAGAGTACATAATTATCGTATCCCTCACAACCGCGTTCACATATCTCCTCACATGTTGATAACAATCTGCAAATTCTGCATTCAGCTAGTGTGGCTATTTTGCATTTAAACGCTTTGCTCGTGCATCATTCCAAGCGTTAAATCGACGTCTTGGCTGTCAAGGACTTTCCATAGGCTGCCCAGATTCATATTCAGGTGGAGGAATCTCGCACGAAAGTGATGAACACTCAAATCTTGAAAATGCAGCGTTTTCGCAAGAATATTATTCATACCTCAATGTGATCGATAGAAAAAGTAGTTTGTAAATAAAAAAAATGTTGGGGTTTAAGATGGGATCTAAAATAAATTATTGTAAGAATAAATGTCTTCTAATTTCATTAAAAGAAACGCAAAGTTTTATTGACAGCTACATTTTCAGCGTGGTGAACGATAAAAATCAGTTTGCCAAGCTTTTTCAGGATGTGAGGCCGAAGTCCATGTTCTAAACAAGAATATCCCATTTACTATATTACTAATTTGCAATGCGCACAGAAATTAAAAGCAAATTACTCAGCCTTTCAGCCAAATTAGAGGTCCCTACGTTTTTTTAGATACGAAGGAACTCGAGAAGAAGCAACAACAATGAAACTGTTTCGATTTTCACTGACAAATGCAAATATTCGAATGTGTTATTCGGCTTGTTTTCTCGAGAATAATATTCATAACTCAATGTGAACGATAAGAAAAGTAGTTTGCGAATGAAAAAAATGTTTTGAGGTTTAAGGTGCGATCTAAAATATGTTTTTGTAAGAATAAATGTACTATAATTTCATTAAAAGAAACGCAAAGGTTTATTAACAGCTACTCTTTCAGCGTGGCCAACGATAAAAATCAGTTTGCCACGCTTTTTCAGGAAGTGGGGTTAAAGTCCATGTTCTAAACAAGAATATCCCATTTATTATATTACAAATTTGCAATGCGCACAGAAAATAAAAGAAAATTATGCAGCCTTTCAGCCAAATGACAGGTCTCTGCGGTTTCGTTAGATACGATGGAACTCAAGAAGAAACAACAATGAAACTGTTTCGATTTTTACTGACAAATGCAAATATTTGAATGTGTTATTCGGCTTATTTTCGTACTATGCGTTCCGATTGAATTATCATATGCAATGCGTTACTGCTTTTCAGAGCGGTAACATGCGGCGATAAGTCTCCCAGGAAGAGTCCTGCCACTAAATATTGGCGATTCACATGCTGCGTTGTGAAACAGCAACTTAAAATATTTTTTATATGGCAGTTTGTGATTATAAATATACTCAACCAGGTTCAAAATATTTGACTTGGAAATTTCTTTCTTTTTCACTCAAACAAAGGTTTTTAAGGTGGTATTCATAGGCATACTTTTTAGGCCAATATTTCTTAAATTAATTTCTTGAAGACTCATTAGCAGTATATCAAATTAATTCTTTGATCGTGGTATAAGATTCCCAGTGTTTGAATTTAGTATAACAGAGATTTGCTGGAATACGTCGCGTTGCCTGAGTATTTTATCGCAATCTTGAGAAAAAGGAATGAATTCTCTTTCTGAATTATTCCTACTCTACCGCATCCAATTACACTCTTTGATCCAACCCTTCCATTTCTACGCTTTCCCTCCTCGTCCTGCCCAGCTCCGTCGTGCTTCATCTTGTCTTGGGTTAACTTGTTCTGTCGCCCCCCCCCCTCCCACTTCCCCGTCGCGACCTGCCATGCCACTTTTGCTACGATCAATTAATTAGTCAGCCGCGAACGGTTCCTGCCTTCTTCTTCTTCTTCTTCTTCTTCTTCTTCTTCTTCTTCTTCTTCTTCTTCTTCTTCTTCTTCTTCTTCCAACTTTGAAAATCACCTGAAACGCCACCAGCGCCACAGAGTCCTGTTCTCTACCCAGCACCACCAGGAGTGGTGGCTCAGGCCATCAACTGATATTAGTACAATGCCTCTGACCACGAAGTCCTAGGGTTCGA
This sequence comes from Gryllus longicercus, assembly GCA_038098605.1. NCBI lineage: Eukaryota > Metazoa > Arthropoda > Insecta > Orthoptera > Gryllidae > Gryllus > Gryllus longicercus. Next base: position 195,169 of record JAZDUA010000959.1, on the reverse strand, counting down.
GCCCCCACGGTGGCAGGATTTTCGACACTAGCTTATCAGCTGGGGCGAATTCAGCCGCTGCTTGGGGGAGAATTGTAGTAGCCGGCTGCTCTGATCGGAAGTTTTCCCTTGGTTTCTCCGCTCAATGTCAGGTGAATGCTGGAGCAGTACCCTAACAAACGGGCCACGGACCGCGCGCGATCATTCCTTCCTCTTCCTTGTCCTATCCTTACCCCTGACACACACTTACACTAACATGCACTAGACTACCAAACATGCCGGGTACTTGGAGCTTATTCCGGCTGAGGCGGTGCCCTGCTGGCGGGAGATACCTGGTTGCGGAAAACCCTGCAAACTGAAATGTAGGGCGGCGTCGGATCTCACCATCCAGCGGGGGAAGATCTCCGCAGCCTCCCTAGAAAATACATGCACTGCGCATATGGGAGTTACGACCTTAGCCGTAGACGCTTCCGGAATCACAAATCGATCAAATTTGATAATTACTCAGTCTAATTGCGCTTTGTGATTGAATTAAAATGTGATCAGTATGAAATTGAATGAGCATCCAAAAACGTTGAAAATACTTAGGTCATTCAAAGTCATTTGTAACAAAGCGTTGTTGGTTATACAAAAAAAAAGCAAAGAGGGTCCCATATTTTTCATCATATTTTCCTTCAACAGAAACACATGACAAATACACCATCGCATGGGAAAACTCTGATTTCTTCATGAGAAAATGAAGACTACTGCTGTAGTAGCAAATGGCGCATAGTTTGACCGCAGCGTCGTCTTCAAAATTTTGGTTTAAGGCCTCGTTTAGTTGATCAAACATACGGTAGTCACTTTAGAACAAGTCCGAATTGTAAAGTGTTTTCGAAGTAGCCCGGGCAATTTCATGTCATTATCACTGCTCAGAGCTAGTGTATGCGACCGTGTGTTGTCACGCAGAATGACATCGCGAATCGGTGTCGGTATTTTGATCCAGCCGCCGGTAGCCACCGCCCGATACATTGATATAGACACTTACACCCTCCTCTGGTGCAATGTGGACAACAGCAACGTGGCGATGGCGTTCAATAAACTCACGCTCAGCTTGAATACTGTCTTCGTTGATACTAGTTGTTTTTTTTCATCGGACGCCGTTTGTGGCATTAATTTTCTACTTTATCACGACCTCTGGTTCCCATTGAATCCTTCGTTTTTTACTCAGAAAAGCATGACGTTAAATGGACTTCAGATTCGGTGATTTAAGAACAAAACACTTATTACTGGGAGTGCATGATTTCGAAAAGTTTGTAGATCGTCCTTGAAAACTAATTAAATACATATTTACGCCGATTTGGAAGAATTTGCCGTTTTTAATTTGGAAGACCGCCGAGTTCAGTCACTGTGACTGGAAAATTTCGAGCGTGGCTCATACCGGCAGCGCGTGCTCGGCCACGAGGCCTAGCGTTGCGGGGGAGGGGGGGGAGGGACGGCACTCTAATTGGGAGACGGCGGTGCGCGACGGCGGCGCCGGCAGCCTGCGTTTAACCCCGCTCACCGCCCACGCGCTCCGTCACGCCGCGCCGCCCCCGCCCCCTTCCCTCAGCCGCTCGCCCGAGGCACGCTGGCGGTTTCCACGTCGGATTTTGCGCGTTCTCCGCTAAAAAAGTGAGAGGTTTAGAGGTGTTTTTTTTAGTTCTGTGGTTTATGCTAATTGGTTTAGAAATGGGTTTTAATGAAAGAATACGGGAGTAACATTTGCATGTAAATATTCCATCCCGTACCGAGCGAAGTGGCTCAGGGCGTAACGCGCTGACGTGAAATTCGAGAGGCCCGGGTTCAGTCCCTGTGCCGGACATCTTGACCGGGTTATTTTCGTGGTTCCCCTCAGTCATCCTGGGGAATGATGGTGGTGCTACTGAAAGGCCACGACCGCGAAACAGGCGTCGCTAGTGGAATTTGTTAACCACGTGACGTCACGAATGTTAAACGAATTCGAGACATCGCGGGTTCTTGGCTGGGTGACCGACTGGAAACCTCCGGGATATAAAGGCTTAGACGCCAATTGCACTTTACTGGACACACAACAGCCGAATATAAATATAAGAATTCAATCACTAGATGTATTTACCTGTACTTTCGTGGAGAACATTTGGCTTACGTCATTCCAAAACGTTGATAAGTAAGTTTTTCGAAGCAATCTTTTATTACAAATCTTCTAACGTTTGATTATGGCTCCTTTCCGTTAAGTAATGTTAAAATATTTTTCTTGTTAAAAATCTGAATTATAATAATTTTAATGTTAAACATTTGTGGCACATGGGAATATAAATTTCATTTCAGTACTTGGCAACACAGGTGCGAATCAAGGTTTATTCATGAGTGTCATTTCTTGAGATTCAACTTTCTTTTCCTTTATCTTTATAGTGACCTTACCAACCCATCATCTTGCAATTTGAAAATGTAAGAATGATGTGTGTATATCTAACAGGGGAATACTCTGCACTGAAGAACATTGTTTATTTTAGCGTTATTTTCGAAGATATAAAGATTTTAAACCTTGAGAAAATATACTATAAAATGTTTTTTCCTTGATTCCTTTGTTTTACAACAAATAAATTAGTTTCTTGCACTTCTGGTATTTGTTCGTAATTTAATTGAGTTTCGTAATTAAATAATTAGAATTTTATGGGACAAAATAATAATACTATATCTCAATTTATGCATTGCGAAATTATGCTGTTTAAAACGAGTTGTAAGCGGACATGTTGCAAAAATGTCTTATTCTTTTTAATTACACGTTTTAAAATATTTTTGGAGCACTTCTAATGTCATTAATGACAATTAACTATATTTCGAAAATTCATAAATAAATTACAAAACAATATGAATGGCGGGAACAACTCATTTTCTTTTTATTTCTTCACGTTCGATAAACTTTGTCCTTTGCGGAGGTAAATTAAACAATACACAATTTGTGGCCTTTTGGAAAGGGTTATCCAAAAGCAGCAATTTTTATTACTTGGAAGAACGTACTGTGCCCTGGGCTTCATTAATTGAAGCAAGGTTGAAAGACGTTTCAATTTTCATTATTTTCTTTCGTCAGTTTTGGGGAATTGTGGTGGTTTGAATCGATCATGGAATATCTGGATTTTATACGTGGAATGCAGCATTGCGACCTAGATTGCGGATTAAGAAGCATGGGGAAGAGTGAAGGTTTTGATAAAATTGTGTTATTCGTATCATGTGGTCGCACTTGTAATTCTCGGTAAATTGAATGTTTACAATGAACCCAGGGTTATTCAAAGTTCTTCTTAAAAATTAGTTTTGAATGACTAAAGTTTTGGAGATGCTAAGGGCAGCACATTCCCCAACTAGACGTGCTTAAGTCATTGTTGGTAGAATTAAAGATTTATATAATAGCAGTCGACACTCAACTTCCGAGGTTCTTGCAGTGATAAGAAGGAAGAGTTTTGTTATTTTTGCTGATACTTCGTTGGCTATTGCATTAAGGTTTCCTTGTTAATCTTTTGTCAAGCAACACACCTAAATATTTTACGGGTGATAAGGTCCACGATCCAAGGTCCACAATGCAACACGTGTGAGCAGCATTGTGCGAAGAATATTTCCAACTCTGAAAATTATTTGTGAGCAACACCTTGAATAAATACGCATTGCGAAGGTTCGCCATTCGACTAGCCATTCAGCCGTAAAATGATGCGATAAGCTGAAACAGGCTGTAAACGAAGGATGGAAACTCAACAGGATGACGGAAAAGTATTTCGCGCATTTAAAGATGCTGGGAAGCTAGGCGGAAAATACACATCATGGTAATAATATTTTCGATTTTATTTTATTTTTTCAATAATATTTTTGATTTGATGTGTACTTTCTTACACTACTGACTTTTACGAATGTGTAGGACACCTGTATTAGACCACAAGAATTTGAGTACTAAGAAAGCATTTGTTTTCGACCAAGACAATTTTTTAAACATTTTCATTCATTCTGATCACACTTTTAATTCAACTGTGAAAATATTAGGGTTTTCACGGTGTGGAAGAGAGTAAAATTCTGCTTTAGATATTCTCATTTTGGAAGTTTGTGCTAGTGTGGAGAGGCAGAGGCAATATCATTGCATATCCCAAATCTCCATCTACAATATATCATAACTCTTATCATAATGGAAAAGCAAATTTGACTATATATGACCGTCAATAATCCGTGAGGATGGAACTACAATAAGAAACATGTTTATTTTTTAAAAAGGTGTATTTTAGAATTATTGCGGTAAAGTAGTTGCTGAAGTAATAGTTGTTGGTGCCGAGGTATATTCGTTGCCTTAATTATAGCGCATATTTGTTTCTGAAAATCGAAAACAATTAATGATTTCCTTAATTAGTATCCTTCTTGCATGATATAGTTGCTATAATTAGTAAATTGACACCGCTACTACTCTTGTTACGAATATTATTTATAATGCGTATTATTTATATTACTTATAATATTCTGCTGTCTGATAATTTAATCCGACGTACTAAACGAATACAATAACATTCTGGAGTGGTATATGTGAGTGCAGAACTTAAACTTCCAACGTGAAGGGAAGCGTTGTTGATTTGAAATTGGAAGATATGCGTGACCTTGCTTGAAAACATACTAGTAAACCATCACACGTTCGTCGCCTGGTTTATCGTCGGTTGGCCTTGGAAGCCTTGCCGTGATAAACGCGCCAACCTGTGCGTATGCCTCGGAGACGCAGGCCACGTCCTCCGATGAGTGAAATTAGCTATTGTTTGCTTTTCACACATTGCTTTCAATCGTTGTCTGAGAACACTTTGAACAAAATCTAATTTCTATAAATGTTAATGAAAGTCCGTTAATTCACTGAAAGCAGTTTAATAGCGCATCCATATAAGTCTAGACATCCATACAAAAATGTGAATGCAGAGCGTCAGGCTTATTGCTCTCCCATTGGACACGGTGTTATTCTTTTTCTCTGAAACTTACTTTTAGCTCCCCTTCCCTGCCGCGTCTCAGCTGCTGGAAAAGTGGCCGTAAACGGCTGGCCGATCTCGACAGGAAACTGAGGAATGGACATTACGATAAACGCATCTGATAGCGCGCAGCAGCACATCAGATTGGAACGTGAGAATGACGAAAATTAAGAGAGTAGACACACGTGCCTGCGCAGGGGCGAGCGTTTCGCGGGTGCATCGCGCCCGAACCGACGTGCGAGCTCTAGCACGCAGACGCTTGGCCCACCCCACCCCACCCCACCCCACCCCTCCCCTCCCCTCCCCTCCCCTCCCCTCCCCTCCCGTCCCCGCTCCCCAACACCCCTCAGCGCCGCCGGCCAAGGAGAAAATGAGCGGCGCGCAGTCACGTGAGGCGATCGCTGGGATTCCCCGTGGGCGGGAGGGCGCGCCTCCCGAGATGCTGAACCTTGAAGAGAATGCGACTGCACTGTCTGGCCATTAATTGCTTGAGACACTCGAGATGTGAAAGGACTCTCTGCCAATAAATCAATTAATGGTCAGACTGTAGCCGCATTCACTTCTGGCTGAAATTACCCTAAGAAGCACACGCCCCCCGTTCCGACATGCGCTAGGTCTTCTTCTCTCCTCAGCTTCTACTCATTTATGTCGTTCAGCATGACCAGCTATCTGGCAACATCAAACCCATAGCCAGGGCCGGATTTAAGTAGTGCGGGGCCCCAAGCACAAAATTGTGTTGCCCCCCCCCCCCGAAAAAATAGCTCCATCTTTATTAAATAAAAAAGGATCAAAATATGCTATTAACTCCAGCAATCCAAAATAGTTGCCATTATCTGGTGAGCCAAATCTTTCAGTACTGCCACGAAAAGCTAAACCTCTCTCCGATAATGTACAAATAACGGCAATTACTCTAAGCAAAACTTGTCTCCAGTAATTTTTTTCTGATTCAATCTGTGAAGGAGAGAATCCAAGTTTGCTTTTCGATGTCGATGTAAAAATGACAATAAGGCTCTTCTATGTTGCTCCGAATTTTCATGACATTTAATGCCTGTATAGATCCGCCAATCGTTGAATCCACAGTTATAAGTAAAGGAAATAAAGTATAGTTAATATTAGACTAATTTAACATATAATAAATATTTTTAAAAAATGATGTGAAATTTTACATTTTGCTACACAGTAGACTGTTTGATTAACAATTATTTCACAGACAAAAAATAGGGGCCCCCAAGCAACTGCTTGTTTTGCTTTTAGGTAAATCCCGCCCTGCCCATAGCTCTTATGCGGTTTAGTTTATTTTTCAATGTCATTAATTTAGAGATATGTAATATAATTATTGTTGTTGTAGTATATTGATTGTCTTTAAGGAATTATCAAAAATTAAAAAACCGTTAGTTCATACAAATGCATATTGACTCAAATATAGTAAACATCGCAGGGTTCACTGGGTGACCGCTTTTGAAGATTCCACAATAAAAGTTTATTGAATCATTGTAATTAAATTTTAAAAGAAATTATAATTGCTAGTTTGTCATACAAAAATGAAAGTACGCAAATCAATATTAGAAAATATTAGAATTAGAATTATTTTATATTGCACAATGTTCCTCTTAAAATTTTGAACCCTTTGATCTGGATCATTAGACCCATTTATAACTTTGTATTTATAATTAAACTCGTTTATAACTTTCTCTTTATTTTTCTTCAAGAGATTTCTAATGATGTTTAGCAAAGAATGGCGTATACGTACTATTAATCAAATCAGAAGATTTTCTTTTTTATATCAATTTTTTGTAAGAAAGTGTTATTACATAAAGTGTTTTCGACACTTTCGTGTGCTGTAGGATGATATATCATTATACAACGCTATTTGCAATTTAAAGTTTAATAGATCATTAAGCCCAAATATGACGTTTTTTTCAAATACTTTTATCTAGTATAAAACCGATAATTGATCGGTTTTATGTATTCTTCTGTGATTTTAATGCCCACAAGTATATATGAATTTGAAATTTATGAAATGAAAATTGCTTCAGAGAATGTTAATTGGAATGCAACAATGGCATTCCCGCCGGGACTCGCGAATTTCTGTTAATTACGTCTAATTGTTGTGACATGATTTATCGGTATGAAAAGTTCTAATTGTGAAATTTGTATTGATATTTGCTTACAAATATTTAGTTTTTGTACCAAATGTTCTAGGATTTTTAATACGTTTTACAAAACATTGACAAATGTGTTAATTCGGTGAGAAATTGTGGTATAACAGTTTATTCTTCAACGCGCGAATAATAGCCCTAATGCACGAGTAGAAGACTGTACTTTCTCTTCGACCTTGATATATTCAGAATAGATTTCGGACAGATTTTGTTTCATTTGAAACTCTAGTATAAGGATTGAGAGTAAGCTTCTAGTTTTACTTCATTGTGTATGTACAATGTTCTTAACATTGAGTAGATCTCCCATAAACTAGAGGGTTTTTAATGTTCAGAAAATTTTGTGTAAGTAAGCCAAAAAAAAAAAACGATCTCGCTAAAAGAATTCATCCAATTACTTTTGCTCTATTCCATAAATTTTGTTTAAAGTTGTTCATAATCATTTTATTTCCTTGATTTTTCTGGCAATAATTGTAGAGTTATCGATTTCGCGATTTCCTAAATTTCAGGAGGTGTATAAATTTCATTATCGCTGTCGCTGTATTCAAGATTAATTTTCTGTTGAATGATCAATGAGAAATAAGTTACAACAATGTAAGTGCATGAAACTGTGAAATCATTCACTTGTCAGAAGCATGAATTGCAAAGAGAATGCAATTCTGCCTGTCGATTGCGAAGATTCTCGGAATGTGATTGGTCGAGAGGCCGTGGATTCCGAGCTGGAATACGCGGGAAGTGTTATGGATGTCATTTGCCGATTAAAATATATTCATCAGAAATACGTATATTATAAAATGGTGGTAGATAAATAGTACCTTTAGTAAAGGCGAGAAAGTTCGTGTTGTTTTAGCGTCACTAGTTTGTGTTAATTTATCTTTCTGAAAAAATATATTAATTTCTTTTGTTAATAATAGACAATTTACATGTTTCTGGAGTGTTTGTGTTTCTGCAATACAAATTTTTTCATAGACAGTATTACTTCAAACCAACTTTTGAGTACTTATTGCAGCTCAGCCATTCGGTACATCCAAGGAGTTTATTAGACAAAATATCCTCTAACTGCTCTTATGAGCTTATTTTTGAAGTTTCAACAGTTTTTGCAATAAGTGTGGAGAAAGCTAGAGGCACCAGAAAAAAACAAACCCAAGTTAGAAATGTATGTAGAAAGTTCCGGGCATTGGACGTCCAGATGAGCTATCGCGAAACACGCGGGTGATCGCATCCTGTTCACAAATCCTCCGAATCGAGTGGCAGCGAGAGGCGAGGTCGGTCGGTGTGACGCCACGCCGCGTCACTCGTTCGCACGCAAGTGGGCAAGTGAGCCAGCGGCGCGCGCGGGGCGACCTCGGCTGTCATCGGCGAGAGGGAGCATGACCCGGCGAAAGCGCCGCCGCTCGCCACGCACGGTGGCCGGCGTCATACGCTCCCTCGCCTCGAAGTACGCTCTCCGCGCCTCACAGTCTCTCATTTGCCATTGTTAGTGTGTGTGCCTGTCGGGACCTTCAAGATTTACAAGACTGACTGTGATGTGATATCCTACTTCATTCTATTACAAGAGCGCTTACATGATTTATGGAAATTAGATTATTTTAGAACCGAGATAAGTGGTTCAGAGCGTAGAGCGCTGACTGAGGGTTCGGGAGGCGTGGCTTCAATTCCCGTGCCACCCATCATGAGCGGTGTTTTCGTAGTTTCCCTCGGTCAACCAGGCGAATGCTGTGATGGTTCTACTGAAAGACCACGACCCCAAAACCGGCGTCGCCAGCCGAATTCGTTAACTGCGTGAAGTCACGAAAGCTTAGAGAATTCGAAATATCACGAGTCCCTGGTTGGGTGACTGACTATGAACTCCGAGAACTAACGGCGGCGCCGAGGCCAATTAACCTTTACGGGACGTATAACAGATACGTCGGGATCTCCGAGCTTGTCCCGGCTGGCGGTGCTCTGCTGGTTGGAGATACCTGGCTGAGGAAAACCCTAGCTGACGTGTAGGTCGGCGCCGGATGTCGCCATCCAAGGAGAAAATTACTGCCACCTCCCGCGATAAAACATGAACTACACTTACGGCACACTACCGTAGCAGATGACGTGCCCCAGAAACACCAGTGAAACAATGAATCAATCCATTGTCCGAAACCGGTGGCTCTTGATGTGTTCGGAGAAAATTTGGTTACCGCGTCGTCTCGGCGGAGGCGAGTAGCGGCGCCACTGCATTTTTGCCCTTTCAAATTCGAAGCAACACCACTGCGCAGTGGCGCTCACATGCCTGGTTTTCAGAGCAAATTGAGTTTCACAACGGCGGGTCAGAAGCGGGCAGCGGTGCCGTTGAGTTTTGACGCTTCCAAATCCAAAGCAGCGCCACTGCCGCGTGCCGGAGTCTCGCGTGGTTGTCAGAGCAAATTGAGTGGCACCGCGCGGGAGAGACAGTAATTTATTCGTGCATCGGTTGCTGCCGCGCTTTCTCCCTTTCCGATTCGCTCCTGTTTCGCCGGGAGGTGCGAGCGGGCGTCGCCGTGGCGCTTCAGCTGCACTCGTTGCAGCCCGGGGGTTGCAGGGGGCCGTGGGGCGAGGAAACTCGCTGCTCTGGGCCGGCCGCAGATCGACAGAATCGAGGTCGAATATCCTGTGAAGCACGGCCAACTTAAGTCAACTACTAATCAGCTGTGTGTGAAGTGTTGCACGTTCAATTTTTTGTCATCTGTTCGGTATTAAAAAAGCATTGTGATGGTGTATGTATTTCATGGTCATTTCTGTAATATGGTTTCATAAACCCAGTTAACCACCTGATTATATCGAAAGACGTTTTCTAAAACTAGAACAATATCACGCCTATTTTAAGTGTGGCACAAAATATTTCGATTTTTCTATAGTGGCCGATGACATGTTACACCTCCTCACTTATAAATTGAATCTTTTTAACAGCGGTAAGCACATTTCTGAGGTCACGATTCCCGATGAGAAGGACGTTCGCGAATTAATTTAAGAGATTCATTTCATAAGAGAGGAGATGTAACAACGACCTAATGTCATCTGCCACTGTAGAAAAATCTAAGTATAGTAAGTGTGGGAAATAATACATTATTATGCAAACATTAGTATATTAAACGAACGAGAACTTAATAAATAATATTTCAATTTCCTGGCAACTTTACTTACATAATGTTCTTATACACGAGTGATACACAAAAATACTATGTAAAGAGTTGTCTAATGTCTTATTGCAATCCTCTTGTGATTGACCAATTATTATAAGTAGAACAATTCTTGTTGGTAGTTTTGATTGATTCTGTAAGAGTTAGATCCGAGAATATTACTTTATTGTATTTTTACCCCGTATATAAAACAACTTCAAAATTTTTAGCATCATTTATTGAAATGATTTTGTAAATATATTCAAGCTTTTTATTCCCATACTCGGATGGGATATAGTTTTATACAAAATGATACTTTGATTAAAACAGGAAGTCATTTGAAGGTCACGAGCAGACAGGCGAGGGGACACTGTCATCCAATCGCGAGCTTCGTTAAGACAAAAATATTTGATATTGAAGAAACCGAATAGATGACCTTGTCTCTTCTTTTGGAATAACTTCGTGTTTTAACCAAAGTATAAGTAATTCCTTCCAAACAGCCAGAAATGTTTGTTCCGTAAACTACGATGTTAGTGTCAAACATATGCGGACTTTTAAATAAAGGGACGACACTTTCAGCGATCACTCATGGTCGAATGACAGTCCAACACCAGCAGATGAAGTAAAAAAATCGTGAAGTTGTTCTCCGTTTCGCCTACGAAAGCGCAGACACATCAAGATATGTCATATTATGTTGTCATCATCTTTGTGGTATAAAGGTTAAGAACAGAAGTTTTTTAATTAAAAAATTAAAACAATTCACCAAAATTAATTACCCTAAGAAACTCATATCATAACCGAAACCAGTCATTCTCAGAATGTATGGACTATAGATATAATACTTGATTTATAAATATTTAAGTATTTTGTATAAATATAATTATTTATGTCAGAAATACAGAACATACCATTAAAATAGATTTTTAATGATCCTATAATTATATTTTAATTTTGTATTATTAAATACTTTATAAAATCAAATAATTTTTATATTGATAGTAATCGTTTGTTTTATTCAATTGTTACTGAAAGCTCTTACATCTTCCGTTTGACGATGTATTCGTCCGCCGAGTTTTTGATTTCTCATTGTTGAACTATTATTAATTTATTCTTTCATTGTAGCGCAACAAAACACGGATGGTATTAATACAAAATTGACATTTCAAGATTAATTTGATCTTTAAAACTAATTACTTTGTTTATTTACAATTAAGTCGTTCGATCCAAAAATACTAGAACAATTACATTCTAACTTTAAAACTACAACTTTTAAAAAACAATGTTTTGGATCAAATGTTTAATTTTAAACATAGCCTAGTATATTCCTTTTTCACAATGAATGTTATAATTAACGTCCATATTTCTATGCAATAGCACATTTTCAATGATTATTGGAAAATTGTCAAATGATTTTACGATTGAGACAGTTGAGAGCTTTCTTGTAAAATTTTAGTTTTCATATTTTTGGATATTTGTTGGTTTTTGCATATTTATGGCTATTAAACAACGCTGAGAAAAAGTGAGATAACATTAGCATTTTAGTCAATTTTTATAATTAGTTTTTGTGACGAATATAATAAAATAGGTATATTAAAATACATAATTAAAATTCGACCATGGCCTACAAACCCGAAAACATCTAATTATGTAGAAACCGGCCTTAAAAGCCTACATTGTTTGTTAAGCATTAATAATTAATTTCTTAGAACTTGCCATTAAGTAAAATTTAAGTGATTTTTGGCATGGTGGAGAAGTGGTTTTTGGTTTTTACAGTTTTCGAATACCTAGACCTCGTGATTATTTTAATTTAGTTTCACAGTAGATTTCTACGGATGAAGTGTCCCGAAGATAAAAATAGATATTAAATAAGAAAAAGCAATAAAATTGATCTTAGCGTTCAATGAAAAAAATAGACGCTTATTTTTCAATAAGATTTTTAAACATTCAAATTGGGCATTAGCCGGTTTCAGTTTCTTTGTCATATACAAAACAAGAAAATGATTGATAAGTGGAACTTGTAAAACCTGTAGAAAGAAAATTCCGAATTTCTAACTACAACCAAACCAGCTTTGGCAACATGTCATATTTCGTTTCATTACACGATATTATCACCCAATGTTTGTACAACTTTGTGAGTATTGAGAGAAAATTGGCCTGGTAATATCCAATGCCTTCTTACATCTGAATCGTCGGAATATGGTTTTAAGTGTCTTAACCGACATTCCACTGCTAGTATATAGTAAAATGAACCCCGTGGAAGTTTCATACAAATTCACCAACCAGAGATATTTGAGAAGTAAACCCGTAATAATTATCTTAAACATATTATGAAAAGAATCTTGAAATTTTTAGAAACAAAATTCATATTTCATTTTGTATACCAATTGTAAATTTTCACAACCTATTTAACTTTTTACTACTTTGCTATTGTGAATCTAAAATCAAAATTATCTAGGAGGCCTTGCTTATCTACAAAACATCTGCCAGCGGTTGATTTCCTCCACCAAATATCTCCTCTGGCGGTACACTCCGGCGGACAAGTTCTAAGCACCCGACGTGTCTCTTCGGATATACTAGTATGTGCGAGTGTAGTGCATGCAAGTGTGAGAAAGGGCAAATAATAGATCAAGGGGGCGATTTGTTAGGGGATGCTTTGACATACACGTGATATTGGTCGGAGAAACCACGAAAAATTACCAAGAAAGCCCGGCCGCTAGAATTCTCCTCGAAACAGCGGCGAAATTGACCTAAGTATCTTGAACCTACTGTCGAAAACCCGCCATCATCGGGACGTGAGGCCTAGGATCACCCAATTAGTATCACTGTAGCGACAACGTTAATGCTAGCTCTGAGCTATTGTCCGATTTTCTTTAGAATGGGATGATTTGACAGCTAGTGATGGCAACACAACTGACGATTCTGTAGTTGTGTCCTTGAACTTATTAGACTCTCCTTCCTCTATTCGTTCGTTTGCAGTTGGCTAACTTGTAAATAGTTACGACGCTCTCTGGCTGTGATGTCCTCGTCAGACGAAAATATAGTGCGCCACGAGGAATAATTGAAATTAAGAAGTGCAGAGCTTTGTGCTCTTCTGTAAAAATTCTTTCTTTTTATAAAAAAATTACATAGAATTTAGTTTTTATGTGATAAGTATTATGTCTGTTTTAAAACCGAGTCTTGAATGTGAGATGCGTACTCGTGACAATGCACGTGTTTACTTCTCTGAAGTACTCGTGATGCTCACTTGTTTCGCGAACTGTCACTTTATCCCATTCTTAAGAAAATCGTTCTATAACAGTTGGTAGCTCCGTCGCTCGTCACCTTCCCTTTCGCGATTGAAGACAGCCTCGGAAAACTAGTCCTCCCTCGTATACTGCGTTTCAATGACAGCTGCCTCCGTCTGACAGGTCACCACCTGTTACGGTGTCTTCCAATCGGGTCAGACTTGTGACACGTCACGAGTGACTTTACTATGGCGACGTTCAACCTTACGATTGGATGACATCGTAACAACTGATTCACGTCAGAGGCAGCTCTAAATATATCCAAGTACATACTTAGATTTTTTTATGGTAGCCGATGTCATTGTTACACCTCTTACCTTAATAAAATGAATATTTTTGACAGTGCTGAGCACATTTCTGAGTACCGTACCGTACCGTACCGTACCGTAGCGAGACCCGTAAAGAACGAGATTTATGAATTAATTAAAAATATTTATTTTAGAAGGGAGGAGATGTAACAATGACCCAATGTCATCATCCAGTATAGAAAAGTCGAAGTATAATTGTTAACAAATTCCATCTCGGCCCACTTACGTATGACCCGTGTCTTTTGGGAAACTGAAACGTTCGCCTACGCTGGTTCGTCGGGTTCCTGCCCCGGAGTGAGCAGGCGCCAGGCGAAATAGCTGTGACTTTCGTCCCCTTGCGTTGATCCGTATTGCCACGAGCGCCATGCCCAGCTGCCCGCGCATGACGCCGGCGAGAGAAATGAGTTTTTTATTTCGGCGCCGGCGAGAGCTTCTCTGGGGCTCTCACGGCCCTCTCGCTGCTTTTTGTGGCGCAGCGAAGACTCGACCGAAAAAGAAGAGAAGATAGCTCATTGTTGTCGATGCGCGCAAGAAAACGGAACTGCAGGCGGGGGAAGTTACATTAAACGGAGTAAACTTCTTTCCACGTCCTTCTTTTTTCAACCTCTTAATATTGTTTACCCACTTTAATGATCTTATGACCGATATTATAAAACTATCAGTTTCTTAATAAGATTTCTTCGACCAAAAGTTTTGTTTTTATCCACGGCCTACTACAAGGAAGAGGAAGGAAAGATTGCGCGCTGTCCTTAGCCCGGTTGTTACTGCTCCGGCATTTCCCTGGAGATGACCAGAGAAAACACGGAAAACTACCGATTAGACCATTAAATTAAATTTCCATTAAAAATTATTATTAAATTAAATTTCCATTAAAATTACCACAAAATTTCTCCTCCTGACAGAAGCTCGACTCGTTCTTGCTACAAACTAGTGTCGAAAATCTGTCACCCTCGGGAGTCGAACCCTAGAACTTCCCGGTCAGGGGCCCAGCAGTGTCATCAGTTGAGCCAGCTAAGCCAGAATAATGCGAATAGTGCCCCTGTTCATTTGTGTAATGTTCTGTCGATTCGTCCCTGCCTGTCTTCCCGGAGTGCTTTCGCCGGTCGCGCACGGAGAGCACGTGACGGGCACCGCTCCTTGCACTTTCTGTGCCGAAATCGAATTGTCGCGGTTTTCTCTTTGGCGACTCGGGGTTTCACAGCTTCAATGCCTGTCGGAGCGTTTAAGCAAACTAAGTGACACTGACGTGACTAGAGAAAGTTTTACTGGTTAAAGATTAACTGATTTCGTTGACCAGTTGGGTTTTTGAAGAAAGATTTTTTTTAAAATATACAAAAAAATTAAAATCACTGTTCAAATAATAATAATGTATTAGTAAAAATTACTTAATGGTGTATTGCATAAAAATTGTAACCAGTCTTGGATAAAGTATTTTAAAATTGGCACCGTTACTGCCACCAACTTCCCTATGTTTTTTTCTGTCTATTTATAATCATGATGTGATCGGTTCCGAGTTTATGATCATGAACCGCGAATTTTCGTGTGCATTAAACTTACTTGAGCTACTGAATTTTAATTGAAAGTAGGACTCATTATTTAAGAATCTTCGAAATCCTATTTAACACAAGTTTATCAGCTTAGCTTTTTAAAAAACCGCGCGTGTGCAAATTTCAGCGCTGCAGCTTGAATAGTTTATGTACCATGCGAAAATGCAAGGCTTTCGCGTTAAGGTTCCTAGAGGCCACATTTCTCATCCGTATATGACAAATGACGACATTTTCTAAAACTACAACATTTTAGAAACACATCCATGTATTTAGAATTGATTTATGTGACATAGTTTGTGAAATATGCTGGTTTCATTTTTGTGTTAAAAATGTAAAGATCGACGAAATTTTCCGATTTTCGACCATTCACGGATTTTTCTGAAATCCACGGACCTAGCACAAAATTTAATTGCGAATTCACTGGTGATCCCCATTTTTCGATTTTAAGTTCAGTTTCTTAGAAAATCGCAAAAGTATCGCCATAAACGTCAATTTCTTCTTAATGATGGGATCGAAAAATCCATTGCAGGATGATCTGTTTTAACGAGAAACTCCATTTACGACTCAATTTAAAGAGTAATAAATATACAATCTTGTGTGCATATTACAGCGCTGTAGCTTGAAAAGTTTAGAAGATAAAGGCATTTTAAATTTACTCTTCTTTTCAGAGCCTGTACCATGCGAAAATGCAAGGCTTGCACTTTAAGGTTTCTAGATGCCACTTTTCTCATCCGTGCATGACAATGACGACATTTTCTAAAACTACAAGATTTTGGAAACACATCCATGTATTGAGAATTGATTTTTGTGACATAGTTTGAGGAATATGGTGGTTTCATTTTTGTGTTAAAAAATGTAAAGTTTCGTCGATCGACGAAATTTTCCGATTTTCGACCATTCACGGAATTTTTCTGAAAACCACAGACCTAGCCCGAAATTTAATTGCGAATTCTCTCGTGATACCCATTTTTCGATTTTAAGCTTAGTTTTTTAGAAAATCGCGAAAGTATCGCCATAAACGTCAGTTTCTTCCTAATAGCGGAATCGAACATTACCATTTTAGGCAGGTTCTGTTTTAACGAGAAACTCCATTTACGTCTCAAATTATAGAGTAATATATGTACAATCTTGTCTGCATATTACAGTGCTGCAGCTTGAATAGTTTAGGAGATAAAGGTATTTGAAATATAATCTTAATTTCAGTGCCTGTACCATGCGAAAATGCAAGTCTTTCTCGTTATGGTTCCTACAGGCCACATTTCTCATCTGTATATGATAATGACGACCTTTTCTAAAACTACAAGATTTTAGAAACACATCCATGTATTTAAAAAAGATTTTTGTGACATAGATTGTGAAATATGCTGGTTTCATTTTTGTGTTAAAAAATGTAAAGTTTCGTCGATATACTTGTATTCTTGTTCCTACTAGTATACAGAATTACAGATAGCAGTGCTGAAATTAATATTTTTCGAAATTTAGCACGTAAAGGGGGGTCGTTTTGTAACTTGATCAGTTGAGGTTCCTTTTGTTTCTCGTCTATCTCGGAAATTATTCGTCTGATTGGAGTTTGCTTTGCACCAATGAATTTCTTGTAAAGTGTTCTACTTGTATACAGAATTACAGATAGTAGTGCTGAAATTAATATTTTTTGAAATTTGGCACGTAAGGGGGGGTCGTTTTGTAACTTGATCAGTTGAGGTTCCTTTTGTTTCTCGTCTATCTCGGAAACTATTCGTCTGATTGGAGTTTGGATCGACGTTTTTCGACGATCCCTTGATCGACGAAATTTTCCGATTTTCGACCATTCACAGATTTTTCTGAAAACCATGGACGTAGCACGAAGTTTCATTGCGAATTCACTTGGAATACCCATTTTTGATTTTAAGCTTAGTTTTTTAGAAAATCACAAAAGTATCGCCATAAACGTCAAATTTTTTCTAATGGTGGGATCGAAAAATTCAATTGCGGGAGGTTCTGTTTTAACGAGGAACTCCAATTTCGACTCAAATTAAAGAGTAATAAATGTACAATTTTGTGTGCACATTACAGCGCTGTAGCTTGAATTATTTAGTGGATAAAGGCATTTGAAATTTACTCTTTTTTTCAGAGCCGGTACCATGCGAAAATGTAAGGCCTCCACGTTATGGTTCCTAGAGGCCACGTTTCTCATCCGTATATGACAAATGTCGAGAGTTTCTAAAACTACAAGATTTTGGAAACACATCCATGTATTGAGAATTGATTTTTGTGACATTGAGAAATATGCTGGTTTCATTTTTGTGTTAAAAAATGTAAAGTTTCGTCGATCCATAGATCGACGAAATTTTCCGTTTTACGACCATTTACGGACCTAGCACGAATTTTAATTGCGAAATCACTGGTGATACGTATTTTTGATTTTAAGCTTAGTTTTTTAGAAAATCGCAAAAGTATCGCCATAAACGTCAATTTCTTTCTAATGTGGGGATCGAAAAATTCCATTGCAGGAGGTTCAGTTTTAACGAGGAACTCCATTTACGACTCAATTTAAAGAGTAATAAATATACAATCTTGTGTGCATATTACAGCGCTGTAGCTTGAATAGTTTAGGAGATAAAGGCATTTGAAATTTATTCTTTTTTTTTCAGAGCCTGTACCATGCGAAAATGCAAGGCTTTCACGTTAAGGTTCCTAGAGGCCACATTTCTCATCCGTATATGACAAATGACATTTTCTAAAACTACAAGATTTTAGAAACTCATCTATGTATTTAAAATTGATTTATTTGACATAGTTTGTGAAATTTACTGATTTAATTTTTGTTTTAAAAAAATGTAAAGTTTCGTCGATCCGATCGACGAAATTTTCCTATTTTCGACCACCGATTTTTCTGAAATCCACGGACCTAGCACGACAATTCATTGCTAAAAAACTGGTGATACCCATTTTTCGACTAATATTAAACATTTCTATTTAATGCAATATATTAGTTATATATTAATATATTTTAATGAAGAGTAATAGATATGTTGATGTATTAGTAAGTAATTGTTAAATTCGTGAAGAAATATTCAAATAATCAAATTCTAAAATTTATTATTTTATTAATTGTCTCATCAAATTAGCATATGCTAGAGTAGACAGTTCTTCATTGTTCATAATGTATAATTGGTGAGTGCTATGATTATGAAAATCTGTCTTCATTTTATAATTATATACTTTTATTTATTATGAATTAATTTTGTTAGTTCTAATAGTCTTTTTTATGGATCTTCAAAGGCAAAGACGCCCAAAAATTTGATTCACCTTTAAGTAAAGATAGTTACTCATGTTAAATAAAAATCACATATTGTTATTTAAATTGTATTTTGCAACAACATATTTCCTAAAATGTCAGTTTCAAGTGGTAGTTTGTTTATTCCTTTTCAATGTACCAACAAAAACAAAAAAAAATACGCAACTCTGATAATATGAACGTCTTCCTAAAGAAGTGATGCAAAACCATCTCATTATATTTTTTCCCTTCGAAAAATTACTGATACCGGTAATCTTCAATGAGTTTACAGTGAATATTTTTGTTGTGCGAAGGAGTTTCTGTGCCGTGCGAGACCGGTTCCTCTTCGGTCTCCTTCCACTGTCTCCCTTCCTTCCCTCCTCTCCCCCATTCCACGAAACTGTTAAGTGCTAATCGCGTTTCCAATCCTTGTTATGGATGCTTTCGTGTGGGAATTTGCTTCATTGGGTTGCCTTACTCTTTGATGCTGCCATTAGCATTTTATTGGCTTTCACCTTTTTGTTGAGCGGTCTAAAATCCTACTACTAATTAGAAACCAGAAGTTTAATATGGAGTGGTTCTATTTGTGACATATCATAAAAACCTTTTTTTTTATTACCAGCTATTAATTTGTTCTAAGATATTCATGAAAATGTATTCGTAACTCGTTTATCTCTAAGTATATGTTAACTTCATTTTAACCAATGAGAGAAGGAATGTATTAGAAAACGTGTCTTAAATAATGAATCTTATAAATAAGAATTAAAAAAAAATTACTGATTTTACTTTTGAAACTAGGTATATTTGTAATATTAAAGGATGACTTTTCATTTGAAACTGTTTTTGCAAGAAAGGACATACATTCTCGCTTTATTTGTAACTTTCGCAATTTTCGAAAATTCAAACAAAATGAGACATGGACCATATTTTTCGAATGTCTTTTTCTCCATCCAAAGGGAAAAAATAAACCAAAAAATTGGAGCCATTTTTGAGAAATGATTGAAAACGTTGGTAAGGATTCATGTAAAGTCCCCCCGAAAATCACAGAATCCGTTTGAAATGAGCAGAGCTCAGAGATCCCGAGTGGGATTGCTGGATCACCATCGGGCGCCTCCCGAGGTGATGGAGAGGGGGATAGGAGACAGAGATTTTCAGGGGGCACCGGAGAAATTACTAAATACCCGGGGTGAACCACAACCAGTGATGCGGATGGCAACGGATCCGAAAGCGAAGAGTGTGTGGCTCCACTCCTATGGCAAAAGGGGCGGAGACGGAAAGCAGAGGATAGTGCTTTAACACTGGAAGAGGAAAAACAACGGTAGAGGAGGCACAAGAGACACTTCTCGAAGCAGAAGGAAGTAGGGGCGGAGGGGGCTCCAAAGCCGTGGAGAAGGCAGTTCGGCTAGAGCACGGCCGCTGAAGGTGGCCGTGGTTAGGGGCTGAATTTCCTGAATACAATATTCCCATCTTCTTGGAGAGGTTGGGCGTCAGGTGAACCCCCTTTACCCTGTAAAACTAGAGGTGCTACAACAGCTCGTACTTTCTGGCGCGAAAAGTACTCACATTTTCGAGAAGTTGTACATGAACGTATTTAAAAATCTGTCATTAAGAAACAGATTTCATTAAGAAAAAAAATTATATTTAATATTTTAGTCGTAGGAAGATCCCGAAAAACTTTGAACCTTTGCAATTTTGAAAAATTAGAATTTTCAACGAACATAACACCTGTATCATTCTCTTAAACGTCCTTTACACTGTCAAACAACAAAATTTAATCAAAATTGATGGGTAATTATTTTTTTTAAATTTGGAAATTTTTCCAGGGGCATCATGTAAAGTAGGCCCCCACAAAATTGAAATGTCGGTTTCTAATTCAAGGGTCCGCGACGTCAGCCAGATCGATCGGGGAATATCAATTTTGGAGAAAATGGGCTGAACGGTTGTTTATGGACGGACGGTCGGACGGTCGGTCGGACGGTCGGTCGGACGGTCGGTCGGACGGTCGGTCGGACGGTCGGACGGTCGAACTTTTACCTTTTTTTTAATATATCTTTATTAGTGAACGAATGTACATAGTTCAGTATTATGTATACTACATCATATGTATTTTTATGACATATGTTTAACTTAAATGCTAATCTTACAACTAATTCTAAATACACATGAATAGGAAACTCACAGAGCACCTATGTGATTAATTGAGTTCTGAAAATATGCTGAGGAATGAATCTAATGGATATCTATTTTTTATTCTTGTTGGGAGCTGGTAGGTGGTGGCTAGGCCGTAATGGGTGGCTTGGGTTATTGTGTTTATTTTGGAGAAGAAATTGTTAGATAGGAGCGCGATATGGTCAAGTATAGGGGGTAAATTAAATTCTTTATGCAGTTGAGTGTTTGAGATGAACCAGGGTGCATGAGTGGCAAGTCTGAGGAAATTATTTTGGATGATCTGTAATTTATTTATGTTAGTTTTAGAAGCATTGATCCAGATAGGGCATGCATACAGCATTAGGGATCTAATTATTGATTTATAGATGGTGATGGCATTGTTTAATGAGAGCTTACTATTGCGATTTAAGAGTGGCTTTAGTTGAATTAATTTTATTTTGGCTTGCTGTGCTTTTGCTGTTATGTGATTTTTCCAATTTAGTCTGGTATCAAGATTCAGCCCTAGGTATTTGACAGATTCATTGTGCGAGGTCCATGGAATTGGGTTATTGTTTATTTGGAGTGGTGTTGAGGTTGAAAATGTTCTTAATGAGAATATTTTGGCGCATGATTTTGTAGGATTTAGTTTGATTTTCCATTTGACAGACCATTCATCAATTTTACAGACCATTCATCAATTTGACAGACCATTCAACTTTTACCGTCAATCGATTGTTCGTTATCTAGAACACATAACGTGCAGCATTACATAATCATATCTCTACTCGGTAGCGAGAAATAATACAAAGTTGAGAAATCCTAATTACAGGGAAAGCCAGGTAGTATAAACCAGAGCAAGTTAAAAGGTCGGGACTAAAGAAAATATATATATAAAGATGGCAATATGGCATGTAAGAACGATCAGGTAAGATGTTGGAAATTGAAAAGGGGATGCGTAAATGCTCGTATGACTATGATTTGGCAGCGATTCAAGAAAGAGGATGAATAGAAAAGGAAGAACTGATTAAAAGGAATTTAGTATGTTATATAGTGGACCGGAAAGAAGATCAGGCTCCTTGGGAATACGGTTCCCAGTAAATGGAAAATCGAGGGAAAGTATTGAACCTATATCAGAGAGAATTTGTTAACTAAGATTGAAGGGACGTTTTGAAATATGACAGTTATATCAGCCCATGCACCAACAGAGGAAGCTGAAAACGAATCTAATACTGATGGACGGACAGACAGACAGACAGACAGATGTTTTGTCGCCAACCAATTTTTCAGTATCAAGAACCCACAAAACATGGATTCTAACTATAATAAGTGTTAGAAGAGATAATTTACTACATATGGAAGAAGAGTTCAATTTTTCGCTATCACGGCCTCAAAATACGATTTTTTTTCTATTAATTTTTTTTTTTGACGGAAAGTTACAATACGTTATGGTACTAGGTAAATAATTGGGAGAAGGTAAAATGAATTAAGTGAAAGAAAATGTTAGGTTTAGTCTCAGTATCAACACTCATTACTTTTTTGTTGAAGGAACTTAAGACTTCTATTTGTTGGGATTAGGCATTACTCCATTGTGTGTACAACTTTCTTGATATTCCGTATCCATACAGGCAATTACCTGGCGTGTTATAATATTATTTCATTATCGGAATGATTATGGTAATTAGATTTTAAATTTTACGTGCCTGCCTGTATGACTTTTAGCTCTATTTCCAAATTTATTCTTAACGACTTCTTGCTTTTAAGATATTAATGTGATTTATTCCGTTGAATTTTCATTAAGGTGTAAAGTATTGTTACATCACTTTCCTTCAAATCCTCCAATTACTGTCATAAAAATTACCATCAACTAAGTTAAAGGTTCCCCACAGTAACTTGTCATGGATGTACTTTGTATAAAATGTTTAATTCATTCATTGGTAATCGCTCAAACTGGTCGATTCTAAAGGAGAAAGGTATGTTTTCAAAAGAATTGATTGATTCTAATACAATGGAAATAAAGCAAATTTGTATATTTCTCTTAATTAATTGAAATATAATGTAAAAAAACGCTCTGGGAAAATACCAGAATTAGAAAAGTTAGAAAACCATATCCATTTGTAATGGCTTAAAGGTCTTCAACCTAGTCACAAAGTTTTAGGTAATGTAATTCATATTTGTAAAAATGATCTACTAAGTAAGTAAATTGCTAAGAAATCAAAATATTGCCCATTGATATAGTCGCAGTGCAATTATTAATATATTGTGGTGCAAAAATTGGAAAATCTATTTGTAAAATAGAAAATTGAAATAAATCTTCTTTCGTAGATGCTGTTTCCTCACATGTGAAACAAATCTAGGATAGGAAATTTCACACAAAATAAGCAGTTGCTCGACAAACCCACTAATTACCATGTTTTGGAAATTGAAAATGGATACTTAAATTAGAAAGTTATTCAGTTTCCTCGATCACAATGTTCTTTGGCTATAATAGCAAATTCCTGCACATTCCTGCTCGCTGCTCGAGTTAATTCAACTTATGCGCTCCTAACCTTTACCTTTTCCAACTTCAATTCCTGACGTCTGTCTGTTTTCATCTCTCTTGCACCACCCGCCCTCTTGACGTCCACACGCGTAACATGATGTGCTTCTATTCCAGGCGAGGACCTCCTCCACACGCAAAACGTCGCCCCCACGGCCTCTTTGTGTGTCATCGCCGCTCAGAATTTGCAGAACATTGCTGTTCTGCCCAGAGACTGCTAGCAAGTTAAGACGCAATTTGCTTACGAACTGCAGACAGGTTACTAAATTTGTGTTTTAACTTTACATCTGTGATTCATTTTATGTAATTTTGTTGTATCAATTTGTGCACATTTGGTAGTTTAAAAATACATTTTCCGCTCTGATGATAATCGCCGTGCGATCAAACATATTACACTAATTAATACCTAAACAACCCCCCTGGTCTCGTTAGTTCTGTCGATGATTTAAACTTTTCAAAAAACGTCTTAAATAGGATACTAACAGGTACCGGATCAACCGTTGTGACAAAGTAGTGAGTAGAAAGATATCAAAATAGACTCTTTCAAAATCAAGGATCGTGTTCTAACGAGCGGATGATTCAATCTCAAAAAACACTATGGTAGTCTAAAGAATGAATTTCTTTATTCCCACTTCTTGAGGATTTGTCCACATTTTGTAATTCTGTAGTTATTGAAATAAACTCTTGTACACTACAACTTAGTTAAATCATCGTAAAAAATTTTCCCTTCATTGCTCAGAAGATTAGTCTTTATTACAAGGAATTTATTTAGTTTCATTAATGAATCTTCATCGACATTAACAGCTTTCTTATCGAGGTCATGATTTGTTAAATTACGACAAATAATTAGCTAAGAATCGTTTGGAAGAAGTAACATGTTAGATAATATTAACTTCTTTCTATCTCAATAATAAAATATATTCTTCTCAGCAAGCAAATTAGTGGGTGTTGTATTGGATTGTCTTCATTCAAAGAATACAAAATTCGCAAAAAACGGGAGTCCTCATATATATACGAATCGCTCACGAAATTTGATTGCTTACTCAGAAACAAATGGTCAGATTTAATTTTATTCCAAAATTTTCAAATTATAATTTGACATAATTATATTCTCATAAAATTGTATGTCATATTTATCTTTAGTTCTTTTTTCACTTTGATAGTACGGTCTTTTGCATCTGCATTACTTGTTCTCTTTATTTATTAAAACAGTCCAAACAAAAAATAGATGTCGAATACAAATGCATTTAAGTAATTAGGACTACAATGGATGTAATTATTCTGCCTTCCTTTTGTCTCGTAATAGCCTTGCTCAATAATGTTGTTGACTAATGAAGTCTTCGCCACGGTAGCTTGCACGTAAAAAAAGCAATGCTCGATGGCGTGCTGGAACAGAAGACTGACAGCGGTATATCGTGAGGGAATGCACTCCACTCGAGATCTGTTTGGCGTCTAGGAAGGTGCTACCATCATTTAAGGCTAGTCAGAAACGCAATTTGTCCGAGAACACTACCTAATGCCATTCATTAAACCACTCACGTCATAATACGCTGCAGTCTAGGAGCAAGGGGAAGTATCAAAGGGACTGTAAGGAGTGTCTGACACGGAAGCAGTGCAAACTGCAGAGAATGGATTTAATACCGTGTCTTCAAAGGTGCGTTTGAATCTCGTGTGGCAGCAATGTACGCTCCAATGTTGCTGGGGTGTCTTACACACGATATTCTCACTACCTTCGGCATATCAACTGGACTGTCCCTAAGATACCGCTTGTTTTGGAAGAGAGATAACGACGTTGAGTTATCTCATTGGCCTGCATCCACAAACGATGAAAATCTACATCTTGGCTTAAGCTCTCCAACCCCTATAAAAGCTGTGATAATGCCTGAACCGGCTATTACATTTTCACTTAAGTGGTGATAATCTATTGTACCGTTCATAAATACAAAATGTCTACTACGTAAGGAAAGTTGCTCAATGTACTGTTCATGAGAATAAGATATACTTGTATATGAAATTTTAACATCCTGTCTTAACGATTCAAAAAACCGCGTACTTCTGTCAAAGTACAGAATTCTAGGAAATTTACGATAATTTATTCTTAAGAGAAAGTAAACACAAAAATCTCACAATGCAGCAGTTGCTTCGACCGACACAACTGTAAGCGTTTCGGTGCGTTTATATTTTCGGAACATCGAGAATCTGCTTTCATTTGTTGATACAAATATATCAACAGAAGAAAACCTTACATCTTAATTTACTACGATACTTTCTCTAACAAGTATGTCGAATAACCAACTTGTTAGTATGACATTTATATTTTCAACGGTATCTTTAATGGAAGTGTTATTTTTACTCATTGTCACAAAGTATACATGAATATGCGTAAACAAATTTAATATTTTCCGAAAGATTGATATTTATAGACGTAAACCCTGTTTCAGGGATATATTTTTTTGGTTACACATGTCAGGATTCATATTTAAGAGTCATATATTTCCATTCCCACAATAAAAGATTCCATTATGTGTACGACCTACACATTATTGCAGTTGGGAGTTTAAACAGATGAAAGAAAAAAGTAGTAGCTGATCTTCCCTGGCCGGTTTGCCACAACTTTTGTTCCTCGTCCTTCGTGAAGTGAGAGGCGGCAGGCATCGTTCGTTCACAGCGTCCTGCTGAGAAGCGACTCCAAGTTGCGGAAACTACTTTTTTAACTCAACCCCTTACTCAACACGTGGTTACATCAGAATTGTCAGTTTTCGCGTTCTCGTAAACATGTTTTCATACTCTGAAAATATGTGTATATTGATCTCCATTCCACAACACATTAAAAACTTATATAATTGTTTGAAAAATTACAATATTTTTATTTGTAAAATACACAACGAATAGTAAATTTAAAAAGAACTTAAAAGAGCTAAAAAAACAACAAATGGCAAAAAATGAATATTCTATCAATGCATTTTATTTCAAGAAATTTCTGAAACAAGAGTATACTAAATCAAAGGACTTTTTTGTGTTCTTGAAATATCTAATTACATTAACTTGTTTTTATTTTTAATTACAGTTATAAAATTTGTAAACCGAACACAGACATGTCAATTTCATTCTCAAATTCTGTTGAATATTTTATTATATGGTGCGATGTGTATTATTAGTATAATATCAACAAAAAATCACAAATATAACGAAAGAAATGTATGAAGTAACAAATGTATATTGATCCCCATCGTACCCACACTTCATATTTACTCTTTATAAATGTTTACTCTATCTATTCCGTTTGCTTTGTCAATCAACTCTGACGTATTTGGCCAGTGCTTCTGCGCCAATTCCCTGTGGACGATATGGCTCCTCTGCCTTCCGTGTTCTTGGCATTGCCATAGCTCCATTTACAGCTGACTCCACCTTGCTGTATTCCCAATATATCAGAGAACGTCTGTGAAATAGTCAGATACAATTTGGCCTAGGCCGATGTTCGTCATTACAGACCTTCTGTCGCAGACTCCACATCAATCTCGCTGCCGCCCTTCTCTCGCGCTGTTGCTGCTGGCCCTGCCGCTAATTTCGTCTCCCCCTACCTTGCCCCCCCCCCTCAGCCCACAACCTCCACTTCTACCTTCCCTACCTTTGCATCAGGGTCCGTCAAAGCTCCGCCCCCACCCCCGTCGTCGCCTCCGCCGTCGCCGCCTCCGTCACCCCCGTCGCCCACGCCGCCGCTCCGCCCCCGTCGCCGCCACGCCCCCGCCGCCGCCACGCCCCCGCCACGCCCCTGCCCCGCCCCCGCCCCGCCCCCGCCCCCGTCGCCGCCCCATCCTCGTCCCCATCGCAGCCCCCGTCGCGCCCCCCCACCAGTCACCACCCACAACACTGACCCTGAGAAAAGAAGCCTTTGGTTTCTTTCCGCTCCAGCCTCCAACACCATTCCGATCAACTTCCTTTCCCAAATTCTGCCCCTGCATCGTCTCCGGCTTTCACTTCCTCTTTCTATGCTCTTCCGAGACTGCCTTCCTCTACACTTCCTGCTTTGTTGCCGCTTCCGCTCCGGCCTCCGCGCCATCCCCGTCTTCCTCTTCGACCCGCCGGCCTCGCCTTGCCATCACCCTCACCGCTTCCTCGCCCGGGCCACCCGCTCAGCCTTTACGCCATCCGTCTCCCTCTTCGCGCTGCCCCGCCAATATCGCCATCCCCTCCTCGCCTTGCCATCACCCTCGCTGCTTCCTCGCCCTGTTCCCGTCACCCTCTTCGACCCGCCTCGCCCTACCTACGTCCACGATACTGCCCCGCCCCGCCCCGCCCCGCCCCACCCCACCCCACCCCGCTTCCTCGCCTCTCCCCGCCTCCCCGGCCCCGCCTCGCCCACGCACCATCATTTTTGAGCCGCCTCGTTCTGCCTTTGCCCTCGCCGCCCCTCCGCTCCGCCCCGCCCTTCCCCGCTGAGCTCCGTCCCACTCCTCGCCCTCCACGCTTCCTCACCTCTCCCTACTCTCCCCGCCAACCTCGGGTCCCTCTTTAACCCTCCTCGCCCTCCCTTCGCCCTCCTTTCGCCCTTGCTGCTGCCACTCCCCGCCCCCACCCCTCTCCTCCCTCGCCTAGCCCCCACGCCATCCCTGTCTCCCTCTTCGACTCGCCCCGCCCCGCCCCCACTCCTGCGGTTGGCACGCGCCCTCGCGGAGAGCGCAGCTGTGGAGGAAATGGGGTAATAAGCCCGGGCGGCGCGGCGCGGCGCAACAAAGGCCTGCCCGCTCGCGCGCTGCGTCCGCAAACGGCGCTGCGCCAAATGAAGTTTCCTGCAGTTGCTCTCTGGACGCAACCGGCGCAGGGCAGTGCAGAGTAGAGCAGATACAAGGCTCCCTTCGGCGAGGGATCAGCCACCGCCGGACAGCCAGGGGGACTTTGTAATTTGTAGAACAGAACGCACTTTTTTATAGTGGTGATGTTGGAATTCGGTTTTAGGTATTTCATGACGGGATTGGGAACGAAAATGCTTTTAAAGTGTTTTGGTGGCTGTGGATTGTCCGTGTGCAACTCTAGAGCGTAAACAGTTTAGACGAATTCTCCAAAATTCGTGTTTCCTCATCCAGTGGTGGGATTCGTGGGTGTGAAGGTTAACCCCTCTCCCCACACAAAAAAAATCTGTTGGGAAAACTAAAAACTCACTCTGTATGAGCTTTATATTAAAATCCTCTGGAGCTCGAATTTGCCTTCGCAAAACAGACCTGAAATCCTCCCAGAGACCCTCAAGTTGGCCGGACTCGAAGCCTTGCGAATTTGAAATGAGTATTCCATCCGTTTGGAGTTCCATGCTTGTTGTTATGTTTAAACATTGCTGTGAAGTCTTGTTATTTTACAATAGCAATTATTCCATGACATAAATGTAGAAGATGAATCTTTGGAATGTGATGGAAACTGCTATTTGCCTCTAAAAAGGCGCTTAATTTAACATTCTGGTTTATGAATATTTTCAAAATAGAAGATAAATATTATTTGTGTTATATTTCTCCAATTTCACACAAACAAAATTTGAGAAGATACCTCAACAATCAACATATCTTCATTGTTGGCTGCTCATTGACCCAGATCAAACTGAGGAATGTGAAATGCGAAATGTTATTGTTGTAAAAACTGTTTCCATTGTCGCTTTCAATCGTGTTAATTGTTATTGTGTAACTGCATTTGTTTGCACCTTCATTCTCATCAGGATTAATAGTGGGTGGACGTGTTTCTCTAAAGAGCCTTTGGATCTAGATTGTGTGTTTTGTCGCCGGCAATGTTCCAAAGGATAACCTATGAATATAAAAAATGAAAAAGTTGATACCAAACGCGTCAGCTACGGAGTAGTCTAGTAAGTGCAGTTGATGTTACACCCCCGGTTAGCGGTGGTGTTCCTATGCCATTTGGGGGGTGAGGTTCTGTGCCAAACTGCACTTCCGCTTGCTTGGAATGTCCCTGGCCATGTGAATGCGGGAGAATTCCCCCTTTAGGCGCCTCTCCTAGAGAGGCACCGCCCAGGTGGGATATAATCCAAGTCTCCGACTAGCCTCCCAACACGGAAAGTAGTGAAGTGCGTGTAAGTGCAAGTATGAGCGAGGGGTGAGGGCAGAAGTACGTCAAAGGAAAATTCGCGAGCGATTGGTGTCTCTCTTGTTTAGGACGTGCCCAGGCATTCGCCTGTTACTGATCGAGAAAGCAGGAAAACTACCGATCAGAGCAGCTGACTGCTCGAATTTTCCTCAGACTTGTCGTAATTCCACTAGGACCTCTAGGACCTTCCGGTCCGCGTGCTGGAGAGTCTGCGATCGGCCGCTAGAATTCCTCTCTAGACTTTGCTGAATTCTACCTAGCCACGTAGTTGTGGAAAATACACCACCGTCGAGACCTGAACTTTAAGACCTCCCGATTCACGTTTTGCAGAGGCCACAAAGTAGTCACTGAGCTAGCCCAGCCGTTTACAAAGGGGGGTGAGGGGTAGGAGAAAACAGGCAGAATGAAATGAAAAGACATCCGAGTTCTATTCCAGGTAGCAAGCGCTATATTTCATGAGGCACAGAAGCAGTGCGTGGGCGCGCAGGAAGCGCGGCAGCGTCAGGTGGCGGTGCTGGCGGCGAGCGGCGTGGCCGTCAGCGGCTGGCACTGAAGAGCTGCGGGCATAGGACGGCAGCTGAGCTGGGGCACGCGGGGGCGGGGGCGGGGCGCCGGCCCTGGCGCTCACCTTACCTGCTTCGCCGTCCTCTCGATGCACGCGCGCAGCTGCGTGCCGGTCTCGCACGCGTCCGTCCCCGTCACTGCCGTGCAACAAGCGACCGGTTAGGCTGACAATTAGACTAAACTGGTTACTTAAAAAGTACGATTGACTCTTGTTGATTACAGAATAGGATAGGATAGGTGCTTGAAAACACTGTATCCGCGATATAGCACAGAAAATTAGAGGTTGATTAGTTGGTGATTCTGGGCGTGTCAACTGCTAAGGGGCATTAGTTCCATCAGTGTAATGTTTGACTTTCTCGGGAAGGGCGGTGATCTTCCCTCTGTGGATCGCGAGATCCGGCACTAACCTACCGTCGGCTAGGAGGGTGTGTTCTATCCTAACCAGGTACCTCCTACCAGCGGGACACGCTCAACGCTTCCGACCGGTGTCATGGCGTGTGGAGTAGTGTAGTGCACGGTAGTGTGTGTGTGTAAATAAAGAGTGAGGATAGGGCAAGGAAGGGAATATTAAATGCGGCCCATGGCCCGTTTGTTAAGGTATTGCTCCGGCTTTCGCCAGGTGTTGATAGTAGAAATCACGTAAAACGACCGATCAGAGTATCCCGATTAGAGCAGCCCGATCAGAGCAGCCCGATCAGAGCAGCCCGATCAGAGCAGCCCGATCAGAGCCCCCAGCAGGATCAGACCGATCAGAGCGACTGAAATAGAACTAGCTACCTAGATAATGTTGGAAATCGTGCCACCGTCGGAACTCGAACCCCGGACCTCCCGGTCAGATGCGCTGCAATAACATCAATTAATGCCGTGATCCACCTCTCCCAATCGTACAACTTGAGTGATTATTTTTTTGTGTTATTGTTTCTGTCAGTGGCTATTGTCGTTGCTCCCATTAGAGTAGTGAATGTTTTATCTCGCGAGGGGGAGGTGTTTCTCCCAGCCAGATTGTGAGTTCTGGCGCCGGCCTATACTTCGGCTTTCGATGAACTCTAGCTAACTCCCCCAGCGGGACAGTCTCAGTCGGGACAAGTTCTGAACTCTCGACTGATGTCCCGGCGTGGAAGTATGATACAAATAAGTGCGTAAATGTGTGTTAGATTAAGAGTTAAGAGGTTAAGGATGAAGAAGGAAATATTGCGCGCGGTAGGTGAACAATGTAAGGTATTCCGGCATTTACCTGGTATTTAGCATGGTGATTAGAGAAAATTGTCATCTGGTTGCCCACAGAGAAGACGTCTCTCTTTTCATGCTCAATTTCAAATTATTGAAATGTAAAAGAACCATGCAGGTGCCTGAC
The DNA here is from genome assembly GCA_038098605.1 of Gryllus longicercus. Lineage (NCBI taxonomy): Eukaryota > Metazoa > Arthropoda > Insecta > Orthoptera > Gryllidae > Gryllus > Gryllus longicercus. Next base: position 163,840 of record JAZDUA010000959.1, on the reverse strand, counting down.
CGAATTAAACGTATGGTGTGGCCCACCTTATTCGCATACCAAAGTCACTCATTAGGAATTGATTAATGCTATGGTCAATCTACGTACATTATCAAAGAACCGGGCATTAGACCCATCCTCTACAACGTAATCCTAGTGTGCTACAAAAGCACATTGTTTAAAGTATTATTAGTAACGGTAACCTTATTATATAATATATTGCACCTTTCAACCTAACAACTCTTCAACTACTATTTGAAAAACAAAGTTTATAACATGAAATTAGGAGAAAACTAGTAATATTTTTTAAAAAAGATACATCGAACGATTTAAAGAGATGTTGTTGAGGAATGGGTTGTATTAAACGAATCTCTAGCGTCAATATTTAAGGCAGATTATAAGGAACGATAAAGGGAAGTAAACAAACTAGCCCCGGAAGCACAATCTCTTTTCCACACATAATCCGATCTTGCGCGCGCTAGTGATTCTTATCAGTGCTAATTACGCGAGAGGGAATCTCTTGCGTGGCTCGCACAGCAATTCATGAACGTCGTCTGCAGCCTGCAATGCGTGCAGATTGTGCTCTGCTCCCGCGAAAAAGACCCTGATGAATTTAATGCCAAGTTGTGAGATAAGTTAGCCCTTTTAATTTCCGCCTGGTGTAAATGTACGTTCTAACTAGTTTGAGAGAATAAACTAATCTGGTTACTGAAAAAGCACGATTGTTAGTGTTGGGCTCTTATATATTAGAGTATATGATGTAGTAGGAGCTGGAAAACACTATATAATCGAATAACACGGGAGTAAAAGTTTACTTTAGCTTCAAAGGAGAGTAAAATAAATTTGGTGAGTTCTTGTAAAACTGCAAAATATTTTCTTATTATTCTGAGAGCTATGTTCATTGCATATTTTAAAATATATTGCGATACACGCCTTAAATTTCAAATCATTGTGTATAGTTTTGATGACTTACAGCATATCTTAGTGACAAAAGTAAGTTACTGACCTAATTCTTCAGCAACCCAATCTTATATTCCATTAAACAAAGAATAATATTTTATGCATATTACAATTTTATACCGATCTTAATGAAATTATGTAACTTGACCTTCAAAACAAGAGAAAAGTAACTGTCAACATTCTATTTCGAGAAAAGAAAACATCCCAATTTCCCAACTCATCAAGCTGAATTTCCAACTCCTGCTGTTTATCACGAATGTTCTGAAAACGAATGTTCTGTTCTGAAGGAATCTATCAAAGTGAATAAAAATTTCCCGCAAGTCTATAAAGTGCCCTAGTTTGATTCACATCAATAGCGCAATTAAGCTACGAGTAATTGATTATCAAAGTTGAAAATTAGTTTCTGTAGGGAGGAGCAGGGTGCTGTCACTAACGTGGAGAGCGGGCACGGGAGGGAAGGGCAGACGGGGATAGAGCAGGGCAGAACAGGGTGGAGCGGGGCTCAAGGGGAGTGGAGCGGGGCGGGGTGGGGCGGGATGGACAGTAGGCGGGTAGGATGTTGAGGAGCTGTAAATAAAATTACTGCAATCTACACAGGAAGACTTCATTCGTGTCTAGAGAATGATTGTGGTAAATGCCCAGGCAACGTCGGGATACTTCCATTACTTTTCAATAAGTTACCAATGCATTGAAAGAGTGGATTTTGCATCCGATTATTCTTCCTGAGTACACTGCAAGTGAAGAGAAGAACTCACCTTCCTTGGAGCAGGTGTCGATGGAGTCGTTCGCCACCTTCAGGGCGTCCGCGTTGTCCTTGTAGCGCTCCGCCACCTTCGCCCTCGCCGTCGCCGCTGAGAACTGGCCGTTCACGATCTGCGAGGAGGGCACAACACTTCATTCAATTGCGATTTATTTCAACAACAAAAGAAAAATATATAGTTATTCCTAGAGCTCAAGGGAGATAAGATCCTAGTAAAGGTAGGTTTGGCTAAAGCTACGCAAATGTCTCAAAAAAAACTTCGCCGTCGATGTAAACGTCGTCCTCCTTGCATTTAACTGTTAGTAAATATTTTATTTAATACAACCGTAGAAAACGTTGAAAAAGAGAAAGAGAGGTTTTGCGTCTACATCGCAGATACATGTATATTCAGAAATGAATGTACATAATTTATTCATCATCAGTGCCACTCCGAGGGGATCTCATGGAGCTTCTGCTCCCTTCCCTCCCCCGTCTTCCATCAAGAAGTTGACACAAATTCATAATTATATATTCTACAAATTTAAAAAACAAAATATTTTCTCGAATTGTTATTACTGCTATTGTTAATATTGCTATTGTTATTATTATCATCATTATTTTGTTGAGGTTTGAATTAAAATAATTTCTTCGGCGAATTTTTAATTGTTGCATTAAAATTGAGAAAACATAAAATTGACTGGACACGGCATCTTCAGCCGCTACCATAAGAAAGATGTAGTTCCGCCACGGCTCACTATACATTGGTCTAAGTAACGCATTTCCTACTACCTTTAACGATTGCTTCAGACAAATCGAAATACGTTGTGACAATATGATTTCCAGGCGGAAAAACAGACCCGGGGAAAAATTTATTCTACCCGTACATAAACCTCTGAATGTGTTGCAAAACGAGAAACTAAATTGATATAATATGAGATAATGAACGAACTGCGATTTTCCGCGTGAAAGGCGTTACCTGTGGAGTGGTTTTCTCTCTGAAAGCAAACGCGTTAAGTTGCCCTAGCAGTGCGTTGCCCCGGGTGAGTCCGTGTATGACTTCGACAACTGCACGCGACGAGCGCAAATTGTGGTAATCGCAGTCGGCGGCCGAACGTGTCGCTACGTGTGCAAAAGATATTGTGCGTCGTGTGGAGCAGATAATGTGTCCTCGTTCTCTCGCCCAAAACGAATTCATGAATACGTGATCAGTCTCGCGGAGTCATTAGAAGACAAGAATTATCTAGTTATTAGCTATCAGGGGCTCAACAAACGAGTTATTCTTGGAAACAATACCCGTTTTTAGGTGCAATACTTTCTCAATAGTAAGTAAATAGTACAAGAGAAAATAAGTAAACATGCCTTTGTTTCGTGCGAAAGCGATGTATGAACTGAGTAAAATTTGAAAATATAATTACATTTTAATGTTTGCTTAGTACAGATATGTTTTTAAAAACGTATTGCAACATTTTTTGAGAACAAATGTTTTAGGCATTTGAGATCAAACAATATTTTCTATTTTATCACAACAGTTCCAATTTCTCAACCATATCGATCGAGATATTCCAATATTCCGGACTACTGATAATCAATTTGTATGAAGTTCGGTGGTAAATTGCAAATGTCACTTCACAATTTTGTCTAAATTACATAAATTAAGCAGTAGATACTTTGGTAGAAGCGCAACTTGACGAATATTTAAAGCTCAACCCTCTTATTATTTCCTGTAAATTAATATAACGGAAATCAGTTCTCTAAAAAAAATGAAAGTCGTATGTATCTTATAGTTTTAGAGAGACACTTTAGTAGACTCAGTGTTTTCCAACAATCGTGGCAACCAGAGTTTGGTATTGATTCACTTAAGCAATTTTTAAGTTGAATATTCTACATGAACTCGAATTTGTGGTTGTCATTGCATAAAATTGCTTGAAATTAACTAAATACGAGTCAAAAAAGTCTTTGTGGAGAGGAAATTATGGGAGTTGTAACCGGTAGATACACCATTATTTCTCTGGTCGGAAGATAATAGAAAGACGAAAGGAAACATGTTTTTACCTTCTCGCTTTACTACGTACGTAACTAGTAGAGAAAGTGTTGTAATACTGCGGCAGAAGTCGGCGAATTTTCGACAAAAACAAAACAAAAACTAATTGTGGGGTTCTGGCTACGAAAAAGTGGATCAATTTAGTTTCTATATGTATTAGATTTCTTTCTATAACACGTGTAGTCAGAATCCACGTTTTGTTGATCAGGTTCTTGAACCCGAAATATAGACATGGCAAACGTCTCTCTGTCCGTCTGTGGTCAACGCTAAGTCCTAAACGGTTCATATAATTTCATCCAAAATTGATATTCCCCTATCGATCTGAACGAGGCCCTTGGAGTTTGAAACGAATGTTTGGATTTTTGAGAGGTACATTCCGTAAAGCCCCAACATTTTCAAACATTTCTAAAAAAAACTAGCCCATTTTTACGTTAAACTTTCTCTTTGGATAACGTAAAGAACGTTAAAAAATGCCGCAGTTCGTATTGTCCTTGAATCCTCGAAATTTAAAAAAAAAAAAAAAGAATCCAAAGTTATATATAATGCGAGAAAGTGTGTGCAGCTGTAACTTCACTAGTTCACTACATCGTTAAATACAGACGAACACGTACGAGCAAAACAACAAGCGGTCGCTTTGCAATCCGATCCGATGACGTAGCAGGGCAAGTGCCTGGGGCGCTCTCTCGCCGTCACGCGTGCGCACTTCGACTCGCACTTCCTGCGCGTGACGCGTGCGCGGGGCGCGTGACGGATGCGAGCGCGTAGAGGAGCTTGCGTAATTCCTCACGGGGCTGCGAAGCGCGATAACGGCGCGTTTCCGAATGTCGCCGTCCTCTTTGGACCAGGTGGGCGTGCCCGGTAACATGACACTGCAAACGGCCCTGGATGCGGACGTAGACGGAGCGGGAATGAAAATGACAGCGATCAGCTGAGACGCGATTACCCATTGAGGACTGATTGGTTGTTTGATTGTTAGTAATTCCGGGTGCGTCAACGACTAACGTCATTACTCCCGTAAGTGCAGTGCATGTTGTATTTTCTTGGGAGGTGTCGGTGATCTTCCCCTGCTGGATGGCGAGATCCGGCGCCACCCTACCGTCGGCTAGCGGGGATTTCCCCAATCAGGTATCTCCCACCAGCGGGACACCGCCCCAGCCGGGACATGTTCCAAGTTCCTGACAGGTCTCCCGACATGTGTTGTAGTGTAATGCATCTTAGCGTGTGTATAAGTAAGGGCTCGTTTGTTAGGGTACTGCTCCGGCATTTGTCTGGTGTTGATTGGAGAAACAACAGAATGCCACCGTTTAAAACAGCCGAAGTTTTTGAATGATCTTCGCAGTTCGGAAGGGGCGCCGAAAATGGGGGATGTATCTTGCGTCAAGAAGGGATCCCGATTTTTTAAACTTAAACCTTTTTTTTTTTTTACTTTATTTCAAATCAACCACTGTAAGTTATTTCCGTTTCATGGACAGAGTTCTATTGGAGTATTGGAGAGGTAAATTTGTTTGAAATGAGGGCCCTCGTGTACCTACTGCCCCAGACACCTTGTTTCCTCGAGCGCACCTGCACTTCGCACGGGTCCAACTAGTATTCTTTCTTACAACACCCGAGCTCACGTCCCCAAAGGAATGGGTGACGAAAGCGACTGATAGGGCGAGGGAAGCGGCGGCCGAGGACATGGCGTCTGCGGCCGCCATTCGCATGGCGAGGGCTGCAGCCTCTTGCGACCACTTACCAACCCGCCAGCGGTGAAGGCGCAGCCCAGGAAGCACTGCAACAGAGCGAGGCGTCAGAACCCGTGCACTTGCTTTAATATACAAAATGCGCATTGCGTCTCGTGGTAAAACTGATTAGATTCGCACTTTTTAAACAATTGTATCAATACTAATAATTTTCTATAACTCTTTTCTGCCTTCTATAGTGCGTTTGAATACCTATCGCTTTTAAAGTTGAATTGTACTACCCCGCCAGCCCTCACAGTAGTAGAGTTTGCGTTAGATCTTCCAAAAACATTTAATTTAATGTAAAAATGTATTAATTGACCTTCCTCGACGAAGTTGGTTTCACTAGTTTTCACATTACAATTTTGCTTACACCTCGCTTACTCAACGGTTTTCTCGGAAACTTAATGATTGTGTCATCGGGTAAAATTTAAATAGTGGATTGAGTTTGGTCATCTGCAAGCTACTACCAGTTATCCGCGTAATCTTCATTGATCAGCTCGAAGGTTTCATTACATCATCCTTTTCAAAACAGGACTGTTGGATGCTGATAACAGTTCTAGTTAACTCCAAAATGAAGTCTAGTATTAATTTTGGAGACAATGGGACGTAAATAGTCTTCTTTGTTGTCAAACAATACTATAACGAAGCTAGCAAGTACGTGCAAGACCTAATAATGTTTTACCAGATCGTGCGCTTTAAATACGGTTTTGAAGTTGAAGTTGCAAATATTATTATTATTAAGAATTTGTTTGATTAATTGAAATTCTTCGAAATATAAATATCGTAAAAGCTTTTAGACGATTTTTTTTGTATTGTGCCACTCGTACCTACGATTGACTGAAATATATCCATATCAACCGACTACCTAACACGATGATTCGAGCCTAGAATCTGCAAAGTTTTTGGCACGATCTGCATTCATTGTCAGTGATGAACTACTACTGAAACCTTCTGCCAGTGTGTAAATATATCAGGAGCCTTCACACCTCCTTCAATGACTCTTAACACTCTGAACGAGTCGAAGTGAATCAAAACACCCTGGAGATGCTTCACGACTCAATCACTCGTCGCATTGTGAACGAGTCGATGTGAATGAAAACACCCTGGGGGTGCTTCGCGCCTCAACGACTCTTCACATTCTGAACAAATCGAAATGAATCAAAACACGCGGAGGATGCTTTACGTTCAATTATTCTCCCTGGGGGTGTTTCGCGCCTTCACATTCTGAACGAGTCCAAGTGAATCAAAACACCGGAGTGGTGCTTAACGCCTCAATGACCCTTCACACTCTGAACAAGTCGATGTGAATCAAAACACCGTGGGGATACTTGAGGTCTCAGTGACTGTTAATTCTCTGAACGAGTCGAAGTGAATCAAAACACCCTGGGGGTATATTTCGCGCCTTCACATTCTGAACGAGTCGAAGTGAATCAAAATACCCTGGGGATACTAGACGTCTCAGTGACTCTTCACTCTCTGAACGAGTCGAAGTGAATCAAAATACCCTGGGGATACTTGACGTCTCAGTGACTCTTCACTCTCTGAACGAGTCGAAGTGAATCAAAAACCCCTCACAACCTGCCACCCCCCTACGGGGAAAGGAAGCAGCCGCGATGTTTTCACTGGGCACCTCATCGCCTGCGACCGCGAGATCATCATTCGCTTCCTGGAAGATTTTTCCTGTCACGAGCAGTCGGAGCGAAACGCACTTCAGGAAGAGAGCGCTGGGCGGCGCACGGCTCGCGCATTACGCATTACGCGTCGCCAAGGAGCACCAGGCGCCCGCACCAGGCGCCCGCACCAGTGTGAGCGGACGCCTCGTCCCTGGCAGACATGTGCTCGGTTACCTTCTCGTTCTGGTTGGTGGGGCCCTCGTGGAAGACTCGACGGATGTCGCCTGCGAAACGAAAATACGGGTGAGTAATCGTGTGTCTCACTCGTGTCGTGATTTGCCAAGTGGAGCGGGAGAGCGGGAGATGATGTGCAGATTAAATTGTCGCCTCGGAAGCAAACAATGGCGTAGGAAGTGCAAGTCAGCTGGTAAGATATCGGTGTGACTGGACGTGCAGAAAGCTTTCTCGATGATCTCAATTAGCAGTGGTGTGAAAAAGTGCGTCTTGTTGCTTGGTGTTCGGGAAATGCTCGGTGCTCAAATGCATTGAACGTGCATTGCCTAAAATTACCTTTTTTTTATTAAAAATATATTTACTAAAAATCGATTTAATGATCGCAACCAATAAATGTATTCATTTGTAACAGACAAAATTCGAAGTTTCAGCATTTTAAAAGATTTTTAGACGTTCAATTGGGAAAATACCTAGGAATTGCAGAAATAGTCTTCAAAATGATTTTACAGAGAAAGTGGGCTTCTTTTTACTCTACAAAAAAAACCTTGTGCATTGTTTTTCAATAAAATTCCACGATGTTTGTATTTTAAAAAATGGTTTCGCAGAAATATTGGAATATGGTTGCACAATTGCAACATTTAAAAAATTAAAATACTATTCATTCAGACCCGATGACCCGTCATTCATACCGACTTCTAACAGTTCTTTTTTTATAATTAATATTGCTATGAGACTAGTGCGGAAGTACTTGTGATGCAAGTAATGGCGTTGCGAGTCTTTTGTGGACGCAAATGTGCTGGAGCAGGTCCACAGGCGCCTCGCGCCGTTTCTGTGAACGTCTAGCAAGTGGAGAACAGTGGAGAAAGGGGGCGTCTGCAAGTCACCAGCGACTGCGACCGCCGAGGACGAGCGTCGTTTCGCTCTCGTGCGCACAGAGCGCTCTCCTGCGCAGAGTTCGAGCAAGAAGTGTCTGTGCGTGACAAAAGCAGCATTTTTGACCCTTCAGTGGACTTTTGTGAGGGAAGGGAAAGGCGGCTATTCTATTTCAATTACTCAGGAAATGTTCTTTACGATACGTTGAGCCCCCCTCCACCGTGAAGGAGCGAGCATTCTGAAAATCGTTTTAATTTGTGCTCAGATTGAACAAAAGAAATTCGAAACCAATCAACTCAAAGGAAACTGAACTAGCAAATCTTTACACATACAGATCGTCAATAATTTGTACAACTCCCTGGCCAATCGAAAATCTGGATTCGATTGTGACGAAAAACATCGCATGAAGTACATAATATATGTTTTTCTTGTCAAAAGATAAATAGCATCTTGTTCGTTTGAGAATGACGTCTTGAATTGCTTTTCTCCGCAGATATACACGTTGTGAAAATCTTGTGATTGTATATCTTCCCCCTTTCCCCTATCAATTCATGTGTCACTGTTTTTTCTATACATCGACGAGAAATGGATTTTCTGTAATGTGATAATTTTCTATGTATCAAATTCACAGACACGTAACTTTCGATGAACATGGATATAAAGGAATAAAGTACACAAAGTGAATTCATATTATTAAAAAATGTGTTGAGTGTTTGATATAGTAATTTCCAAACGGTATGTACAGCATTAATGCTCTAACTTCGCATGTTGTTAAGTTTTCTAAATTATTTTTTTAAAATGAAAAATTGTTTATGATATTTGTCCCATAAAAATAAAACTTGCTTACGAAGTTGTGTTAACATTTGATGGTATTTTAAGATTCAGCTAAGCTTGAAGTAATGAGTCTTTTCGTTGTTGGGGAGAGGACGGCCAATGAGAAAATAATATATTCATTCAATATTTTTAATACTTAGACAGCTTCGTAAGATTTAATTTTTTATTTAATGGCATTCACAATGTTCCAGAATAAAATTATTAAAAACATAGGGTAGAAATGAGAGGGAGGTCGTTTACTTTACAATACTGTTTGTACTGAGCCATTAGTGACTAGACAAATGCAAGGTGCATCGTTCTTGTAAATACAGGTACTCACTCTCTTGGATGTTCCATTCCGAAGCACACTTCTTGTCGTTTTCTTTGTCGCCGGCGTGAACCTGCAAACAACACAATGCAAACTCGATGAGTACTTCGTAAACCGTTTGAAGTGATGTCGAACTAAAATACTACCAACAGTCACATATTGGCCTCTCAATTTTGAGTTGTGTTTATAAATCTAGTGTCGAAATTATTTTCAAAAGGCCAAACATCCAGTATGGACAATCCAGTTGTGACATATATGAGAGCTAGATAGAATAGTGTTGAAAAAATGAATTGAGAATGCACCAGTTTCTGTAATACACTTAATTTTTAGTTAGGAACGCTTTAAAATGCTGTCAAACAGTCCAGGAAACTTTTGGAGACAATTATGAGAGTCAAAATGAAACGTGGAGACTTCTGAAAAGCACTTATGAAATTTCTATGGTCGGTTGACAAAGAATTTTATTCTGTACATACAATAATGATGGAAAAACAACTGCCTGACCGATCAATATCTGTAACCTCAACTAAATTAATTGAAATGTAATTATTCTATTTCAATTACTCAGGAAATGTTCTTTAGAATACGTTGAGCTCTCTCTGCCATGAAGTAGTGGGTAAATCGTTTTAATCTGTTCTCAGACTGGAAAAAAAAAAAAGAAAAAAACAAAGAAAAAAAAACAACGAAATCAAAGAACTCAAAGGAAACTGAACTAGCAAATCTTTACACATACAGCAGGTCATCAAAAATGTGTACAACTCTCTGGACTATCGAAAAAGTGGGTTCGATTTTGACGAAAAACACCGCATGAAGTGCATAGTATATACTTTCTTGTTCGGCCGTTCTCAGCTCACTGGATTCTATCAGCGCACTGGATTCTATCAGCGCACAGTGTGTAATTTTGGCAATCTAGGTGGAATAAATTCAGAATCTACAAAACTATGAATTTTTTATTTTTCTACAAAACATATATAGAAAATACATGATAAATCTCATACATGGAACAAGATTCGTTGAAATATTTTAAAGGAAACTATTTTTTTAAATAATAAAATAATCGGGCAACTACTGTAATCATACGAATTGAGATTGAAAAACGCCAATAGAAAAGAAAATAAAGTGTATATATAATAAATAAAAGTAGCTAATTCTTATATTATAATTGTGAATTACTAACAAATGAATAATAATATAGATAAACTAAAACGAAAACAAATTTAATAATTAGAGAGGAAAAGAATTATTACGAAGCACTACATAATCAGTCTTCATCCGATGAATCCTCAGATGAGGTGATGACATCTACTTCTTCAATGTCTTGTTGATCAATGTCGATCAAATTGATCATTTCTTCATTGTATTTCTTCTTTTTAGGTTTCAAAGATCGCTGTAAACTTGCAATGCATGGATCAGATGTTATGAGAAGCCTGTTCATGAGATCAGTGTCTCGTTGGTGTCTACTCTTGACGTTTTCCTTGCAAATAGTTCCCTGAACTTTCTGTTGTCCTTATTTCTAGCTTCTTGAGCTTCCTCAGAAAATTGTCCAATAGACAGAATGCAACTTTCAATTATGTCCCTTCCATGAAAGAGAATCTTATGTAGAGTTACAGGCATGCGATACCAGTAGTAATGTTGGAGGTACAAGTCTCGTGTGCAATTAATAAATTTTTCAAAATTATGTAAATTGATTTTTCCCCACTGTTTAGGCATTCTAATATGACCCCAAAACGCTTTATTATATTTTTATTCCAGTTATTTCTCAAGATATCTCAGGGTTTCTGAAGAACTTTCGAGCAGTATTTCCATCATTAGTATTGCCACTTTGCGCTTTAGGCACATCAACTAGCAGCCCTAACTTCTGCCTGAATTTATCTTGGATGCTTTTCTTCCTTTGAGACATTTTTTCTTTATTTACAGCTCCTCGTATCTGAGTTGTACGAATTTCCAGTCGATACGAAATGTGCAGAAGACACTCAAATAGCCTTATCCAGGCATGAAGAGGAGATATTCCAAAGCAAAGATATTCTTCCTTCACATTTTTTGTGCTTAGAACTTCAAAATTGTTCATTTCAGTCGGTTTCGCTCCACATAGGTAGCAATTCTGAGTGGAAGAACACGATGAAATGGCATTGATGACTTTACCGTCCACCATACAAAAGATCATTCTTGGTGTAATGTATATTTCTGAATCTAGAAATCGTATATTGGTGGGAGTTAGTAATTCTATCTGGCATTTTATTTTGCTTACTTCAGTATTTATCAAACTTGACGTTTCTTTTGCAAAAATAAATTTTATAGGGCGACAGTGTTTAGTTGAAGACGGTGTGGAATTTTTCCAAATAACATTTTGACTCCCCATACAATGCATTTGTATTGGCACCATAGACACACTAAACAAATTTTCGTCTGTGTAATTTTCTTCAGTGAACTTTTGTTTGTATTTGTTTTGTTCTGATCCATCGCAACCCATTTTATAATAATTTCAAAAACAGTATTAAATTGAAGTTGAAATTTCTTTTTGACATCTTCAATTTGGCACAAACGACGAATTGTGTGGTCAATAACTGACTGTAAAGGTACTTCAGCCGATATTTCTCTCACTTTCACATCTCTTGGATAACACATAGTTTTTGCCTCTTTAACTCTGTAGAATGGTGGATATAATTTACAATTTATTTTCTCGGCTTGTTCTCGGATTCGTAAATATTGCCGAGTAGACAAATGCGTACCCACCATTAATGCGAGTGCTTGATCTGGAGAGAGTAAAGATGGTTCTTGATGCAACAATTTGATGCGAACTTTCTTAATTGTTGTGCCTCTATTAGGAGAAGCAAGTGTAAGTTTCTTTACTATATTCGCTGAATCTCTTTTTCCTTCTTTCCTTAATTTTATTTCAGTAGCTGTTTCTAATTATTCTGTGGATGAACGTAACAGCTGTTTTACACTCTGTCTTTTAGCTTTAGGGCCACATGAACCAAAAGGCTTAAGTTGGCGACCAATTCCTCCATTAGCATCATCAGATTTTGAAGAGCTTGGATCAATTTTCATTAAATTTATAGAAAAATTGATGTCTTCCTGCAGCCTCGATGTGTAATTATCTATAAATCTCTGTTTATGCCTCCCACATTTTTTCCATTTTTTGATAATGAACTGACAAAAATTTTTAATTTGAGTTTTTATGGACCTTATTGAAATGTGAGCAATAGTTTCTTCACCTAATTCGTGTAACATGTACGAAAATACAGCGTCATACCTTGATTCCGGGGAGCTTACACACCATACATCAAATAGCGTCTTTCGAGAAATTGAGCGCTCCACTGTGAAAAAAAATGAAAAGCTCATAAGTGCGCAGATATGCGCAGCTGATCTTTTATAATTTAAATAGCCAAAAGAACAAGGCTTAACGACAATGTAGTCACAAACGTCAACTATCGTAAACTCAATTTAAAAATCTACAGATATTTGTAAAATGGCGCGAAAGTAAAACTAAAATTACTTACTTTTTCAAAAGCCACCCACGAACAATCACAGGCACTTTTTGCTTATTCTTAGGCACTAATAAAAAGGCAATATACTCAAAAACACAAATGTTTAATCACTGCCTTGATATGCGTTCCAGGGGATGCACACTGATCTCCAACAGGAGCTGTACTGAAATGCGACTGATACAGACGTGCGGTGCTAGCACACGATTGTGCATGTTTGAACTTGTTCTACTGCCGCTTCATGCGACGCAGAATAAGAACAATACCCATTTTGTATACTTTGGACCTTCTATAATCAAACAAATACCCAAACTAACCAATATTAATACTTTGGAAAATGGACTTACGTCCGCCTAGATAGCCAAAATTACACACTGTGCAGCGGTTGAAATGGCTATTTTTATTGAACAAAAATGTTTGAAAATCTTCATAAAAATATTCGTGAATTTTTTCGAAAGATGATTTACAAAAGAACTTGTTTGCCCTTGATAAAATCTCCTCACTTGCAACTTGTTTAATTTTCTGTTACGTAGGTAAAATGATGAACACAGTTTTTGATAACCTTCTTTCCAAACTCCGTACTTTTTGTACCGGGGGGAAAGTATTGGAATTTCCCTTTTATAAAGATGTATTGAAAATATAGTTTCAAAAAAAAAATCTGAATGATAAGCTAACTTATAAAAGAACGCTGTATCGCAGAATAATTCTGCTGACAGTTTGTTACAATCTCTTAAAACATGAAAAATTCATTTATGAGTTCCAATAATGTGTTCTTCATAAAACATTTCGCCTTTATATACATCAAGTAGTTAAGATGTTTTATTTACAAAGTTTGTAACTGTTTTACTAACAAACATGATATTGATTTTTCATATTTTCTCACGTTCCCCTTTTACGTCTTACCCGGGTGTCGTTCTCCAGTGTGTGAGAACGTGTGCCGTAAAACAGAACTAATGGAAGCACGTGGCAAATTAAAATAAGTGGAGAATGTATACAATTTATATTGCTTCTACGCGCGTCAGAGGCGTGTTAACGAGTTTAATGCTTATGTAGTGTGGGCGAGGAAGTATATTTATATGTAGACGAGCATATCTTTGCATTTACAAACACGTATATGGCAAGTAAAGAATAAATATGCATCTGCATATGCAAGGTAGTGACGAAAGGATAATTTACGTACATTTTTATTTGTAATTATGTATAAATTCATGTTTCTGTATTCTGCCACCGGCCACATCTTCCCAGTTGTAGAATAAAGTTTTATGTAATTGTCGGTTGGTCAAGATGGCCGAGATCGTTAGGGCAGTAGGGCCTTAGGCCGGAAGTGGGAGGAACCATGTCTCGGACCAGAACAGCGCGGGTTCGAGTCCCGCCTCGGGCATGGGTGTATTTGTGTATGTCTATATGTGTGTGCCGTTCTTTCATCCCTCACCATCTCATCATCCATACCCCAGGAGTAACATCCTTGGGGGATAAAAACCTGGATTCAGCTAAAATGCTGATCCTTCCCAGATAAAGGTACTTCAACCTACTGCAGCAGGATGTACACGTGGTCCTATACACGAAAAAAAATTTACTTGTCGCGTTTGGCGGCCTCTGTCGGTGCTTCCTGCCCGCGCGCGCTCGCCGCTTCCTCCAACGCTTTCCGCCCGAGACGCGTGTTCCGCACGCAGGAAACAGCTGCCGGCGCGGACGCACCCGCACCCGCGGCCTCGGGCGCGCCGCCGGCGGAGGCTGCAGCCGCGCAGGGGAGCGCTCTTCCGCCAGAACGTCCGACTCGGCCTCGTGCATTCACAGCCGAATGCGCATACCGAACCTCACGCTGCTTACTGGCCTTTCTTCTTCCATCTTTATTTGGGATTTTCTATTTATTTTTTTATTCAAATTCCGTGTCGTCACTTAACAGCTACATATCCACTATATTTTTTTTTCTTTTCAATAATACATCTTGGAAATGTGTTTTCGTACTTTCACTGTCAGCAAACAGCATAAAATAATTGTCATTATTTATATTATTAAAATATGTTAAAGTCTTCAAATTTAGTTATGACAGATCAATTGACGTGTATCGTGTTCTTCTTGGACCCATCTTCGGAGAGAAAATCGGATTATCGGTACATTTCATGCCATATACAGTAGAACCTCGCTGATCCGCAAATCTGAAATTTTGAATACTCCAAATAAAATTCGGGATGAACTGAACAACTAATTATTGAAACAATTTGTACTGCTAATGTACGATGTATATAACATGTTTATGTAGTAGTAATTTTTATTCAGAGGAACTTGCAAAATCTGTAATCTTTTGCCGTAAGGAACTTAATCTGTTAGATGATGCGATGCGACGATGTGATGATGCGATTTCTACGCTGCGCTTACGTTGCCATTTTCTCTTATCGCCCGGTACGTTGCATTTTGTGGTAATCTTATAGACGTATTTGTATATGTACGGTTCATTTTTTTTCGGGTAATTCAAACATTTCCGAATCGGAACACACATCACCAATTAGTTCGGATTACCGGGGTTCTGAACATTTAAATCATTTCCGTACTCCAAACTAATATCTATTGTTTCCGAACCGAACAGAGTGGATGCGTTAGAAAAGAAGAGGACCGCCTGTGTCAACAAACCTGAAGGCAGAGCCTCTGCCGTATTCCCTGCATGTATTCTCCTTCGGGTTCATTTTACAACGTGCGTATTTCTTCTGACTTTTGTCTCCCGAAAGAAGCCGGTTGCGTTCGCAGCGGTAACTCGCAGTTACGATTCCGAGCGGCTCGACGGCCGGGCGGGCGGGCGGCGCGGGCCATATGGACCAGCGCAAACGGGGCCGACGCGAAGCGCGCGCTACACCCGCCCCCGAAAGCCGCCGCGCTCCCTACGCAAGAAGCGATACAGTTATAGCGGCACCGCCGCCGCCGCCGCCGCCGCCGCCCCGCCCACAAAAGCCCCCCTCAGATGGCGCCACGCGATGCGGTGTACGCTGGCGCGGGCTCCATGAAAACGCCGGTTGTTCGTCGCGTTCATTGCGATTTATGGTGGCTTTTTATTTGCTGCAAGATAGATGCTGTTGCTGCTGTAACTGCTCTCTCGCGCTGGGGTTGTGGATTCGAATCCGTTCTGGCTGTCCTCGCTTTTTAACTGTGAGACGGAAGGCAAAAATAGATCAAACAGAATGACTATTATTCATCGAATACGTAGATCCAATCTATGAATGCGTGTTATCCATGGCGATCCATGCTATATCGAATGCGAGAAAGTCTACTCCTAGATCCAATCCAATGCTTAATATCTCCAAACTAGTCAAACCTGTTACGACTTAATAATTGCTCGAAACTAAGTACCATTTATTTGTTCTGGTTCGCTCACATCTCACCAGTGTAAGCACTTTAAGAAGAAATATACTGCTGTATTTATAATACTCGTTGATCTTCTTGCGAACGCAGACATGCCCACCCAACGCCCACATGCAAAATAATGAAAAAGTCAAATAGACCTAATCCGTATCGTAGACGAATTTGTCTACATTTTCAGCTACTAAATTTTACAAGTGTAGAAACATTTTGTTTTTCATTTTTACATTGAAACCTGTAGTCTGGGTGTCTCTACAACCGCAGTGTGTCTGTCGCCCCTCACGTGCGACGGGGAGATATGGTTCGCGGAGAGGGGATGTGTACGCCGTTGAGGGAGGAAATAAACATGTGCCGCGCGAGGGCGCGATGCCGTTTAGATAAAACACTTTCTACAAGAGATTCTCTTCCCCAGGTAGGGGTTGGTAAACTCGGGCTCATAAGCTCTTGGCTAGAACTTCAAGAAGGTAAATACGTCTTTAGTTCTCAAGATTTCTGTTACGAAATAATATTTGTGTAATATTTAATGCTAAACAGATAAAACGTTTATTATGGAAAAGGAAGAGTGCTGTTTCAAGATTTTGATTTTCTATTGTTTGGGGGGGGGGTTATCACTACATTTTTGTTTGCTCTGGCTTTTGTTTCTTCCTGCGTATACTTATACAAAGAAAGAAAGAGGGAAGTCATAAAAGACTCCAATGACTATTTTCTATTATTTATACTATTTGTATAGTGAAGTTTTTGTGTGAAAGTACATGTCGCAAACTAGAGATATTATATGTTGTTTTAATCTTAATATTTATTCCCAAATAAATCTTAATTTTGCTGCAAAATGAAAATGGAATAATTATTCATTTAAAAAATTACATTCTCATTGTGATCCCATAGCTCGCAAGCTTTCCAGAAATTTGATAACCAGGGTACTCAGAATGTTTCCCAGAAACGTGAAGTGATGCCTTAAGAACGTCTAGTGAAGACGACCAGCGGTTTGAGGCTCCAGACCCGGTCCTGCCGCCCCCTGTGCCACGGTAACGACCTGCAAAGCGACGAAAATTGTGGGCGTTTTGCAGCCGCGAGAGAACGACACGAGCGTGACCAGACAGAGACAGAGACAGCGAAAAACCGCGGAACGTGAAAACGTGCATAAATCGCGCACTCCCTGCGACAGAAAAGTGTTGGGAGCGTTAATGTCGATGCTTCGATAAACGAAACGCGAAAAAATGAACGCCTTTTCCCCTCTGCTCGTTTGGCGTAAAAGCGCGGGCCTACCGAAAATTCCGAGGCGCGAAACGGCAGATGAAAGAGCTTGATAAGACCTGTCACGCCGTAATGGCTTCTCAAACACGGCCTAACGCGGAGACGGCAAACTCCCCGCGCTGGAATCGCTTGTCGCTCCTACACGCGGGCAGAGGCAGGGACACGCCCAGGAGAGGAGCACTTGGAAATTGGGCCTTGGGAGTTAAGTTAGCCAGGGAGGCGAAACTAAAAGTGTTTTTAATTAACCTCGGTTGAATGTTTACTAGATGAAGGTTTTGAATCTTCGGAAAGTGTGGAATTATTCTTCCAAACAAATTGTGTGGCTGTAGTATATTCTTCACATATAATATTGTTTTAAATGTCAGTATTGATTTCTTCTCTTATGCATTTCCCTCGTGCACCAAATCTGAGAGAATAGAAGGTTTCCTTAAGCAGTAACATAAAATGAAGTACGAAAATGTAGTTCTTTTGTGGGATTCTGTATTGCATCAAAGTATAATGTTTTCGATTCTGTTATGGCTTTTAATTAAAATCCAAATAGAACAACTTGAAAACAACTGCATCCAGGTACACTTCAAAACTCCGGATTACCGACGATTGAAATTTTAAATTATAAGATTCATTGTGCACTCTGCAGCTGTTCAGCACAAAACCTTGTTTGTTTTGGACGTGAACTTTTGTATTCCACATTTAAGAGAAGGACGGGAAATTATAAGGGAAGGTAAAAATAGGAATTTGACTGATTTTTAGCAGAACTTCATTTGTAATACCACAACTGATACTTGGAATATCCAGAAGCTATTTATGTAAAACACTACGAAATTTCCATTTTGACATTGCATTCGAAATGTTTTGGTACAAGTACAATAGGGTACAATAATTTGGTACAATACTTTGTACTTGTATTTCATTTAAATAATTTTCTCCCATTTCATTGTAAATATTAAGGAACATTACTAGAATTTTCGTCCTTTTTTTCGACAAAAAATCATGCGTAACTGACATAAACATTTGTTCCAAAAAAAGTAACCAATTTCCATTTTAAATGTTGTTGCACAGGAGATTGAACCAAATGGTATTTTTCACAATGTGCTTCGGCATCAAAATTCATTTATTACGAGTAATAGTTTTGCTCTTCTCATCTAATACAGTTAGCGTTCATACTCTTTGAGGAATATTTCTTTACCAAACTAACAGACATGCAGGGTCGTAGATTCTGGAAGCGGCTATGCAAGAGGCCTTCCAGTGCTAACATCCTCAACAAGCTGACACAGATAATCAACCTATAATAAGTTTATACTACTACAATAATTTTATATTTATCACATTAATACACATGAATCCCCTACGAAAACATTTGCACTACAATGTTTAGGTACCTTATTCAATTCAAAGATAATTATGGAGGTTCGTTAACTATGAGTGTTAACTTTGATGGCTTTCCATTCTCTCTAAGGGTGCAATACTGATTGATACCAAAATCCACCTACTCAACGGGTTTTCTGTGTGCTAGTGAAACTCACCTCGGCGAGCGCTAGTAGAAGCTTCATTCAGTAGATTGTGACAAACCTCATGGTGAGTTTCGGCGTGCAAGCTAAGTCACCCCCGTGAGCCTCAACAGAAGCAGTTCATGAAGTTTCATTAATCCTTTGTGTCGTAGAAATACGCCCCTATGGATAATTTCTCCTCCGCAAGTGGAACCCTCTTCTTGGATACAGAAGCAGGTCTGGGGGCGCGAAGTTTCATTCAAATGTTAGAATTAGAAAAAATTCCACACGATGCGTTTTGCTGGGCAAGATAACACCCCCCCCCCACGAGCCCCAACAGCAGCACGAAACGCAGGTTCATTTAATCGATTGGGACCCCCCCCCCCCCCGGTTAGATCCACCTTCGCAAGCGAGACATTGTTCTTGGCAGGCGTCAACAGAATCAGAGCTAGTACGCGAAGTTTCATTCAAATGATAAAGCTGTCCGGTGCAGTTTCGCATTGCTAATTCACGCCGGCGAGCTCTGACAGTGGCAGGCCACGAAGGTTCGTTTAATAGATTGTGCTAAAGAATCACACCCCTGCAGTTCGTTTTTCCTAGGCAAGCGGGATATTTCTTGGCAAGCGTCAACAGAATCAGAGCTAGTACGCGACGTTTCATCCAAATGATAGAGCCAAACTGTCCAGTGCAGTTTCGCAGTGCTAACTCTCCCCAGCCAGCCCCAACAGTAACAGGCGACGAAGGTGTATTTAATAGATTGTGCTAAAGAATCACACCCCTGCAGTTCGTTTTTCCTAGGCAAGCGGGATATTTCTTGGCAAGCGTCAACAGAATCAGTGCTAGTACGCGACGTTTCATCCAAATGACAGAGCCAAACTGTCCAGTGCAGTTTCGCATTGCTAATTCACCCCGGCGAGCTCTGACAGTGGCAGGCCACGAAGGTTCGTTTAATAGATTGTGCTAAAGAATCACACCCCTACACTTAGTTTTTCCTAGGCAAGCGGGATATTTCTTGGCAAGCGTCAACAGAATCAGTGCTAGTACGCGACGTTTCATCCAAATGACAGAGCCAAACTGTCCAGTGCAGTTTCGCAGTGCTAATTCTCCCCAGCCAGCCCCAACAGTAACAGGCGACGAAGGTGTATTTAATAGATTGTGCTAAAGAATCACACCCCTGCAGTTCGTTTTTCCTAGGCAAGCGGGATATTTCTTGGCAAGCGTCAACAGAATCAGTGCTAGTACGCGACGTTTCATCCAAATGACAGAGCCAAACTGTCCAGTGCAGTTTCGCAGTGCTAACTCTCCCCAGCCAGCCCCAACAGTAACAGGCGACGAAGGTGTATTTAATAGATTGTGCTAAAGAATCACACCCCTGCAGTTCGTTTTTCCTAGGCAAGCGGGATATTTCTTGGCAAGCGTCAACAGAATCAGTGCTAGTACGCGACGTTTCATCCAAATGACAGAGCCAAACTGTCCAGTGCAGTTTCGCAGTGCTAACTCTCCCCAGCCAGCCCCAACAGTAACAGGCGACGAAGGTGTATTTAATAGATTGTGCTAAAGAATCACACCCCTGCAGTTCGTTTTTCCTAGGCAAGCGGGATATTTCTTGGCAAGCGTCAACAGAATCAGTGCTAGTACGCGACGTTTCATCCAAATGACAGAGCCAAACTGTCCAGTGCAGTTTCGCAGTGCTAACTCTCCCCAGCCAGCCCCAACAGTAACAGGCGACGAAGGTGTATTTAATAGATTGTGCTAAAGAATCACACCCCTGCAGTTCGTTTTTCCTAGGCAAGCGGGATATTTCTTGGCAAGCGTCAACAGAATCAGTGCTAGTACGCGACGTTTCATCCAAATGACAGAGCCAAACTGTCCAGTGCAGTTTCGCAGTGCTAACTCTCCCCAGCCAGCCCCAACAGTAACAGGCGACGAAGGTGTATTTAATAGATTGTGCTAAAGAATCACACCCCTGCAGTTCGTTTTTCCTAGGCAAGCGGGATATTTCTTGGCAAGCGTCAACAGAATCAGTGCTAGTACGCGACGTTTCATCCAAATGACAGAGCCAAACTGTCCAGTGCAGTTTCGCATTGCTAATTCACCCCGGCGAGCTCTGACAGTGGCAGGCCACGAAGGTTCGTTTAATAGATTGTGCTAAAGAATCACACCCCTACACTTAGTTTTTCCTAGGCAAGCGGGATATTTCTTGACAAGCTCAACAGAAGTAGAGCTAGTACGCGAAGTTTCATTCAAATTATAGATCCAAAATTTTATATCGCACCTCCGCTAGTCCGAACAATAGCAGGCCGCGAATGTTCATTTAACCGATTGTGCAATTTAACTCACCCCGGCGATCGCCGCCACCAGCAGCAGCACGAGGGCGGCGGGGGCGAAGCAGTTCATGGCGAGGGCGGCGGAGGCTTCAGGTCGGCGAGCGCTGCGAGCGTGCCAGATGGCGGCGGGCGGCGCGCTTTATAGCGGCCGGGCACGCGCTGGCGTCGCGTCGTCGCCGCCAGCGACGCTCGACGGCACCTGTCACAGCCCTTTGTCTCCCTTTGTCTCCGCGTCACCTCGCGTCACCCCGCGCGTGCGCACGAGGCCGCCGCCATCCACCGCCCGCTGTCATTTCGGCGTTTTGTGCGATTTTCGCCGTGTTTTTGCGCGCCTGCCGGTAGTCGATGTTCGTCTCGGTGTCTGATTCCCACTTGTAGGTCGATAATCACCACATTTGTGACAGAAATGGCTCCTCGTTTGTTCAGCGTTTCCTCCGGTTTTTACGTACAGAATAATAATGTTCTGAGTGCTTCCGTTGTCACGTGGTATTGTTTATGATCGACAGCAAGTTTTTACAGCTCACTTTATTTGACAGTTTTTTTATGTTGGTCTCTCCTCTATTTTTCCTCCTGTTGTGGAATTGAAATGTGTGAATCCTTGAGGTTATTAAATATTTGAAAACCAGGAGGTTAAAAAAAACAAAAAAATGACTTTTAGTTTACGTTTAATTTTGTAACAATTGAAATTTCGAATGGGAACTGTGTTTTTAGTATATTAAATACTTTTAGCAGGTATCCCTCTATTTACATAAATAAACTGCATGGCAAAGGCGGGGGTGAGTACTTGTATCGCTGTGTATTCGGGTCTGCGTTGCATAACGACTTTTCTGAACTCTAACTAGAAAATCCAGAAGGGCCAAAGCAGAGAAACCTTAATAGTTTTACAAAACCACACATTTTTTAGCATTTTAACTTCTGGTGAGCACCGATTTTAGTTTGATGGATCTAGTATGGTGCAATGAATTCTTTCAAACCAGGCCCCTCAGACAGACTAAGCACGTCCAAGTTAAGCCTCTCTTAACTCGCAGCGCTGGAAATAAATTCATCTCCTTTTGCCTTATTTGTGCAGCAACAGCGGCCTTTTCCCCACACACGAGAGATTGAATTATACAATCTTCCTTCGACGAGACGATCGCAGTTTTATGCATATAATATTAGTGGCCTACCGCAGCAATATATATATATATATATATATATATATATATATATATATATATATATATATATATATATATATATATATATATTTAAAACCAAGAATATAAAACTTGTTCCACCGGAAAAAGTGAAAGATTATATTTTAATGGCGGATGGCCTCTTTCTTGAAACCTTAGTGTCGCATGACGTCATTTGTGTCGTAACAGTGACGCACTGTCTATTAGAATGCAGTCGGTGCGCGCACTATGAGAATGTGCGGGGTAACACACTCACATATTTGCATTTTCAGTCAAAATCGAAACTGTTTTATTATTTTGAATTTTTTCCTTGTTCCTAGTATCTAACGAAACACTCGTTTACCCGGAGGCTGCCTAATTTTCTTTCAGTTTCTTCGCGCATTGTAAATAAGTAATATAAAGGTTTTTGTCACAAATAAAAAATTAGTTTTTATACAGTTCAATACTTGCAAAAGAAACGTCAAATTTATCACAACAGGAATGTGTTAATCCAAAAAAACATTGCAAGATAAGTTTGAAAATATGAACTGGATTTAATGTATAGCACATCACAAAATAAAAAAAAACTATATTCATCTTCGCTGGGTCAAATGCTGAATTTGATCAACAACTAAATATTTTGGAAGCAAATGAGCAGTAATGTTTTATGTCCCATCGTCGGATGCCAAGAAGACAATCAGAGAGACAGACTGAAAACCACGAGAACAAGCAGACAAACAGGAACCATTTGTATTAAACTTGTTCATTATAAAGGATAAAAAAAACTTCCATTAAGAGTTTTGCATACAGGTTATTGGGAAACTGAATATTGTTAATAACAATTAAACCTTTCGTGTTCTCGTTTGTGACAATTCTAGGAAACACTAGAATGATTACAGATTTATGAACCAGAAAAATGTCTAGAAACAGGTATTATGTTGTAGACATGTTTATCACCAAAAACTGGTGGAGGGTGTCAATTGATAACAAATAATTTTTGAAAAAAGTATTGTAGTTACAACTATAATTTAGTGATTTATTTTTCACGAATTCCAGAAATTGACAAACGAAACTCTTTATCAAGAAAATATAGTTTAGGGTATCAAGTAAAACATATTGTTGCTAATTCCTATTTACTAGAAGATAATTCTAGCATTTGACAGCATTTTTGGGGAAACTAGCTCGACTAGGACAAGAAGGAAAAAGCTTGGGCAGAGACGGACTGACGAAATTATTGTTTAAACTGACGAAATTATTGACTGACGAAATTATTGTAAAATGAAATTACGTACTTGTAAACAATAATGTAGATGCGAAAAAAAGATTGCAATGATTGAGCTATTATTGAAAAGTAATAGCAAATGGAATACATATTCATGTGCAGTTTACCTGACATGCTTAGTTTTTGTTTCCTTCTCTCGCGAGAAAGAAACTTCTCTAACAGCCCTTTATGCTTCATTCCTCTTCACTGAACCCTCACTCAATTATGATGGCGCATTCGAGGCGTATGGAGCAGTTAATTTGTATTTTATTCTTTAATGGATAGAATATTTAGTATACTCTATACGTTCTGTAGATTATAAAGTCGTGTTAATATTAAGGCTAAAACTACCGAAAAATACTTGTAGGAAAATTCAATAGATCGCAGCACTATCACAGGGGAATTTACTTTACTGATAACGTCTGAATCAATAGTCCGATTTTCGATTTGTAAACGGCATTTGACGCCTTTTTAAAATAGAATTTACGCTACGATGACCTTTTTCTAAAAATCTAGCAAAAACGCGAATTTGAAATTAGTTCTCAAACTTCCAAGAACAAATTTAAAAATGTGGCCTTATAGCGCGATGGTGACATGCTTCCTGAATCCAACGCCGTGACAATCATGCAAATCGGACGAATATAAGCGTCGTAAAGTGAAATTTACGTAAAAAAACACCTCGCCCCCCCCCACTTCCCCTTCTGCGCCGTTGCGTCACCCACCCGCCCGTTGTGGGCCCTCTGTCAGCGCGGTGGCACGGCCATACCCGGCGTCGTGCGGGCAGCCCCGAGGGACGGACGGAGGCGGTACTTGCGGGACACGCAAGACACACACTCGGTTTATGCTTTCGTCACTTTGCATCTCAATCTATTTTTCCACGGATATCAAACTAGATTCTATACTACTATTACAGACCGAGGTAAATGGTCTGTAATAGTAGTACATAACTATCTTTTTCACATATTTCCGTCTTCCATCGAATACAATTTTAAAATTTTTTGATCCATTACTCAACATATAGATTCCGATTTTTAACAATTTTTTTTAAAAAAAGTAACTAATTGTGTAAATATCCGCATTATTCCACCTCCTCACATCTTATTTTAGATATATTTTACTTCTAAGGTCTTCTGTTATCACTCCACCTTGGTCTAAGATCTTCCGTTGTCAAATACCGTAAAAAATGAGGAGTATACGCACGAGTTCTTTTATCCTACAACTCGATCTTTGATCTCAAAACGACGTTTATCTACTTTAAAGAGTTCATCTGATGAATCTCTTTTACCAAGTAAAATAGTCCGTCCGTCAGGCCGACGGTCCGTCCGTCAAGCCGACGGTGCGTCCGTCAGGCCGACGGTGCGTCCGTCAGGCCGACGGTCCGACCGTCAGGCCGGCTGTCCGTCCGTCAGGCCGACTGTCCGTCCGTCAGGCCGGCTGTCCGTCCGTCAGGCCGGCTGTCCGTCCGTCAGGCCGACTGTCCGTCCGTCAGGCCGGCTGTCCGTCCGTCAGGCCGGCTGTCCGTCCGTCAGGCCGGCTGTCCGTCCGTCAGGCCGGCTGTCCGTCCGTCAGGCCGGCTGTCCGTCCGTCAGGCCGGCTGTCCGTCCGTCAGGCCGGCTGTCCGTCCGTCAGGCCGGCTGTCCGTCCGTCAGGCCGGCTGTCCGTCCGTCAGGCCGGCTGTCCGTCCGTCAGGCCGGCTGTCCGTCCGTCAGGCCGGCTGTCCGTCCGTCAGGCCGGCTGTCCGTCCGTCAGGCCGGCTGTCCGTCCGTCAGGCCGGCTGTCCGTCCGTCAGGCCGGCTGTCCGTCCGTCAGGCCGGCTGTCCGTCCGTCAGGCCGGCTGTCCGTCCGTCAGGCCGGCTGTCCGTCCGTCAGGCCGGCTGTCCGTCCGTCAGGCCGGCTGTCCGTCCGTCAGGCCGGCTGTCCGTCCGTCAGGCCGGCTGTCCGTCCGTCAGGCCGGCTGTCCGTCCGTCAGGCCGGCTGTCCGTCCGTCAGGCCGGCTGTCCGTCCGTCAGGCCGGCTGTCCGTCCGTCAGGCCGGCTGTCCGTCCGTCAGGCCGGCTGTCCGTCCGTCAGGCCGGCTGTCCGTCCGTCAGGCCGGCTGTCCGTCCGTCAGGCCGGCTGTCCGTCCGTCAGGCCGGCTGTCCGTCCGTCAGGCCGGCTGTCCGTCCGTCAGGCCGGCTGTCCGTCCGTCAGGCCGGCTGTCCGTCCGTCAGGCCGGCTGTCCGTCCGTCAGGCCGGCTGTCCGTCCGTCAGGCCGGCTGTCCGTCCGTCAGGCCGGCTGTCCGTCCGTCAGGCCGGCTGTCCGTCCGTCAGGCCGGCTGTCCGTCCGTCAGGCCGGCTGTCCGTCCGTCAGGCCGGCTGTCCGTCCGTCAGGCCGGCTGTCCGTCCGTCAGGCCGGCTGTCCGTCCGTCAGGCCGGCTGTCCGTCCGTCAGGCCGGCTGTCCGTCCGTCAGGCCGGCTGTCCGTCCGTCAGGCCGGCTGTCCGTCCGTCAGGCCGGCTGTCCGTCCGTCAGGCCGGCTGTCCGTCCGTCAGGCCGGCTGTCCGTCCGTCAGGCCGGCTGTCCGTCCGTCAGGCCGGCTGTCCGTCCGTCAGGCCGGCTGTCCGTCCGTCAGGCCGGCTGTCCGTCCGTCAGGCCGGCTGTCCGTCCGTCAGGCCGGCTGTCCGTCCGTCAGGCCGGCTGTCCGTCCGTCAGGCCGGCTGTCCGTCCGTCAGGCCGGCTGTCCGTCCGTCAGGCCGGCTGTCCGTCCGTCAGGCCGGCTGTCCGTCCGTCAGGCCGGCTGTCCGTCCGTCAGGCCGGCTGTCCGTCCGTCAGGCCGGCTGTCCGTCCGTCAGGCCGGCTGTCCGTCCGTCAGGCCCGCTGTCCGTCCGTCAGGCCCGCTGTCCGTCCGTCAGGCTCGCTGTCCGTCCGTCAGGCCCGCTGTCCGTCCGTCAGGCCCGCTGTCCGTCCGTCAGGCCCGCTGTCCGTCCGTCAGGCCCGCTGTCCGTCCGTCAGGCCCGCTGTCCGTCCGTCAGGCCCGCTGTCCGTCCGTCAGGCCCGCTGTCCGTCCGTCAGGCCCGCTGTCCGTCCGTCAGGCCCGCTGTCCGTCCGTCAGGCCCGCTGTCCGTCCGTCAGGCCCGCTGTCCGTCCTTCAGGCCGACTGTCCGTCCGTCAGGCCGACTGTCCGTACGTCAGACCGACTGTCCGTCCGTCAGGCCGACTGTCCGTCCGTCAGGCCGACTGTCCGTCCGTCAGGCCGGCTGTCCGTCCGTCAGGCCGACTGTCCGTCCGTCAGGCCGGCTGTCCGTCCGTCAGGCCGACTGTCCGTCCGTCAGGCCGACTGTCCGTCCGTCAGGCCGACTGTCCGTCCGTCAGGCCGACTGTCCGTCCGTCAGGCCGACTGTCCGTCCGTCAGGCCGACTGTCCGTCCGTCAGGCCGACTGTCCGTCCGTCAGGCCGACTGTCCGTCCGTCAGGCCGACTGTCCGTCCGTCAGGCCGACTGTCCGTCCGTCAGGCCGACTGTCCGTCCGTCAGGCCGACTGTCCGTCCGTCAGGCCGACTGTCCGTCCGTCAGGCCGACTGTCCGTCCGTCAGGCCGACTGTCCGTCCGTCAGGCCGACTGTCCGTCCGTCAGGCCGACTGTCCGTCCGTCAGGCCGGCTGTCCGTCCGTCAGGCCGGCTGTTCGTCCGTCAGGCTGGCTGACCGTCCGTCAGGCCTATTGTCCGTCCGTCAGGCCTCTGTCCGTCCGTCAGCTTGACCGTCCGTCCGTCAGGCCGACCGTGCGTACGTTAGGGCGATCGTCCGTCCGTCAGGGCGACAGTATATAAGACCGGGTGTCTGTCCGTCATGCGACCGTGAGCCCGTCTGTCAGTCCGTCCGTCCATCAGTGAGTCCGTCCGTCAGTCACTGCGTCCGTCTGTCCGTCAGTCTGTTACTTCCTGTGTGTGTGCACGAATTATTTTTCGTCTAGACAGAAATATAAACTTTCTTTTAATTCGTTTCTCATTCACTTTACTTTATGGTAACTATACCATGTAGTCACTAGATTATTTACAGCTACCTAACAGTTCCGCGGCACATTCCTAAACGACCGAAACGTGATTGCGTGATATTTATGAACATTCATACAAAAATAATTTTGATCCTAAAAGATAAGATAATTTACAAAGTCTGTTTATTAATTTCATCAAAATCACATAGGATGTTATTTAAACATTTCAAATACAAAGATAAAAGTATTGGCTTTTACGGAAAAACATTACACGCTTCTTGAAAAGTATGACATGTGGCCAGTTGGTCATTTTAAATATTTTTAAAATAATATAACCTGTTTAACAGATGTAAATCTAGATGAAAAAAATCCAAAAGTTCCAGAAAATATACTGCTTGCTCGACCGCAAGGGAGAAGGGATAATCACGCTGGCACCAGGATTTCTGCGTCATCGGTATATTGTAGAGTTCCATGGTTTATCTTCCTACAATCTTGATATTTTTCTTTGTTCGATTTGATCTAGTAAAGTAAAGGATGAAATTACGTTACATATTTCGTAAATAATTATTACTGTTTTCATTTTCGATCTATTACAGGCAAATAACACACACACACACACACTCTCACACTAACACACATTGAGATTTTCGTAGAGAAACAAAATATTCCTATATTTTTAGTTCTGTTATAATTGAATAGTTATATAATGACACGGTCTGTACACAGAACAAACGGTTGGGAAGCTCGGGCCAACTGCAGGTGTTGCGGTTGAAGTGCCCGAGTGCGGGCGTTAGTCTGGGCGCAGCTCTTCGAATGCACCTAGCCAGCGGAATTCGTTGTACACGGCCAAAACAAATTAACGAATGTGTTTGCCTACCGGCCATTCTCCAGCGCGGGAGGCACTGTCACGTGAGTTAGCGGTATATAAGTTACCGGCGAAGATCTCTTGGCGGGATTCGATAACGAATTAAATCTTCGTGCTGATGCTCATTTGTCCACCCATGCGGTTGTGCTCGCAAGCCTCGACTATGCGAGTCTCTCTCGCCATAGGACTGCAGGCCAGAAGCGCGAAATAAGATGAAAATCAATTGTTCAAGCAATCAATGGCAAAATACTATCTTTCTGACTTCAGGGAGTGAAGGGAGGAATGACTTCGATACATGGGACTGACACGCATTCTAAAGCAAGCGTTTATGTGTAGAACGCGAGGTAGAAGACACAGAGGTTGATCGTTATAGAAATGAAATTGGTAGATGGCAGAACAGGTCATGAACCCATCCTTGGAGTAGAGAAGAAGAAGATCATATGGGTGTCAACTCTGTTATTTGTTAATACTAGCATAACTGCATCATCGCAGGCCAGTACCCATAAAGCTGAAAAAGGATACTGTTATTTTTAATTGCTGAATTATTTGCAGAGCTAAAAATTAATCTTAGACGTAGCACCGCTTTAGTCGCCGGGCCTGGCCGTGCCACCGCGCTGACAGAGGGCCCACAACGGGTGGGTGGGTGACGCAATGGCGCAGAAGAGGAAGTGGGGGGGGGGCGAGGTGTTTTCGTAAATTTCACTTTACGACCCTCCTATTCGTCCGATTTGCATGATTGTCACGGTCAGAAGATTGTGTCACGAAGATTGTCACGTTCAGAACTAATTTCAAATTCACGTTTTTGCTAGATTTTTGGAAAAAGGTCATCGTAGCGTAAATTATATTTTAAAAAGGCGTCAAATGCCGTTTACAGATCGAAAATCGAACCATTGGTTCAGACGTTATCGGTAAAGTAAAGTTTACTTATTTTGGTGCTGCCACGTGGTGGCTACAAATTGTACTAGTGTCGGGACATTTAGCCTTAACTCTCGATTAGAAATCTTTTTTGAATTTAGCAAATCATCACAAATACGCAGCACAAAAATAGGGTTGTCATTATTATAAATAATCTTCAAATGTATACGGTGAAGAAGATCGGAATGTAAGCTACTTAAATAAAACGTATTTGTAATTTTCCCACTAGAATAACTTTAACAACCTCGACAGGGTAGTTAGTCTTCAGTCAATTATTTTCTTTGATGAGAATGCTTAGAAAAGTGTTGCCCACATTTAGAGAGGGAGGGTGACGCAGCAAGGTAAGAAAAGCGAAAGTGGGTTAGAGAGTAGTCAGTATTGAATTCGTTGTCAAGGAGCAACGTTTCAAGAACCAAACTTAAGTCGCCAAGTTTCCGGAATGAAGTACTTTGAAAATATGGGTTGGAAAGAATTCGCAGAAAATAAATAAAACAGCAAAACATTCTGTTGCTATCATTTGCAACATTGAAACTTTCTCAGACATTTTACTTTCAGGATTTGACATAATATTCTTCAGATTTTATCAGAGAGTTAGAAAAAAATTAAAATGTAATACTAAAATGTGAACAAAATAAATTGCTTCGCATAGTTATTTTGGTGACGAATTAATTACCTGACACTTGTTTCTGCTTTCAAAATGCAAGCACTTGATTTTTCACGGTTTATTTCATTAATTCGTATTCCCATCTGCCTCCTTGCACTATTCAACGAGGGTTCACTTTCCATATCGTATTTGGTACGACTGTGACTTTAACTTTGTCAGTTAGTTCACAGTGCTTACGTCCCTTCATAAAGCATGATTTTTGTGGAGGCCCACTTGAAATCTCAAGTTCGTAAATGAAATACGATTGTGTAACACCTAACATAATGATACACGCAGTAAATTTTCGAAGCTCGGTTTCAACAATTGAGAGCATTCAATATAGCCCGATTATTAGAAACGTCAGTATTGCAGCAAAATATGAATATGGTGTACATTTTACAAACACAACTTGGGTGACCAATATTGGAGAGAAGAAGTTAAGACAATACGTGTCTCTGGGATTCTATAATTTATAAATGTCGACTCCATTAGGAAAAATGTAGAATAATCGTATTTTTATGTGTTATTTACTCAGAAATTAATAAAAAAATTATTACTCTTTCAGATTGTTTTAATTTCTGTCAAATAACTTGTAAATAATATTGTATTAATTTCCTTTTTATATAATATCAATGATTATTTTCTGATATTCTGTAATCAAGTTCCTTTATTGCCTAAAGCGAATAAATAAGCACATTATTTAAATAGTATTCTCTTTTGATTTGAATTTCGAATAATAAGTTTTGTGTAGATCACTAACCTTTTGTATGTTAACAAGGATTAATGATTTACGAATATTGTATTATACTGCAGCCATGAGTCTGCATATCCAGAAGCTACGCTGCAGAAACTTACGACTCGCAACTGTTTCTTTCACACGCGAATCGAACACGTTCTGCCGTCCATCATCTACTTCCTCTCACGGTCCGGATTAAGAAATTACTAAAATGAGGAAGCAAAACTGAAATAATTATAAACGTCATTGGCAATGACAACGTTTATAATTATTTCATGAAAATGCCAACGATAACGCACCACAACACCTATAAGCAAAACTGAATTGAAATAACAGTACGAGTATTAGTATGTTGTGTATTGAATGTGTAAGGTAATTATATAAAGCGGTTGAATGCTGTAATTGCGCATAATAAAGTCAAGAAAAAATCTTGCACGGCAGAGACATCTATGGCGAGAACGTCTTGGCTTATCTGTTCAGAACTGAAAAGGGGTTTTGATTCGAATATTTGAGACGTGTGTGTGTGTATGTATGTATGTGTGTGTGGGTGTTAGCGAAACTTACTCTAGGACATACGATCACAATTTGAATTAATAGAAATGCATTCCCCCTTCAGATTTTACTGGGTGCGTGATACATAATTCTGAGTCTTAAGTTTGCCCTTCACGTGGTTGGTGTAATCTACTTTGTATATAAAGTGAAGGTACCACATAACTCCCTCTGTGTCTTCTTTCTTTCTTTCTTTCTTTCTTTCTTTCTTTCTTTCTTTCTCTTTTTTCTTTCTCTCTCTCTTTCTCACTCACTCTCCCTCTCTCTCTTCAGTTACTTATAAAAATAATAATTACATAGATTACCTTTGCATGGGAATGAGCAAACAGTTGCGAAGTTACTGTGTAAGTAGATCTCATCGTCCAGAAAATTGCCATATTCAGTAGCTTATTCTAAGCACAGAACACTTGTCTCGTACCCATCTCTGCACCCGTTGGCGTCCGAGGGCTTATTAAATACATCGTGAAACAAAAATGTTACTGTATAATACAAGCATCAGTCGTAGAAGATCAGGTGTTTCATTGAACCCCGAACGATAGTTTTTGGTAATTTCTGTTTGTGTGAGTAGATTTTTTTATTATAATTAAACATTAATTATTAATAATATTGATGAAAATTACATTACGTGATTGTTTTAAACAAAAGCTTTTTATTATGTCAGAAAATAGAGTTCATAAACATTCGCCATAACAATGGGCTACTATTAGGCTCACAAAATATCCTATGCACCTTAAAGCCCTCGACAGACAGTATCGATCGAGAAGTAATAAGTTAAACACGTGATAACGTACAATTGTAGACACAATAAACTGCATAGTTACGAATCATATCTGACATAAAATAGTGAAATTGGTTAACTGCATTTGTTTTATTTATGTAAATTTGTGGGGGAATTATTTACTGATTAGGTAATGCAATGTACTCCGAGGACTACGAAGTAAAAATATCTCTTTAATGTTGTACAGAAAATTAAGATATCCATCCGTCTATTTGCGACCCGACTCTCGGTAATGATTCTGCTTAGTGAGAACGGGCCTTTTGATAATGATTAGCAATAAATATATTTGTAATTGATATAGAGTAATAAATGTATTAATAAGCTGCATTTATTGTCTTTGGTCATACTTTTCTGAGAAATGGCGTTTACACGGAGCGATTCGGGGAGTTCGTAGTAAGCATGACACATACACATACACATCGCTTGCGCATCAATTTGTACTCAGGCGCCCATGAGACAGTCATCCAGATGGTGCACAGATTTAAGATATCCATCCGTTAATTACGCGAGAATCAAACATGCCCCCCTTTTTTAGCCGTTTTCTAAGATTGAAGTATAATAAAGAAGTTTTCATGGAATAAGTGATCAGTATCATGTATATGATGTAGATAGATACATGACATAAGCTTCGCAATATTGTGTTTCATCATACTTTGTTGAGAATGGTGTTTACCCTATGCATTATATGTATGGTACGATTTATTTAGTCGTGCGCTTGACGTAAAATCATCTGTTGTGGTTTCATCCAATCGGGAGCTTATACGAGCTTTTACAGTGACGTCATTATGGGGGCGTACAAGCTTCCGAATGGATGAAACCGCAAACAGCTGACAGATGTCAAGTGCGCGGTTAAATAAATCCTAATATACACGTAGCATGCGCATCAATTTGAACTCGGGGGCCACGTGACTCTCTCCCAGATTTACGGTGCCCATCCGTTAATTCGGCGCGCGCGAATCAAACAGGTCCCGCCCCCCGTCAGCACTTCCTGACGCGTCGCTCGCCGGGTTAAACGGCCACCGCAAGGCCGCGTTCACGGCGGCGGCGGCGGCGCGCGGAGAGTGGGGAGGGGTGGGGGGAACACGGCGGGGCGCCGGCGTCGCGGCGCGCGCCGTCGCCGGGCAGTCTCCGGCCGCCCGGCGCCGCGCTCGCACCGCCGCCGACGCCGCGACGCCCCGTCTCGCTGCACGCGCCGCGCGCCGCGCTCCATGCCGCCGGCGCCCTCCGACGCCACGCCCACCTCGCCCTCGTCGCCCTCGTCGTCCACGACGCCACGCGCCCGCACCCGCACGCACTCCCGCGCGCCACAGGTGAGTGCTGGAAGACGAGCGACCTGACAGTCCAACGTGTGGGAACACGTGGTCCAGGAGGGCGGTGACAGCTGTTGACAGATGCTGTTACTGCGAAGTTTCTGACGTGTACGTTTTTGATCATCGGTGTAAATCCAATCTGTGATCTGGTTTTTGTTTCGTAAGGAAAAGGATAGGCGTAAAACTAAGAAACGCTGATGAAGAATGGCGTTGACAGATTAGGTTGTCAGATGTTTCGTTGTGACTATGAAGTTTGTGGTGTGTTACATCAGCCGTGAAAATCCTACATTTGATCTGTTTTTCGATTCGTGGTGAAAAATGTATAGCGGCAGAAGTAGGGAACGCTATCACAGCGTGCTTTGGTTTGCTCAGTAAAAATGGAAGATGACAATGACAGCTAGATCAACAGATGTTCCATCATTACTACGAAGTGTCTGACGTGTACGCTTCTTTATCCTATTTATTTTTTGTGTGTCCTATTTTTCTTCCCGTAGTGAAATGAATAGCATGAGAGGCAACGGCGGCACGTATGTATCATAATGCGCAGGTTGTGCTCTTTCTCCGAACATTTTTCTGATGAGTGTGTTTATCGAAGTTCTTTAAGTACTTCAATTTTCTGGTCCACGTTAAATTTGTTCGAATATAACGTCTTGATTAGACATTTCCTGATTCTGCATAGGGTGATTAGTGCAAATGGAAATGCATCTTTGAGAACCTGCGCGGTTAGTGGGGGCGAGGGGATGATTGAACTTCCCTTGTGGAGGGAAATGTTACTCTAAAATATTGTCAAAAAGGATTGTAATAAGAGTTAAATAATTTTTATAACGCTAAATTTTTAGTCTTAAACACAATATTCTTAAACATTAATGTAAATACTCATTTCAGCGACCATCGAACTCGTCCATTCCTAATATTAAATATAAAAGTACAATTACCAAATGGTTTAATAATGTTGACAGTTTTGTCAACACACTGATATCGACGTCGGTAATAAAACGAAAGTATATCATCTCACGCACAACCAAAGCTCCGTTGTTTTAGTTAGTTTCTCTGTTTAGGTGACCAATATTTCGCAGAAACTGTTCGTCTAATACTACGGCAGTTTTTAACAAATAATGACTTCTACAATCATTGATGTTTGTATAAAGAGTCGTTTGAAAATCTACAACCCGGTATAATGATTAAAGAAAAATTACGGACTATATTTCAATAAATTAAGAATTGTGTTTTTTGTCAATAGTTATTGTTATAGTAAATTGACGAAAAGTATGTTACAAGAATTAAATTAATAGGACGTTCCAGGTTTGTTTAATAATATTTTGCTGAAGTTTGTTAGTACTCCAAAATCATTATTTTCCAAAATTCACGTCTGCACTGCAGCATACTTTTCAAAGCAATGTAGAAATAGTTAAATGACTTTTTGGATTAGATTATCTGGCCAAAAATTAATCTTCTACATTCCCGAAGTACCGTGACGCTCTTTAGAAAATAGATATATTTGCTTATTCGTCGTATTTATCAACATAATATTGGGATGTCTGCCAAGATTAAAAGATTGCTCTATCTCGGAAACTGTTGATTCAAAGTTATTGCCGTGTCGTGCAGTTATATTTATTTCATTCCGAATTTTATTTGACAGATTCAGCCTGACATAATTTACTTACACAAACAAGAGCTTTAATTATCCATTATACGATCTAACCAATAAAAAAAGAGGGGTTTTGATTGTGAACCAGGGATTATAAAAGAGGAAAAATGAAAGAGGCACGTCCCTCTATTAATACCAGAAATATTTCAATGCAAACAATAAAATTAAAAATAGTTTATTCCAAATTTATAATTTATTAATGTGTGTAATATCATGTTAAATATTTATTCCAACATATAATTTAAAATAATGAAAAATTAAGTTTTACCCTAAAATAGAACTTGTTCTCCTACATGTGCCCTCTCCTTAGGCAATTTACTGATATGGGACTTTTGTGTACTTAATGCCCGTTTAGAATGTTACTTCATTGTTCATTTCTGTCACGTAGTGAACACCTCAGATGAATGTGAAAAGTTATTTGGTAAATAATATTCTATTGCTTTGGTTATTTCCCTTTACTTAGTGTTTATGTATGGAATAGCAACCTTTAAAAATCTTATTACATTATATAAATACTTATGTCTTTTTACTTCATTTTCTTCTTTTAATAACAGGTAAAGTTCTTATTTAAATGCTTCGAAGTGTTACAAATTCCAGAGCAGTGCAATTGAATATAGGCGCTTTTAAAAAATCTTTTATTTTTATGTAAATTTGTTTCCTAAACCACAATGTATAAAACATCTCACTATAGGGTTAGCACGGTCACGAAACTCGGGGAAAGAGGAATTTTATCCATCAATAGCTAAGGTTTACTTCTTTTCAATTTTGTTACCTACGAATTGTATTTTTTTCTTTCTTTCAAATTCTAGAATTGATCTGCTTCTCCGAGAAACGTCTCTTAATCGGATTCATCGAAATGGAATAATTAAGAGGAGTACAATTGAAGATGGCGGAACAATGACACGGTCTATATCTTTGATTTACTTTATTGTGATTTTATACTCTTGTGAATTCACAATTCGAGTGAAATAAAGGTGTTGTTTTTGTAACATTGTTAATTTCGCTTCATTTTATTGTTATTCATTATCTTCAGAATGCGGTGAAAAAGAAGAAGAATTTGCAGATGGAATCTACGTAACTTTCCACTTTATTAAAGAAAGTAGACATTTCGTAGGAGGAAAATCAAAAGCAAAACTGCTTCCTAAACATAATTGTTGACATAAGTGTTTCTAACTGGTGGGTTAAATAAACCATCGTCTCATTCCTCAATCTCTCTCATTTCGACGCGGAGATCTCAAACCTCATTTCAACTTCATTCTCGTGTGGCAAACATGGTTCGGATGTTTATTCGTGTGGCCATTTCACGAGTACACTTACTTGGTTTCGCTTAAAACGGAAGCTTTTAACTGTAAACTTGAAATGACGCAAACGACCGAAATGTACCGCAGTTTCTACATACATCAGAACTGAAAACCATCATTTTCTCGCCATGAATTTCCTGTTTGAACAGTATTTCGAGCAACTCTACTTGAAATGTTTTCATGATACACGATGCAGCACCTTTTACGATCTCGTTGCATTTTAATGAGTATGGGGAGAGTATAAAGGTTTATGAGTAATGTTATCAGCGATATTTACTGTGCTATAAGGACATTGCTTTATTACTCTCACGGATTGTAATGTTTTTATATTTCAGTAATTTACTCTGTGATTAGGACTTTTTAACACGCAAAAATTAATTAAGCGATTACGCTAAAGTACAATTTTTTTCATGGAATGTGTAAAATACGCGTAAAAGAAGTTACTGAAAGATATGAAGAGAATAGGGAGAAAATGTGGGATTTTATTTATGATAAAGCTTGTTCGTTCCCTAGAAGAGCATATACTGGCGACGTCAGTTAAGTCAGTCCATAAAAATCCAATTATTTTCTCTATTCTTTTCATTTGAAGATTCTCTAAAACAATTGTTGGGGAAAGCGGGCTTTTTCAAAATACTTGTATGTAAAAGGCAATGAGAGAATTACGAAACATTTGTTCACCATTTGAGATTCCAGACTTCTTCAAAAACGTCTTTCAGGTACTCTTCAAACATTTAAATTTGTTAAATTTAATTTTTCAATTTTCCTAAACGAAAAAACAAATCGAAAAAAAAAGACTCTGAAGATGACAGCCAATGACCTTCGAAACGTAGGTCTGAAAATTGTATAAATTTACTAAAAATGTATTATGTGAATGTCTGCCTAAAACAATGAAAGGCCGTTCAGACAAATTTGAATGAATCAACGCTCACCTCACTCGGGTGGC
Organism: Gryllus longicercus; assembly: GCA_038098605.1. NCBI lineage: Eukaryota > Metazoa > Arthropoda > Insecta > Orthoptera > Gryllidae > Gryllus > Gryllus longicercus. The sequence continues at coordinate 126,565 of JAZDUA010000959.1, read as the reverse complement.
CCAGCAGGTCACACGGCGGCACGGGCGGTGCGGCTCTGGGCCCGATGGCCGGTGGAGCGTGGCCGACAGAGCCCTCTGCCCCCGCCCCGCCCCCGCTTTCATTCGTACACGACCGACCACGCACGTCGGCTCTACGAGCTACCACTCACTTGCATACCAATGTTCTTTTAAACGTCGGCTCACTTAAAGCACCTTAACCCTTTTTGTAAAAAGCCGATTCCGTCAACGCGAGATATGCTAAACGAAAGCGAAGAACAAGTGGCTGGACCGAGGGCGTTATGTTTCGTACTCGAGATGAGAATTGCTCATTTAATTAGTTAAAAAAATATTTTGGAAGAAAATGCCATGGAAATTGGTCAGTCTTAAGGATGTTTTATGTTAATCGAGTCAGCTGAAGATCGGAGTCAGAAATTGGAGACGGGCAGCGAAGTGTCAATTGACCTTTAAATTTATAGCACATTATCATCATCTTCTTCTTCTTCATGGATTAGGTTCTTCAACCTGTTCCGGTGAATATAAATAGTAAAGTCATTACACTCGCGGGCCCATGTCGTTAATTGTGTTCTAGCAGAAGTGAGCAGATTCCTTCACTTTTATTTATAAGGGAGAATAGCGTTTGAATTTCCTGAATAATCTTATATTTTCTTAGCATTTGAGTGTAAATAATAATCAATAACTTATGACGAATCAGACCGCACGCTTTCTGCCTGTAGGGGCTGGAGGTTAGTTTCCTGACATCTTCCCGCTGAGTCTGGGTTCAATTCGACGCGTGTAGAATTCGTGGCGAACAAATTGGGTTCATTAAAGTTTTTTTTTTCTTTCAGGATTCCCCTAACATTCTAAAATAAATATTTACACTTATAACGAAATTTTAGTTTTCTCAATTTTAATGTAGGCTTCATGTAGTGAATAACGAATACGAATCCTAATAATCTGAAGTTTAGAAAATAATTCTGATGAGCGAATGTTTTAGAATCATGTGATTATTGTAAGTAAAATTTAATGTTTTCATTGCCAGAAGAAAGCAGCGTGATCTAGTGTTCTTTTGATAAATATTTGATATTTTGTTGTAAGACGTGTAGATTCATTTTCTGCAAAATTTATCTACACATCTTATTGTTATAAACTTGCCATTATTAGTGGTTTCTAATTTGCCGACATTTGGGGTAATGCTTACTTTCTGCATTTTCATTAATTGTTGAGTAAAATATTAGTGTTTTCTTTCGATAATTTGTTAATTAATTTCTTCAGTAATAATATTTAACTAGCATTTTTGTTTGAAGGTATTTTGCTTTTAGTCCATAATAGTTAATTTTATCGGATTGATTTTGGTGTCCAATAACAAAGAAATCATAAATTGAATGTACAGTTAAACAATAACTGCTGAATTGCTGTTTTATTTTGATTTTAATCTCAATGCTTCATTTGTGGATAGAAGAAGTAAAATCGTCAAAAACGTACGCAATATATGTAACTAATTTTCGCACATACTCTACTTCATTTGAATTACCAAATACGCATTCCTCCTTATGTATACCACTTTATTATTTTCATTGACCTTGTACCAGTTCGTATCCGAGCTGTCTTATCCAGCCAGTTTACAATATCTGTTGCGCAACATACCAAACTGCATCAATCTTGACGAAAAAATATAAACTATTTTGCTCCATTCAAAAAACAACGAAAGAGCTACATCGCTAACCTAATTAAAAAGCGATTACCTTATGTCATGGTGAGTGTAATGACGACAGACGTTTCCGAGTAGTACCGAGATAATCCAATAGTTGCTTTTCATTATATAGGTCTGCGAAATAGTTGGATTGAAATTTCCATTAATTTTCCTCAAGTAATTGCGCGCCAGCATCTGCAACTGACGGCTCGCTCCCCTGAAGCCCATGGGGCGCGAGGGCATTCGGACGGCGCTGCGAGAGAGCTGAGGGGGAATGCAGTGGTCGGGCGGGCGGCCGCAGGGCTGCGCTACCGTTGGGCCGCCCCGCCCCCTCGGCCGGGCTCATAATCAAGCGGGGAAGCCGCTCCACTCCGCTCCGCTCCACTCGCCGCCGATACGGCGATGTGCGGTCGACGCGCGCATTTTGCGGTCACGGCGGCCGGGCCAGCCCGTTGCCCGCCCCTCCCGACAATTTTTGCCCACGCTCCACGCGCGTCCGAGCGATCGGGTCGTTCCCTCACCTCTTCCATCAGGCGGGCAGCTGCACATTGGAGGCTCATATGATTTAGATTTACATTTATTCAGTCAAAAAAAAAGTAAAAACTGTATGTGACGTAGGGGGGGGGGGAGATTATCTGCGCACGTTTTCTTGATTTCCAGAATCCCTTCCCGTCATTTTAACTATAAATAGTTGAAATGTGACTAAAAGTTTAAAATAAATAAATTTTAAACATCGTAAGATTAGCAATATTTGAGAAATAGTCATTTTCGTGTCTGAGTAATAGAAAACTTATTTGCATCGGTACACGAATTGCAAGTAAGATTTTTCTGCATTGCTAACAAAATGGCAACTCGCCCTTACCTCCACTCTTACCATTACAAGCAAAAGGAGAGTTCAACAAAACGTGCGCATAGTGAAGCTACATTTACGTCCAGAAGCAAAACAAGGGGTCATCGCAGCATTTGCTCAATGGGTCAGGGAAACTGGACAAGAACCTGATCGAGGTGGGGTATGCGCTCTCGTATTCTGTGAATGCATTTGCATTTGCGTCGACGTGCGTTCCGAGTCACACTCACACCTTCAGAGTAACCTACTACTGCTTTTCTGCTCTCCTCTTTCTCTTCCCACCTCCCAGCGTAGCCTCCTTTTATTTATTGTCTTGCCCTCTTCGACCTTTCTCCTTCTGTTTTTACATCCTTTCATTTCTTCTCGTGATTCTTTATTTTCGATTTCACCTTCTCTGACTTTCTTCGCCTATTGTCCTCTTTTTACCATCCTATTCTCTTCTTTCGTTCCTTTTTTATCAACTACCTATTCTTATTTCTCTTACTCTCCTCCTTTTCTTATGTTTTATTCTTTTCCCCCTCTTTCTTCTCTCTTTCCTCTTGTTTTCATCTTCCCCGTGGGAGGCGAAATTTACCTCTTAAATTCCCCTTTTCCCTAGACGGTCGCGCGTCCTTGCAAACGGGATCCGACGGCAACATCGGATCTGACCTACCTGCTACCTGCCGGCCACTGACGAAAGCAATCCATCGGACGCTCTGCTGGCAATTGAGGGATGAGGGGCCGACGTCATGAACTCACAACTCATTACTCACGGAAACACCTGTTTTTACAGACGAATGGCTGTGTGCATTTAATGTTGCTATTCAAATAAGTTTTTTTTTGTTTATCCTCGTTCAGTAGCACTTGTACTCTTCTGCAGGGTCTCATTCTTCAAACAAATGAGTTGAGTTATATTCTCTCTAATCTCATCAATTCTAACGTGTTTTCTTGTGTTCTGTATTCATGTTCTTGTAAAAGTATTTATCAACGATGTTCTTATACGTAAATGTTCTTGGTATTTGATCAAATACCCTTACATATTTATGATCTCTAACTATATTATTTTTTCGTGTTTTACTAGTTACTAATTAAATGTTAACAATAATATAATTAAGAATAACATGTCACAAATGATTTGTTTTCATTTGATAGTGAAATAAAAAATTGATTGTGAGTTTCAAACATCTCCAACATCGTGAGCATTAATTTCCTTAAATCAAGTGGAAGATATTAAATGAGTGTGTGGTGATGGGACATTCTCTCACTATGCTGTACCGTTCTTTATTGTTCTTGACAGCTGGGTCTCGGCTGAGGACCCGTTCCCGCGTTTTACTGCCCATGCCCTTTCGCGGGCACTCTAAAGCGAATACTAGATTTCTGTCCTCTACTGTTGATATATTTCCATTCGACACCTATTCAGTCTGGATGCGTTTAATGAGATGAAATTTTCATTTTTTGTGTCATGTGCACTCAGCTGGGATGCTCTATCGATAGTTTGTGATTCCGGTCGCGTCAACGACTAAGGTCAGTATTCCCGTGAGTGTAGTGAGTGTTTTTCCTCGGAAGGTGGTAGTTATCTTCCCCCGCTGAATGCCGAGATTTGGTGACGACCTACCGTAGAGTAGCGGGGTTTCCCCTACCAGGTATCTCTCACTAATGGAGCACCGCCCAGCCGGGACAGGCTTTCAGCTCTCGACCGGTCTCCCGGCATGTGTGGTAGTGTAGTGCATATTAGTGTGAGTGTGTAAGTAAGCGGTGCGGGTAGGATAAGGAAGAAAACGGAAAGATCGCGCTCAGTCCGTGGCCCGTTTGTTAGAGTACTGTTCCGGCATTCGCGTGGTGTTGATCGAAAAAAAACACGGAAAACTACCGATCAGAGCAGCCGACAGCTGGAATTCTTGCCCAGTCAGCAACTGGACTTTGATGTAGCTGTCTGGCTAGCGTCGAAATGCCTGCCACCGTCGGGACATTAATCTTGGACCTCCCGGTTAGAGCCACTGCAGTGACATTTGATGCCCTGAGCCACCTCTCCCGGTGGGCCGTTCTATCCCCTTCATTTATTCATTCCGAGTTTGTCGCAACAAAGGTATAGTATGTCCCTGGAAAAGTTGCTGCTATTGCGTGTCTCTAGAAAACCACTCTCGGCGTCCTCACGTGTGTCCCAAACGCAAACACAAAGAAGTGTGTCTCGGATGTGCCCTCGTTCAAGTAAAGCGGTAGAAGCATGCAGCAGCTTCTAACCTACCTCACTGCTGCTTAAGCAGTAAAATCGCCCATCTGCACCACACCGAGAACTCCTTTTTCCTCATTTCGCATTCTCGGTTTTTTGCTTTTATTTTCATGGCGGCGGGGAATATTCATTACCCAAGGCACTGAACAGTGCTAACGATCGTTGTTGGCGTGCTTAGGGCAGTAATGCACAACCTCACGGGGATAGAAATTGTATGTGGAAGAGTACTTATTGTATGTGGAAGAGTACTTAACACTTTAGCTCACTAAATACTTTGCTAATTTAAATTTTTTACAGAAATTTTCCTTTAAAATTCGAGAAATTGTACGATATACCTGAAATGAACTTGAAATATCTTGCTAACATATATTATTTGAAGAAATTTATTAAAACATTTTAATTAAACTTATATATTATATCGTTCGTGGTCTGCAATAGTGGCCAACTAAAAAGAACAGGTGTTAAGATAAATGAGTTCGAAGGTTTCACCTTGCATTCACACTTCTGCAATTTGGTGGTGGAATACTGTACTGTAAGGTATGCTGCTGGAAGCTAAACCAATCTGCGATTCTGAAGAGTGCATTTTGAGTGCAACACTCAAAATTCACATTTTTTGAGTTTTGCCACTGTCGCAGCCCACAAGCGATATATTATATTTAATTATAAATCCGCATCATCCAGTTGATTCCATTCTTCTCAGAAAGGAATGTTTTTAACACGTAACATGGAATCAAAGCGAGATGATGTATATTTTTTAACGTAAGGTTATTCATATTGTTGTTATTTCTAAATAAGGCTTAAGCGTATTCCAAAAAATCATAAAACATCTGGAAAATGTGACTAAAACTATCAAACACTGAAAACACAGGCGGAATATTCACGATTGAAATCTGTGAATCTGTGTTGATTAATACACGTCAGAAAAGAAACTCCTTTCAAAAAACAAATCCGATCAAGTGTCATAAAATACGCTCGTTGCCCCTGATTTGCGAAGCCACCCACGTCGAAATGGCATTGCGCCTGCATTATCAGCCCAAGCGCAAGGAAAAGGCTGCAGAGAGAGTGGGTCAGCGGACGGACGGACGGACGGACGGACGGACGGTGACCCGCACGCCCTCTGGCGCCCCGCCAGCGCGGGGGGCGCGAACCGGTGCTCTTAACCTGTGATTAGGGAAATCGGAAGGCGCCGCACCGAGCCGCGCGGGGCTCGCACCCCGGACCGCGAGGACGCGGAAAGGCCGCCGCTTGTAATTGGCGGTGCATCAGGCGGACAGCAGCGCTTTGGAGGCCAGCACGCTCATATGCGCTCTCGTGTTCTGTGAATTCATTTGCATGTGCGTTCTGAGTCACACTCACACCTTTAGAGTAACCTACTACTGCTTTTCTGTTCTCCTCTTTCTCTTCCCTCTTCCCAGCGTAGCCTCCTTTTATTTATTGTCTTGCCTTCTTCGACCTTTCTCCTTCGGTTTTTATATCCTTTCATTTCTTCTCGTGATTCTTTATTTTCGATTTCACCTTCTCTGACTTTCTCCGTGTACTGTCCTCTTTTTATCATCCTATTCTCTTCATCCTTTCCTTTTATCCACTACCTCTATCTCTCTCTCTTTATTTTTAATACTTTTTTTCCTTTTTCTTCTCACTTTTTCTCTCTCAAACTCTCCCCTTTCCTCTTGTTTTTATCTTCCCCAATGTGACGCGAAATTTACCTCTTAAATTCCCCTTCTCCCTAAGACGCGTTGAAATTATTTGGTTTTGAGAAAGTTGTTTCTCAGTACCATTTTCATCTTGACCCTTTGAGTGACTTCATGGTGAGACTTGTTACTGCAAGTTAAAGTACTATGTAAGTTAAGTTACATTTTACATGCATTTTTTTTGCATTGTTTACGTTTCACTCACAAGATGCCGCTTTAATTTGTTGAAGAATCTTAGGAGTTTCGCGAACGTTGTTTTAAAGTACTCCACCTCTTGATTGCTTGCAATGACATGATGCAGTAATTCTGAGGATTGTGGCGGGGGAAATTATTTCTCTGTTTAATTTTGTATTCAAGAACCCAGAACAAAAGTGCCCTAGAGTCTACATCCAGAATGACTTATCTTTCACCTTACCTTGTAACCAACCTCCATTCATAGCTCACTTTGTGGGTATTGTTCTTGTCCCGGAAATAAATTCCACCTGCTCATGGCTCGGCCCAAACAAGATAAACTAAAATTCAAACATCTAATTGCACAGATTGTAAACAAACTCCTTGTTGTTTTTGAGCTTCCGAGACAGTCAATTATTATGATAATGCGCATTTACATCTTTAATGTATGAGTCTCGATCTGTTACAATGGAATAAGAAGATAAGGTTGCATTAACAAGATAAATCTTGGAAGGTCACAGTGTGCACGAAATCAACAGGGAAGTTACGAAACGTTGGCACTTTCTTAGAAGTCGAAGGCGATGCGTTGCGACGATCTCAGTTTCCGGAATCTATTTAGCCGTAAATATGAAGTAAAGGAGATAGTGAAATTATAATAACCGTTTGTTTGTTCCTTCATTTTTATTTTGGTCAGGTGATAAGTGATGAAGTCAGACGTGGTCGCCATGATCTTTCTGACTTGGCCAATCGAGAGCTATGCTGGATATGTTAAAGCACATTCAAAAGACTATCAAAAAAGACCTGTATATTTCATGAATTAATACAACTTAATAAATCTAGCATTAGTGTGTTCGAGGGACTCGAATGGTTTAAATATTCGGCTCAAGTGATAGCGAGAAGTTGCGCACTTGTGTTCAGTAGATTTTGATATTGCATTATCATTTGTTACAAATAAAAAATATTTTAGTTCAATAAACGCCGGTTTAGGCTGCTCCAAAATATCTCAGTTCATTGGCATATTCTGATATTTATACATGTTTAAGGATGACTTTGTAATATTATTTGATGCGATTGCAGAAGTTTTTTAATAGTAACAGAAAAGTCGCAATTTATTGAATCAAGGTATTTTCCTAAACTTTCGTTTTTCCATTTATAATAATATCTAAGGCAACCGCTATCTAATCAAAATAAACTAATTAAAAAGTGGACGGCAAAAAGTTCGATAGAAATACTATAGTTTATTAATTGTACATATTTTTTTTAAATGTTTGTCTATTGTATGGATTTCGACATGCGTAAGAAATTGTATCAAATTAAACATTCTGTTGGATCAAGTTTTTTTTACGAATTAGGAGCTAATGTATTAGATTCCCACAGAAGCGACTCTATTATTCAGTCCCTGTGATTTATGTATTAATATATTGCAACCTACAGAAAACTTTCGTCCTAGACGGAGCCAACCGGACAGCGACACTTGAAGGTGTTCAGAGATTAAGGAGTTTGTTCCACCTCAAACGTTAAAGCACTATCGATCTTCTGCGCTGGCGCAGTTCAAATTTCGCACCACTTTAATGCATCTGCACATGCGCCGAAGATCGATAGTTCTGTCCGCTATGGCGTGCACAAGCTCCCTATTACGCTCGTCGAAACATCATTCATCTCACAGATGAATGACTTCGCTTTGAGAAACACAGTGCGCAGTCGAGTTGTCTCACGTGACAAGGGCCATTGACTCCAGACGACCGGAAGCGCAGGTGCAAAAGATAATTTTCGACTAATTTTTTCATTAATTTCTCATTTACTTATGTGGAATTTTCTGGAATTGCGGCGACGTTTCATGAGAGACTTACTCAAACTTATTGAGTTATTAATTCATTAATTTGGGCTCTCAGGCTTAAACAAATAAAATCTTTGAGGCACAAGGGTGATGATTTATTAAGTAGATATTAACGATAATGTGGTGAATGACCATGGATACACGGCGGATTGAGAGGAAGGGAAAACGGGAGGACACTGAAAAAAACCGCCGAAAGCTCACAAATTCCATCACATTGGCCGTGGATTGCGTCCCGAACCTAGCAGTGGAAAGCGTATGAACAAGTCCAGGGTTGTCCAACTGGCCTGCTGCGGGCCGCATGTGGCCCGCGAAAGGTTATTAGTCAAAAGTTAGTGTCCTGCATCCATGTCCGGCGAGAATATTGTGCGCCTAAAACACGCGCCCCGCTGGGATCAATATCTCCTTAATGCAACAATAGTTTAAGTTTCGATTCAAGGATTGTTTCTAGTCAATTCGGAAGTTCACCATCATCCCAACGTGTTTTACTGCGGTGTGCATGGTGGAGCCTCATATCACGCATGGTTCCATTCACCATCCCCCCACACGTTTCAGAGCGGACAGGCAAACTGACGAAATCAATAATACGGGGAAGGCAGGTGGGGATCGCCCGAGAAATGGAAATACGGCGCGCAACAATAATAAAAGGTGTGTTGTGGCTCGTGAGGCCTTGCTAGTTGGACACCCCTGACTAGCCATTTCACCGCGAGCCCTCCTACTCCATCACCACCACCACCACCATCATCATAATCATTACCATCACCTCAAATCTCTTAACCCCGCATCGCATGTGGAGCGAAAGCTAGCGTGTCACTCTCCTGCATCCAAATAGGTAAAATAAAACGGCCAGAGATTTGAGTGATGCATTCGCGCCATTAGAGGCGGCGGGGGGGGCGCAGGGCGGTGGCGGAGCCCGACTTTCTACCGCCTCTCCGCGCTCCCCTAATTGGCCGCACACAGGTGCAAATTGTGTGCTAATTCTGCCTCCGGCATTAGTGAAGAGCGTGGGGCAACAGATTCGCCGGAGCTTTTCAGCGATTTCCACAATATTCACGCCTGACCCAACATGACGTTTGGTAACGGCGACGTGTGCCAACTAGTTCTCGCCAAGCTCTAAAGGACTTGTTGTAGAGGGGGCCAACATCTGATTTTGTGTGCTGCAGTCCCTTCTTTGGGCTATATCACACTTTATTCTTTAACCTCTCCTGTTCGGTACTCTATTTTCTTTTTGTATTCACATGTTTAATATTCGTTTGACTACATGATTATTGGCAATTGGACAGTTCAGTGATTTAACTTCACAGATTAAATGTGTTCAATCTCCTGGCATGTCTCCTTATCTTTTAGAAAAATATATATCTTTTCAGTTTTCAATTTTCGTCCAATCTGTTCTTGCCTATTTTCCTCAAAATCTCATTCCCCCAATTTTGATGCATTTTCTTCCACAGTGTTAACTTCTCAATTTCCTACTAACTATATCAGGTCGCATTTTACTCTTGTTCGTTTTCATCATTGTTTCTCTCACCCAATTTAGGTAACCTTACGTCTATACCTCTTTTATCTTTACCACGGGCGCCAAGAGCTTACACTAATCTGTTTTGTTAAACTGCAATTTTCAAGCCAAGGCTGCCTTCTACCTAAAGTTCGTTCCCCTCTTCTCGTAAAGAACCTATTATCTTCTGTAGTACATACGTAGTAGGAAGGCCAAGGAAGGGAAATTTCCGTTAAGACCTGTGTATGTGTGGTAAGTGTTGCGTGTGTTTCTATCTCGAGATGTGGCGGTGTTCTTGCTCTGCTGGGTGGCGAGAACCGGCGCCTTTCTTTACGTTGGCTAGCGATGTTTTCCCAAACGAGGTATCTCCTTCCGGCTGAGCACTGCCCCAGCCGGAACAAGCCCTAAGCTCTAGACTGGTCTTCTGAATTTTTGGTAGTGTTGTGAATGTATTTGTGCGTGTAAGTAAGGGTAGGTCAATGAAGAGGAAGGAAAGCTCGCGCTTGCCAAATACTTTAACAAATTAATAAAAACAATGTCACTGACATTGTTAGTAAATATCGAATAAACAAATGATTTGGATGACATCAGAGATACAGAGGTGGCTACATTATTAGACTAGAATTAGATAACATGTTTACGACTCTTGATATTCACAATGAACTATGTGTACAAAGTTTAAATGTTTTATAAACATTCCCCATATTAATAATTGACATAATTGCTGTGAAGCATGTTAAAAACAATTTTTCTTTCAATTTTCAAATCATTTTGTGAGATACGGATGAGTTTTTTTGTGAAAAACCTTTGAGGGCTTTATTTTCTTCAATGTCTTTTGACTGTAGATAGAACATTTTCTATGAAATTCGTGTCAGGGCTGTAACAGCCCACTGGCGTACGGTCTAGCCAATGTCTTGGTATTTTCGAACTTTCTTTCGTCTTGTGGCATGGAGCGCTGTCATGCATGAAGATGTATTATTTTTTTCCAAACCACTCATTTATTTTGAACAACCATGTTTTTTTGAACCTCTAGGTATTGGTCGTGCCCCATTATACCATTGAGTCTGAATATTTTTCCAGTATCATTAACAGTCATGACTCATCAAACGATAATTTTTTTCAAGAGATTCACAAGACAAGTTACCCTCCATTAAATCGAAGAAAAACAATTTAGTCTAATAATTTGGCCACCTCTGTAAGTTTGAAGCCTTGTTACAACGTAATGAAACGTCCGTGCGATGAGCGTTTTTGGGAAACATTTTTTAACAAGAGTATTCACTTCCCTATAATGGAAACCATGCGTAGTCAAATATACAGATTTTGGTTAATATTCCTTGTGGTAACTACGTGACAAAATCTACCAGGATAACAAGGAGATTAATAGCGTCATGATATCGCTGACGAAATACCTAAAATACCTATTAATCCCCAACGACACTCAATAAATGGTGCTCATAGTGAAGCTTAATTATGTCTGTAAGCGCTTCTAGAGACCGTCTTATCATTGCCTCTGGAAATAGAGGGACACTTATTCGTACAGTTGCCCCGAAAATTTCCAATTTTCCCCTTAAGGAAGCTGACCAAGCGAGAGGAAGTAACTCGATGAAGTGACGAGATAAGCATTTTCTTTATATTCGTGACTACATGAGATCGTGAGCAGTGTTGACCATCGTGACTAGACGATCAATACTGTAGTATATGAGCGCCAGTTGCTAGTGTTTGGTTTCTTTGTAATTCCGTTGCTAGATTCCGCTATTATTTGTTTCTGAATAGCTGTGAGTTCCTAAGTTAAATGATATATTACAAACATAACAATATAATAAATGACAATATTATAAACATATTGTTTCCAGCCAACAGAGTCCTACAGGCCGGTAGTGAAAAACGGGCCAAACGGGTATTACTATAGTATCATGGACATTTACAACAAAAATCGATTCACTTCATCAGGATTCAATTCAATGTATTATTTCCCTGTTTTTATTAAATACATTCATTCCAACTATGCTAACGGTAATGGTCGTTTTAGATGTTTCTCGGCGTATTGTAATGCGAAAACACTCATCAGAAATAATTGAGAGCGTAGGTTCTCTAGGATGCCCTTAGGAAGGTCGCAGAATGGTGGCCGAAACCTTGGCACCGGCGCCTCCCGGAGAGCCAAGAACGTAGTTCCTAGAACAATTCGCTCCCGCGTCCGTTTGAGCGAGGGCCCGTTTCGGGCAGGTGTCGCTGTACTCTAACAGCACGTGCACCTGGACCCGTGGCCGCGCTCGTGCACGTGCCCGTGCGGGAGCAGCGGGCGGAGGGCGGCGAGCGGCGCGCGTCGCTGACACCGCCCCGCGGCGACGGTGCTGCCCCGATTTCCGCGGCGGCGGCCGCACGCACGGGACAAACGCGGAGCGATTTCTACGCCCCGTCGTCTTCCACTTATCCCCGTTATCCGTAACTTCCTTTTTTTTAAATCGGGTCTCTTCCCTCTTTGCTGGAAACCTTTCCTCGGTTTAACCTACTTTTCTTTTCCGGTGAGACTGATTGGGAGGTCCTAGGTTTCTAGTATCACCGGTGGAGGATTTTCGACGCTAGCTACATAGAATGAATTCGGTCACTCCTTGGAGAAGAATTCTAGAGACCGGCTGTTCTGATCGGTAGTTTTTCGTTGTTACTGCGATCAGTATCAGGCGAATACCCGAGCAGTACCCAAACAAGCTGGTCGTTGATCTCACGCAAATTTTCCTTGCTCTTCCTTGTCCAATCCTCTCCTCTTGATTACAGATCCTTACTTACACATTCACTACTCTCGCTTACATTCATACGAATATAAATTATTCCAATAGTATATTCAATTACCTATCATCAACGCGAGGAAACGTTTAAATTACTCACCATTCCGGAAATGTAATTTCCAAATGAAGCATGGTACGTTTTTATAGAGTTCTATGGAAAGGTTTGATGTTCTCTTTATATCTTAGTTGAATACATTTTATTCGTTAAAATAAATGATCGTAAATTCTACGAAAATTCGAATGTTTTTTATTAAGTGAAGCGATGTTATTTAGTGCTTCACTTATTAATAAATTACATAACTTCAGTATTTATGTTCAGAAAAACGAAGGGTTTTTTCCTTGCGTGATACCTTCAAAACAAACACTTGAGTTATTGTTGGGTGGTCTACCCCTGTAAGGTCGCGGCAATGCCATAAACACTCGTGTGAAGTTCATGGCGAGAGAGAAAGATGACGATCGTGCGGATCAAGCACTGCGATTGCAGCGCTCGTTCTGCGAGACTGAGTGCTCGCTCGTTCACTTTATTCTATTTATTCTTTGATCCCCACTTGAGAGTCGACCATAATAGGTTGTAACTTGTAAGTCGACGGCCCTCCTTGGAGTCCGGCCAACGCCGAGAGCGAGTCATCTGTTCGCCGCTTTTCGCCGATTCACGCCTGACTTGCGCCATTCATTGAGGCGGCGTGCTGGCCGCGATGCCCCGTCAGTGTCAGTTACACGGAGCGTGGGCTCGCGAAACGTTTTCGAGGAAAGGCTAGTCCGGGCGCTATAATTTTCACATCTACGTGACGCTGAAAGACGTGAATATACCTTTCTTTAAGCACTTGCGTTCGTTGAATGAGTTTCGCCGGAAGAACTCGGGTTTTCTGTGAGGAAGAGTTTGCGCTTCCTAATAATTCAATTTGTTTTTTTAGTTAATTTCTGGTTATTTATAAATTGTTTGCTCTTTGTGTATAATTTTCTCCTTCCATTACTGAGCTATTTATGGTATGTTTTTTCTGTCCCTGCAGACATCTCTTTTAATAAGTTTGAAAGTAAACAACGGCTACTAATACGCAATGCTTCTGTTTTCCAGATAATTTTAATGTCAAGTTGAAAGTTTGGTCTTAAGCGAAAACTTAGTTTATGCAGTACTTATCACAAGAGTACATTACAATTAATTTGTAATGATGTCAGTTGTAATGTAGTCAGCACATTTGTGATGTATTTTCTTATTTCTTTAATACACAATTTCATACGCAATAAATTCAGTGTTCATTTATCCGCTTAGTGAACAACAAGGTATCAATAACTTAGTTTCGTACTTAATATCTTGAAATAGTTTGTGATGGTATTACTACTTGTGCAAGAACTTAGTAAAATATGTAATGCAAACAAATTTAATAGTAGTATTTTGGCGATTGACACCTTCAAAAATTTCAGACCACTTTCACCCATTCAAAAATTATGTGACGTCTAAAACATTTAGATATTTCTGTCATTTTATCACTTTTTTCAATGCTAAAACTTCCGTGCACGCGGTAAATTTCCATTTGTAAGTTGCCATATGGTGTCAAAGACTTTTCAGACGACCTTTAAATCATCTCTTTAAAGCTCATGCTCGTTAATTCAAGTCAGTATTCAATAACAAATTACAGTTCTCAGCCTCTTACTCCTTTACGACGTAAAGTGCTGTATTGTAAAGTGAACGCAGGAGAATGCTAGTGGTCCCGGAACTGGCACGTTCGTTCACGTTCATACACTGCCCATCGACGTTATGTCCGCCTATTTGTCGTTCGGACAGACGACTCCCATCGCCTGTGGGACGGCCACGAACGAGCCAGTGAAAAATGACGAAGCTGAGTCGAGCTGGGATGGGCGGGTGGGGATGGTGTGCGACCCGGAGTAGACGGACGCACAGTGTGCAGAAACGACTATGAAAGTTCGTTTTCACGGTATATGTGATTACTAAAAGTTGTATATATTTCTCTCTTGACATCTTTTGCATCTAACCTATCTTTATTTCCTTTCAACTTACACCTCTTAACAACTTCCTCTTTACATTCCTCTTTACAGCTTGCATATCATTACAACTTTACATCCCTCCATGTTGCTTACAACTCTTTACTTCTCAAGATGTTACTTATACACTTCTCATATATCATTTCATTTATACCTTTTTCATTTTTAGTTCTCAAAGGTTTTCTTCCCTTCCTTCCTCTCCGAACGCATCTTCTATCGGAATGTTTCCCTCCATCAGTGAAATAGACGTGGTGAAGTAGGTTGGGATTGGGGATGACGAGTAAATGATGTTGGAACAAAGTTGGGATAAAATGCAGGAATCCTGGGCTAACCACGTGACGCGAGCCCGCGAATTTCGGACGTGGATGGTCTGACCCGGAAGCTGTGGAAGGGGGGCACACTGATCGCTACATTAAGGGTCGCCCCCTTTTGGACGAAAAAAGAAACGACATGATGTGAGTACTTCCTGAGACGTGTTCAGAAGAAAGGAGATGAAGTTTAACGAAAGAACAATATAGAAATTTTCAACGTCGAAGAAGATGAACAAAAAGAAAAAAAGAAGAAAGCAGCAAGTAGCAAAAGTTGCTCGTGGTTCATAGGACGCCAAGTTCAAAGAGAATAAGAAGAAAAGGCTACATTCTGCACGTTTCATACACATTAACCAAAATGTATGATTTGAACGTTTATCTCTCTGATACATTTCAGTGGCAATGATAGCAATCGTACACAATGTGAATAATTTGCAAAAGGACGTCCATTTTAGTATATTCCTTTTGCTATAATTACATTACGACTTATGTCTTAATTACTTACAACACGACTACTTGACAGTGTTACTCTCTTACTTTGCGAATTTTAGTTAAAGGTATTTTCTACATAATAATTTAATATTTGTATATTATGATCGTAAAATAATAATAATAATAATAATAATAATAAAGATGATTTTTTATATTTCTCTCTCCGAGCCACTTGGCCCGTTTCGAGCCAGTGTGCGCGGGCGGGCGGAAGGGATGAAGACTGGTCGGCGCGGCGCAGGGTCATTTGGTCGCAGGGGGAGGAAAGAGGGTGGGGGAGGAAGAGTGATGGGCGGGGGGGGGGGGTTCTGCGGCGGAGGACAATGACGTGTGTGGGCGGGCGCGCGCCGACGCGGCATGGCATGGCATGGCGTGGCGCGGCGTGGCGTGGCGCGGCGCGGCGTGGCGCGTTCTCGCACGTCTGCGAACAATGGGGCGCGCGCCGTGAGGCGGTCGCGTCTCCCCCTTCCCCTCCCCTGCCCCTGCCCCAACCCCAACCCCTCATCACCTCATCTCCGCTGGGGAGAGGAGGCGGTGCAGGGCTGATGCGCTCTGGTTGTCCCCGTCCCCGCCCCGGCCCTCACATCTGCGTCGTCTGACGGCGACTCCTGCCTCACTTCTGCCCTCTCGATTTCATTGCTTGCCTCGTGGTTACAACTAGATTCGTTCCTCCAACACAACTTTTGTGGATTGCTTACTAGCTTATGGTCGTTTCTTGCGGTTTTTTTAATCCGTACCCTCCCTATGTATAGGTTTTTAAGATACTATGCTGTGTTCAGGTTCACCTTTTCGTCGTGCCTTGTATTACGACTTTGCTTCTCCACTCCACATGTCCTGATAGACCATGTCATCTTTTCCCCAAACTCGTATTTACACTCACAGTAGTATTTTATATCCTTCTTTACCCCTTGTGCTTCATCTAGGCCACCTTCCTGCTCTTCCATTTTCCATTTCATCTTTTTGTCTTCTCTTGCTCCTTAGATTACGTTACTTCGCCGACACACAAGTCAAGTGTAACATAATGCCAGGAACAGTCCAAGGAATTCTCCGCTCTCTCGCGATATCAGAATGAGGGGTTCTATGATTCTGCCCAGTTACAACGAAACACACACACGTTTATTCACGCATTAATATCTTGCGTGCTGAACTTAGGTTACAGACAGTGGAGGGTCTTACGTTGTAATAGTGCATTCGCGCTCGCACTCATTCGCAGTAGGCCCGTTTGTTTTGCAAGCCCGCTCGGGATATTTCAGTTAGGTCGTGCGCGAATAGATGCGGTTTCATACGTACTTCATACGTACCTTCTATGCTTACAAACCAAATACGTAACTTACACGTATTCAAGTATTACAAGCCTTATATGATAAATGTATGAAAAAATTATGAAACATACTTGTGAACACTTGACTGTTCTAGAACTCCTAGATTCAGAGAGTAGCTTTTTCTGAACGGCCGCCGTCTCATTCTATTTGCGCGATAGGCAACATTTGGGAATTGAGGACACACCATACAGAACAGTTCGAGCTTCGTATTAACTAGACGAAAATGGAATTGGCGGCCCGAAGGAATATCTACTCTCTACAAGTAGGGGCTCTAACCGTCTCTTGATACAGAGACTTGCACATCTCGAGCGGCCGCCACCATTAAATATCCTCGCACTACATTACCCTACCAGGCAGCATGCAGTAGTTGAAGTGAAATTATAACAACTGAAAACATTGTAGAGGTTTCCGAATATACTCTTATCGGTTTTGGTTAGATTAGTGCCTTCCAACACGCAATTCGAAGTGCCCTAAAAACTCAGGACAGATTTTCCCATAAGCTGTAGAGTTAGGTCAAATTCAGCCAATGACTTTGGAAGAATTTCAGCGGCCGGCTGCTTTGATATATAGTTTTACTTAGTTTCTTTGATCAATACTACCCGAGTACCGTAACAAATAGGCCGTGGAACGCGCGTGTTTTTCCTTCTTATCTTTGTCTCCACCCCTCCTCTTTAAGGCGCGCTCGCGCACACACACACACACACACACACTCACACACACACACTCTTACACGCACTACCTTATCCCGCGTGTCGGAAGAGCAGTCGGTGCTTCGATCAAGTCCCTGCTGGACGTGGAGGGGCGACGCCCCGCCGGGGAGATACTTGGATGACTACGCAACTGCACCACCTCTCGGGGCCGAGAGAAACACCACCTCCTATGCAGGACTAATGACCATATCAGTAGACATGCCCGGAAGCCCCAAACAGTCTATCACTCAATCAATGGAGCTTCTCTAACTACTGGATATAAAATGGTGGCGTAAAGGAATGCGCTGCTCTTTGTATGTAGTGTCCAGGATGCTCTGCCGCCGGCAGCTTGGCGTGGTGTGGCGTGGCGTGGCGTGGCCTGTCCTGGCCTCTCCTGTCCTGTCCTGTCCTGGCGTGGCGGGACGCGGCGTGGGAAAGTGGCGGGGAGGGGCGTGGCCCTGATGGAAGAGGTGTGGGGAAGCGGGGCGGGACGGGCCGGGCCGGGACGAGGTTGGAGTGGCGTGGCGTGGCGTGGCGTGGCGTGGCGTGGCGTGGCGTGGCGTGGCGTGGCGTGGCGTGGCGTGGCGTCCGCGGGCCGTGGCTGTAGGTCGCGCGCCGTGCCCCGCCGGAGGGGCGCGTGCATTGTGTCGGCCGAGCGTGAGAGCGAGGGAGAGCCGCTCGTCCAAGTGAGGCCGTTCTTGCCTCTGTCTCATCTCGAGGCCCTTTTTCACATGCGCCGCCATCCCCTTCTTTCCTCCTCGCTTGGACTCCAAGATGTCACACGTGTGGGCCTATTTACAGCGCTTCGGTTGATTTCGTGTTCATCTTCTCGGTTCCCTAATCGTTCTCAAAACCAAATTATCATAGGTAATGTCCCAACTATATTGGAAATTTTTGATAAATTATAGTCCCGAAGGGTCCAAGGAATTTATCTAGCAATTTCCAGCCCATAGTAGTATTTAGTAAGATTGGGCACAGCTTATGTGTAGACGAGTTATCTACGTACAGAGAAGGGTGGTAGAGAGAAGAGGTCAGAAAAATCGGATGAATGATCAATATTCTTTTAGATATACCGCCCTATTAGTCCAGGTGTGTTCTGTGTAATATATCAGATATATCGTTAAACGCAGTTGGTGTTGTTTTATTGAGTGGAATGGTCAATATAACCTATAACAAAAAGCATAAAGATGTCCCAACTATTTCGTACGATTCTGAATCGGAATTTTCGAGTTCCGGTCTACCTGCCGCATTTTTTAGACTTCGTTTCCTCATTTCCTACTTCAACATTTGTTCTTCCTCCCACACTAATTGCACCGCCTGTACTGCTTTTGTGTGAATCACCACGCGCTCCTCGGATTCTCAGCGTGTCAACATTTCGACATTGCCATTAACACAATGCGTCTCGCGCTACAACACCCTCCTGTTGCGCTGGCATTGCTTCTTTCTGCTGGGAATCTGTGGAAGTGTTGCGCCACTGTTGTAAAGCGCGATCCTTTGTGTTATAAAATGCTACAGATCTTTTTTCTGTGTTAATTACTTTTGGTTACCAGACATCTGTTCGTAATTTTTCGGGTTTCATATAATTGTAATAAAGGCGTACAGTTTACTTCAATTTTGAAAAACTGTTTCTTGAACAATGAACAATACTCGGAATGTATTGGCGAAAGAGTAGGAAAAGGAAAAGGAAACTAAATTTTGACACACGATGACAACTGTAGGTCAAAGTTACTAGAAATGTAATGTAAACCAAGTAACTTAAAATAAAACATTTAAATTAATAATAATAATTGCTTCCATTTGAAAACTTTAAATGAGTATCGTTGTGAAAAAAATCACTTATTCTCCTACTCATCTTCTTTAACCGAATGTTCGAGTTTCGTCATCTCACAGTCTTAGTGCTAGGATTCTCAAAGGAGATGGACCGTTTCTATCATACGTCAATCGATTTTGATTGGATAATGATGTATTTTTTATAACAGTGCAAAACTACATTAGAATTAATAAAAATAAAGAATTCTTAGCAGGAACGGAGTACAAAGCAGCAACTCGTCCTACCGTGCTATACGCTCAACATCGCAATTCACTGCATCTGCAGTGCCAATTCGTATCCTTGACGTTTTAAGTACATCCTTAACTTGAGTATTATAGCATTAAAACCACGTCACAGAAACAGCTGAAAACCACGATGTTTTCGTACGGAAGTTGTATCTGCGAGTCCCACTATAGTTGTGTGCTACCATCACCGCATTTGAGTTCATCTCCTGCATCAGCAATGCTCGTCGCACACCTTTTAATTACGCCGCAAACTTGGAGTCTGAGTTGTTCGCGTCTTCGTCGAAGTCGATGTCTTCGCAGAGACGTCCGATGGGAGTATAGCGACAGAACAAGGCGACGCCGAGTCGTGGTCGCAATCCAATTAAAGTTCCTTACTTTATATCGACCAAAATGAGTTAGACGGCGATGTACTTTATTGTAGCATTGGCAAACACGCAACAAAGCAGCTAAAAACAACCGTGTGTTAGAACGGAATTCAAATCCACAACTCCTGCTACTGATTTGTGCGACTGTCACCGTTAACTGCATCTCCTGCATCGGAAACGCTCGTCGCACACCTTTTCATTTCATCCCGATCTCGACGAGTGAACTGTTCGCATCTTGATATCGTCCTTTTCGAGGAGAGGGATGGGAGCAGGAAAAGGCGACGTCCAATTACGATCCCATTTCAATTACTTGTACTTATTTATGTTCTTTGGATTATCATGAATTCGAAAATATTGTTGCGTTGACAGCCACGCCATAAACAAAGCCGCACAACCACTTCGTAGTGCGGAATTCAAACCCTGAACTGCAACATCCATGTTGCGAGACTACCTCCGCAGTTGGCTGCAGCAGCACCAGCACCGCTCGTCCTACACCTTTTAATTACATCCCGAACTTGGCAGTCTGAGCTGCTCGAGTCGTCTGATGGGAGCGCGGAATAAGGCGACGCCGCAAGCCGTGGTGTCGCGTCGCGGCGCGCGGCGTCTCGCGTCCGTCGCATCCCAATTAACTCGTCGCGCATTCTCCCCGCCCCCGCCCCCCGCCCACGCCCCCGCCCCGCCCCGCCCCGCCCCGCCCCGCCCCGCCCCGCCCCGCCCCGCCCCGCCCCGCCCGAGAAAGTTCCAACAGCCGGAGCGCCCTGGCCGCTCGTGATGTGCTCTCCAGCGCGGGGGCCAAATGCGAGGAAGTTAGTGTACTGGGTGGCCTGGCTTCTTGAGTACAGTGTAGTCCTACGGGAGGCCGGGAGCTATGCCATGCATGTGTGACCCCAACGTGAGCACCATATGGTAAAAGGTTTTGGCGTTAAAAAGTGTTTCGAAATCTAAGAGAATGTTAAAGGTACCCACACACGCTTCAAATAAACCCACCAGTTTTGCCTGTTTTGTTTTATCCGTCCGGTTTAGACGAGGGTCTACAACCCGGTCGGGTTAAATAAAAATTTATTGGTTATTGTGAGGTATTCTGGGCATTCACATCATTGGTTTTACGAACATTTTTATTTCTTTCATGCGTAGCTTTTGACAGTCTTAGAATTTCCAGGTTCCCGACAGCAGATCTGGTAAGGGGTAATATTCTTGAAATAAATAACAATGTTCGAAACGACATCCTGATTGATTTTGTTTGATTTAGATTATTTAGTCAAAAAATAGTAAAAACTGTATGTGACGTAGAGGGGAGAAGATTATCTCCGCACGTTTTCTTGAGTTCCAGAATCCCTTCCCGTCATTTTAACGTAACTTTTTTTCATAGTTGAAAGATGAGTAAACGTTCAACATTAATAAATAAAAATACATTTTAAAAATCGCAAGATTAGCAATATTTGAAAAATAGTCATTTTTGTTTTCGAGTTAGAGAAAATTTATTTGCATCGGTAAACGAATTGCAAATATGATTTTTCTGCATTGCTAACAAAATAGCAACTTGCCCTTACCTCTACTCTTATCATTAGAAGCAAAAGGAGAGTTCAACAAAACATGCGCATAGTGAAGCTACATTTACGTCCAGAAGCAAAACAAGGGGTCATCGCAGCATTTGCTCAATGGATCAGGGAAACTGGACAAACAAATGATCGAGCTGGGGATGTTTCCTGATTATATTCGTGATACGTGATTGTCTTTCTTCTGCCCTAAAAGTCTCTGAGCAAAACATTCGGGCATAGACCGAGGAACCAGAAAAGGCACAGTCAAGTATTTTGAACGGAGAACACGTGGTGCGGTAAAACCGGACGGAAAAAAAATTCAAAACCGGAGAGTTAAAAAGTCACTCTCCTTAAGACGGAATTGGAACGTGTTTGGCACACACACCGAAGAGTGCATCCTCTCCAGGTGCAGCCGCGCGGTATCTGCGAAGGTCGTGAAGGAAAAGTCAAACTGAGATGTGCAGCTACTTTCCTCCCGTGCGCCTCTGTTTATGAGCGAGATTCCGACGCTCTCCCTGGGAGCGGCCAGCAGCGTGGCCGAGGGCACTCCACTCGTCTTCCTCATTTGCGTATGCGAATGCGTATGCGGATTCAGTTGTTGAATTCCTTTAGAACCGAACGCATAATGGTGGCGGCGATGGTGTGACGGTTAGCGTACCGGACTGTTATACCCAAGCTCGCGGGTTCAAACCCGATCGAAGCCGTGGATTTTTAGGGCGACAAAATCCTTCGTACGCATTCCTTCGGAGGGGAAGTAAAGCCGGCAGTCCCATGTTAGTAGATTTACTTGCATTTGAAAGATCCTCAAGCCTAAATGACGTCTCTGAGCTAAATTCAAAATCGCCTGTTTCTCGCCCAAGAAATACCTCCTTCCTCTGCTAGTTGGTGAAAGGAGCGTAGCGAAATTTGCATGGTCAGACGGAAGAGCGGGCCTGATGGCCCGAGTTTCGCCACGTAAAATAAGGCAAATTCAATTCAATTCAATTCATAATAGTAGCTTATGCTATTAGTTTATAATGTTAAGCTTTTTTGCATGAATTCAATTCAATTCAATTCATAATAGTAGCTTATGCTATTAGTTTATAATGTTAAGCTTTTTTGCATAAATACATATTTTGAAAAAGAACGACGTTCGGTGCAAGTTTTCATATTTGTGTGAATGCAATAAAGCAACATTATAAATGAGTTTCATACGCTATTTTTTGTATAACAACATTATAAATTTACAAGAGAATCAAATTTAATTTTGCGAAACAACTTTCCGTTGTGATATCTCGGGTATTTGACATCTGTGCGAAGAAACATTGGTGGGCTATTCCATTTACCCCCCCCCCCCCCATTCGATTCTCTTGCAACGACAATCATTCGTGCCGTAAAATGCTAATACGTCAAGATTTGTGCCGCAAAACGCCCATTTATAAACGATTTCTTGCAACACAAAAGATCGTTTATAATGCTGGTATACAAAAAACATTTATAATATAATAATATTGGGTATTATGTTGAGTACAACAACGTGAAAGAGAGTTTTACATGTTCTTATACTAATCTGTAAAACGAATGTTCTTGTGAGTGCAGGGTCGCATATGGAACGGACGCTCATCAGCTTTCTGCAGATACTCGCGCATTCTCATCTGTCATTCTTTCTTCTTCGGAATCCAAAATTCACGTCCACATCGTCCCAAAAAATTAGGTTCTCATCTTTTTTAAATCTTACGTGAACTTTATTAACATTCTACGATACGGAATGAGTTAAGAGGTGGGTAACATGACGAGCCATGGGTAGCGCTAGTCTTTTAACAGGAAAGGTAAACATACTGAACTGTTCAATACTAGTAGTAGAGTTTACAGAAAAACATAAAGTGTTAGAGATAGCATGTGGAATTAACGGAAAATGAAGAACGATTCAAACTGTAGGTGAGACGCACGAATGCGCTTCTAGTGGCTCGTCGCTCTGATTTGACCGGCCCGTGGAGCTCGTCCACTTGACGGTCTGACGGCCCTTCACCCCGAACGAATGCACACACTGGACGCGTTTGTGAGAGCGTCCGCCGTGTGTGGCCGGCCCTTGACCCGCGCCTCCCTTTGCAGCGCCCGGAATAGAGCGAGCCAGGTCGCCGCCCGCCTCGCCCGCCCCTTCCTCAGCCGATGTCACCCCCGCCTCCGCGCCCGCTCTCACAGCCGTCGCCGAGCTCCCCGGCGCCGCCCTCCTCGCCTCCATTAGCGGCTCGCCGTCTCCGCTACGGCCTTTCCACGACTTTGCCGCCTACCCTACACGTAGTGCCCGTTATCGCCCTGCTATTGCCCACTCATTTTCTCACCATCGGCTCTACCAACTTTCCCCCGCCGCCCCAAGCTGTGTCCTCCATCGCCCTGCCATCGCCCTGCCATCGCCCTGCCATCGCCCTGCCATCGCCCTGCCGTCGCCCTGCCGTCGCCCTGCCGTCGCCCTGCCGTCGCCCTGCCGTCGCCCTGCCGTCGCCCTGCCGTCGCCCTGCCGTCGCCCTGCCGTCGCCCTGCCGTCGCCCTGCCGTCGCCCTGCCGTCGCCCTGCCGTCGCCCTGCCATCGCCCTGCCGTCGCCCTGCCGTCGCCCTGCCGTCGCCCTGCCGTCGCCCTGCCGTCGCCCTGCCGTCGCCCTGCCGTCGCCCTGCCGTCGCCCTGCCATCGCCCTGCCGTCGCCCTGCCGTCGCCCTGCCGTCGCCCTGCCGTCGCCCTGCCGTCGCCCTGCCGTCGCCCTGCCATCGCCCCCACCGTCGTTTCCGCCTCCGCCGCCGCACAAAAGAGCAATTAACGCGTCGCGGGCCTCGCCATTCACCACCCTCGCCCCAACGTCCAACCCCCGAGGCTCTCGCTGCGTTTCGTTTACAAATGTCAGCATTTGGGTTCTGCTTCCTTTTCCGTCTTCTCCATTTTCTTCCCCTCTTTCTCAATGACACCTTTTCCTTCCTCAGTACGAACCTGTCATTTCTCATCTCCAATCTAAACCTCTTGTATTCGTCTTTCTGTATATTATTTGGTCTCTATTCTGTTTTTAGACGTCTTCGTTTATTGCTTTGCTTCATCGTCTTCCCTTTAAAAACGTGTCAGTAACGCGCACCCTATCATTCTACGTTACATTCTTTACAAAACCAATAGTTTGCTTCAGATTTCTTTTAATTTCTGTCTTTAAACACTGATTATTTTAATGTGTTCATTTGTTTCGGAGTTTTTGAGTGAGGTATTGTATTGAAACTGGCACACAAGATTTCTGTATCGAGTTGATTACATCCAGAACATAGCAGATCGAAGCGAGAGTTGAATCTTTCGTTTACTGCTTGATATATTTTTGTGTACACTGATTGAAAACTCAATGTCAATTTATCTCGTCACGCAATTGCCATTTATCGATTCCCCGAACTTTCTTGCCTTGGAAGAGAATTTCTGTTGATATTTGTTCCCGTCACCCCCAAATGAGGACAGAAAAACCATAATGCAATATCCTCGTACGTCAAGAAACGAAAGGAAAGAAAAAAATATATAAAGAAAAAGAAAAAAAGAAAAAGTAAGAAAGAAAAAGGAAAAAAAGAAAAAGTAAACAAAGAAAAGATCTAAAATGTCCACCCGAGAGAACACGAGTTCCTTTCCAAGGCGCGCTTGTTTCCCCGCCGGGGGCGCGGCGCGGCGCGGGGCGGCGCGGGGCGGCGCGGGGCGGCGCGGGGCGGCGCGGGGCGGCGCGGGGCGGCGCGGGGCGGCGCGGGGCGGCGCGGGGCGGCGCGGGGCGGCGCGGGGCGGCGCGGGGCGGCGCGGGGCGGCGCGGGGCGGCGCGGGGCGGCGCGGGGCGGCGCGGGGCGGCGCGGGGCGGCGCGGGGCGGCGCGGGGCGGCGCGGGGCGGCGCGGGGCGGCGCGGGGCGGCGCGGGGCGGCACGGGGCGGCGCGGGGCGGCGCGGGGCGGCGCGGGGCGGCGCGGGGCGGCGCGGGGCGGCGCGGGGCGCCTCGTCCGCTGAGGACCCAGGAGGAAGCTGCGTGGGCCACTCGCGCGGGCGAACAAGGCGCCTCACGCGGAAGCGCCCTCTGCCGGAAGGTCAGCGTATTCCCGTCCCGCACCAGCAGGAACTCCGCCCCCCCCCCTCTGGGGCGGAAGGCGCCTTCCGAGAACCAGCGGCCTCCAGCGACTTCCGCCGCGCGCGCGCTCGCAGTCGGATGTTTCCTTTTCACGCTCACGGTCGTATGTGGCTGGAAGCAAGCGGGGAGCATCCAGCCCGTTACTTCGGAGGGGGCCGTCATAGATTTTTGTTCAATAATAAGCATTTGTTACTGTATTGTGTATTAGCCTGTATTGTGTATTAGCCTGTACTGTATTGTGTGTCTATGGCACGATACAATTTTATTGTTTAAATAATTACATAATTCTAACCCGTATAAAATTTTTAATCATTTTTGCCAAATATGTGAAGGTAACAAACGAAAACTGGAGGTCTTTGGGGAGGGGGGCTTGCCCCCATGCTCCCCCTCCCACTGGATGCAGTTTTGCATGGATCTTCTTCGCAAATACGATTGTTAGTTTTAAAAGTATATTTAGCAAATAGCCATAAAATTCTTAATCTATGCATTATAAATTATAATATTAATTCGTACATATATCTATAATCCCAGTATCGTGACGAAAATTACACATTATAAAGATATTACAATACAGTTGTTATGGAACTGAACGATGTGGCAACTGAAGCAATCTCCAAACAGAATATTGTTTTCTGCTAATATTATTTTATATTATTTAATATTATTTTCTGTAGAATATTATTTTCTTTACGTTTTCACAGCAGAGTTATCACCAACATGCCTCATGACCTCGCACCATGAAGCAACTTTCCAAATTAAACGACATAACAAATATATTAAAAAACTGCCAGTTCAAAATCGATTTAAAATGTGATTGAATTGAAACTCGCATTCGCTTTGATTAGTGTTCAGTGAAAAACACACTTTCATTTTAATCACTGGCGATATTATATTAAATGACCTCTGACAGGGAAACAACTTTCAGCAATGGCTTTGGGTGACCTGATTGAGAGACTCCGTTTACTAATCTAAGAATACTTACTTTTTCTTTGGATGACCAATGGTTAGAAACACGACAGAAGAGGGTTTTGTGTCGAAACAGGACGTGGGTGAAAGAGAGAAATGAATGAGAGAGGAATTAGGAGATTAATTTTTCAAACCTTCCAACAGAGGCGCCTTACCGCGGAAGTGAATTTTCTGATGAATTTGTCAAGAGAATGTTAACACATGACCAAGGCAATGACGTAGAAAGTGACAATCTGCATTCGAATTTCAATTTACCCTCAAAGCAAACGCGCAGCAAATCACTAGTGACGATTGCCAGTCGGCAGCCGACGGACTGCAGCGTGGAGGCAGCAGTAGTGGGGATGACGGGGAGGGTGGCGGCGGAGGCGGTGTGTTTGCTGAGGGGTGGACGTCCAGATTGCAGCGTCGGTGGCGCCGCTGCCGCGCGTCAAACAGCCACTCGCTTTGTGCCGCACAGTTCGCTTTTCCCCCGCAGCCGTGAATAATTAGCCCCCGGCGCGGGAGGTGGGGGTGTAGAGTCTGAGAGAATCGGTGGCCTGCGTAGGTCGGCCCGTGCTCGCCACACACCGCGCGCACGCGTTGCGTTGAAGGATGCAGAGTACGCAGTCGGGAAGATCAACATGATTTTTTTTATCGCTTGAAACTATCGGCTGATACGCCTTAAGGCAGCTCCACGCAATCGGCATTCGCTCAGTAGTGAGCCACTACCTACTCTCCGAATTCTAATGAGGCGAGCTGGTCGGCGAATGTTCGCTTTGTTATGCCCACTGAAAGAAACACGGATGGAGTGAGCAATGAATGGTTGACGTTTGCAACGCATCCATACTACTACTCGGGGGGGGGGGGGGGGGCGGCGAGCACTCACTGCCTGCTCGCCAAGAGTCTACAGGCAGCTCCTCACATACAGCAGAGCAGAGAGCAACTGTATTCCGAGCAGTTGATGTGCTCGGCGAATGTTCGCTTCCTTTCATGTGGCCAAAAGACCGACACGCGGTGCCTAGGGCAAGCATGGAATGTTCATCGCACGGCAAATAGCAGACAATCCAGTATTCCGGATTCAGCGACCAGTTTCTGCCTGTTCGTCAAATATCTAATGTGCGGAGCAGCCTGGATACTCGTGGGTGATTCGTAGAGTTCAAGTGACTTCGATGCGTTTTCGGAATCTAAGTCCAGTTTTCACTTTCTGACAAATTCTGGCGTGGCGATCACTTTTCACTGTTTGTGTTAGGGTATTAGTATTGGGGTTCATATCCCTATGGACAAAAGAGGATGTCGGTAGTTCTCGTGTCTTTTAACTGCGCTTCGCCTGTACATTTATTTTGCAGATCATTTATTGTTTCTTGTATGAGCTGGAAGATAAGGGATATTCATTTTTCATACATAAATGCAATAAGAAATATATCTTAAACATTTGTGTTCTGAAATTGATAACATAATATTCATTTCAGATCATGCTTGTATTTTGGACATTCATAAATTTAAAAAAGGGGATATTAGTTCCACGTTTTCCATATACGGTGGTATTACCTAATCGTATCTATTTGAAGATATGAGGAATGGAGGATAATCTCTATTACTAATGTCCAATGCGCGAAGAAATTAAGATAAAACTATCAAACCTCCTGTCTTTTGAGAAATGTTTATAATATCATTAGATAACCAGGAACTCGGGATAAAACACAAAAACAATGTAACATATTCTATTTTCATGCAAATATTTTATGTTAATCCGCAATTACTCAAACCTGATGGTACGAATATATACTCATACTCCGTTTGCCACTGCGAATCGCTTACGACCAAGCTGACGTCATGCGACCAGGAATAAAGAAGCTACAGTATTCACATGTGCTGGTTTTGAACAGCCAATTTTTGCTGCTCCATGACCCCATTTTCCACATACTTAACAGCAGCATACTGCAGATCACTAGTTTCTTAAATAGTTTCATTTTCTTAATTCTTTAATAGTTTGAATGACTAAAGAGCATTTTTATGTTTACCCCGCAAACCAATTCATTCTTAATGAAACCATGCCCGTTGTCTTTAGTAAATTGGAAAACAGTTTTTCCGAGTTCCATCCACCACCGTTCACATATTTAGAGACGGCGCTCTATCTCTTTAGCGCCGCCTCTACTCATAGTTGCCTCACGTCTATGAGCTGGGTATCGCTGCAACGTAGCAGCTTACTTACAGCGGATGTGCCCCATATATATTCTTTTCATCAACTCCATTAAGATGAGACCATTGACAGCATGGTCCATTTTTCAACTTTCATGTTTCACAGCTTTCAAGGTGATTTTCACTTTCGCTAAGTTTATAGTTTTCTCTTACCCTTATTGATATTCGGATTCTTGCTTTTCATCTTTTTCCAGTCCTTAGGGTTGATCTACAAAGATTTAATAATATTTTCGAATACTATGCGCTTTTCTTCGTCCAGCCTGCCGACTAAGATACAGACCCTTCCACTACTCTGTATTCTGACGCAGAGGCGCGCCGACGCGGGGAAGTCACCTTTAAAAACTGGAGACACATGTTCACAAATACGTTTTTTACTAATTTTCTACAACTCAAGTCATTCAATATTTCATCAATATTGTATAACTATCAATTAACAGTTGAAAATACATCTTAAATCCAGCATACATTTTAATATTTTGAAGAACATATATTGGTTTAACTTCCCCTACAGCCACCCTTAGAGAAAAATTCTGTCTGCGGCACTTCTCTCACTGAAGGACGAGAGAAACCCGTCCTTGACACTGCCTGGCAGAAAGATGCAACTTGATATCCTTCACTCTTTTTCCTCGCGCTTACAGAACACACCAACGCCTTGTTATTCAAATGCATAGGACGCAGAGGAGATAGTGCGTGTAGCGACCGTGCGAAGACACTGACGTGCGTGGGCAGGCAGCACGTCTTGCACAAATTGTTGAGGAGAGAGTCCAATTTAAATTAGATTCGCAGGGGCCGACTTCTGCTTCGCATTGATCTCAACTTTTTCCTGGTCCTCCTCTGTTCTTGTGTTTCTTAGTAAGTGGAGCTGAATACTGCGGTGTTGCTTTTGAAATACGGATGCAGTTACATGCTCATACGTGGTGACTTTGTAGTATGTTAATTTGAGGTATTCAAATGTTATGTTCTATACAAAGATGTCTTTCATTCAAGTATGATGTTGCCTCTTTTCTAAAAGATATATTTCACATTTCTTGAGCATTTCTTTTCTTTTCTTTCAATACATTAATTTATTCTGCGAGTTTTTGTTTTTTGAAAATGAATTTCAAATCTTGCTATACACATCTGGAACGTCAACAGTGAACGAGATGTATAAAATTTGGGATCGCCATTATCAATGATTGGGTTTATAGCCATTAACACAGTCATTGTGTCTTTTTAGAAGAACTGATTTGTATCGATAAAATAGAAAGAAAACAAAATATTCAAAATTTTACTGATTTGAATAATTTTCTTTTTATTATTATAGTGTTCTATTTCTAGAGTATGTGAGCTACGTATACTTCTAGGTCACATACTAGGTAGACACTATGGTCTCTGGAGAGACATTTTCTCATGTAGAGTCTATGTTGGAAAAAAGTATGAGGAAAACCTAGCATCTTTTCATTTCTTCCACACTTAAGCTGGCAAATTGAAGGGATCGCTTTCGACCGATTCGCGGACGGCGAAAAAGCTCTGACCTCAAGCCCCCGGGAGAAAGTGCCTATGAAGAACATTGGAGGCAGAGGAAAATACGAATGCTTGTGATAAATGTGGCTATCTACGGGCAGATTTTCCTCTTCCCGCCGAATCCAGTTTGACCAGGTGCTGGAAGGAACCGCGCTTCGGAGTTAAATTCCCCGCGGGGCACGAGGTGTGGTCGTCGTTTTGGGCTCAGATGTGCTACACCGAGGCTTTCTTGAGGAAAAGAGATAATATTCCTTTCGTAATTATGTACTTCGGGAGAAATAGGAGCAGCTGGAGACCTGATTTCCAAGTAGTCGTTAGACAGCGAAAAAAGTAAAGCTAAAATGAACTTGGAAATAGTACAAAAGCAATTCATAATATTTGACAATGGAAACGTTTGTATGCACATTTGGTATACGTCTGTTTCATTAGAAATTGAGGAAGAAAGAATATTCGTGTAAGAATAGATTGTAGCTGAGTTTACTCAAATCAAGCTTTAGTAATAAAATAATTTTAAAAAACCGTGGCGCTGAATCATCAAATTTTACTTTCGATTATTAATTTTCTACTTAGAATACTAATAAATGTAAATAATACTATTCATTCATTCATTCATTCATTCATTCAATAGCTTAAATAAATGTGAAAATAAGCAATTTTGAAGGAACGTTCGGACGGGAGGAACATAATTTGTGGTTTAATCAAACCTTATCACATACATACATACATAATAAATACACACGTACGTACAGAATGAGTCACAATGTTCATGTGCAAAAGAATCCCCATCGTCTTTTCCTCAATTAGAAACGTTTTTAGTGTCATTTTGCCGAACGCTTCCTTTCTGCGCAGTAGTTCCTTGACGATTTCTCTTCACCCATTACGGTCAGAAGGTTGTGCTTAGAGTGAATCGAAGCTTCAAAGAGATTTCTTAAGCAAAAGAAAATGTCTACCTTTTTCAAATGCAAACGCATAAAAAAGAAAATGTGTAGAATTTAGAAATTGGGATGCAAATTATAACTGTTACGCCGACCCTCCGATCGCGCCAGAAACATAGTCACTAGCCGACCGTGAGAATTGCAGTGCACTCCTGTTCACAAATGGCACTATTAACCTCCCGAGTCTACAAGAGTGCGTCGTCTTGGGAATGCGCATTAAGTTATGATTGAATCGAAAATTAAATATAAATAAATAAAAACTTTCTACGGGAATCAATGCTTCTGAAGCAAAATCGGTAACTTATTTAACGAATTATTTACTGCCAATTCTATGAGGAAGGGTT
The DNA here is from genome assembly GCA_038098605.1 of Gryllus longicercus. NCBI lineage: Eukaryota > Metazoa > Arthropoda > Insecta > Orthoptera > Gryllidae > Gryllus > Gryllus longicercus. The sequence continues at coordinate 95,074 of JAZDUA010000959.1, read as the reverse complement.
TGTTCTTCTGAAATGACTCTATATATATATATATATATATATATATATATATATATATATGTATGTGTGTGTGTGTGTGTGTGTGTGTGTGTGTGTGTGGTTGTGTGCTCTTATAGATATTTGATCATGTGAAAGCCTCTCGTAGGTACAGAATGCCAAATCAATTGCGTTAGGGGTTGCGACCGGTTTACCTCAGGTCTTACGTGGCTGCAGTGTGAGGCGAGTGACATAGTACGGAGCTTTAAGATAAATGAGGAGAAAATACTTATAACCACCAATAATGTGCCACATATGTCACATTGTCAGATTAATGTGTAATTGAATCATTGAAAAAAATTTACATTTCTATTGCAGAATATACTTTTTCAATCATTCCAGAGAGCAAAATGTTATATTGGAGGTTTATTGTTCTCAAGGAAATGTTTTCACGTTTTATTGTTTCTACATACGTTCATCATTCTATATAATTCAATTTTTTAAAGAATGATAAGACAAAACTTGATGTTATTTTTTACTTAAGTGTAACAATTAAAAAATCTCTTGAAAATGCTGTACGTTTTCTGTTTTGTTGCAGGTTGGTTGAATATCCTTAATGCTACACAGAATAGTTTCACCTAATGGTGAGTATTACCCCGCGTATATTTTTAATGAATTTAAAAAGTAAATTAAATGCATGTGGAATTTGATCACTACCTAGATTTGTTACTACGAGAATATGCAAGTGGGCTGCAAATTATCTCAAAAAAGTCTTCTCTAAAGAGTTATACTGTGTGCTTAGAGTTTCATATTAGGGTTGACTGTCATCCTTCTGAATGATCGCTTATCAAAATTTAGGTTTCGAGAGAGTTTTGTTGTATCATTTATTACCCTGCATTCTCCTGACCTCCATTCCCCCCCCCTGTCCTGTCGAGCTTGAAAACGAAGCTCGTAAGGGTAGTACACGATTAACTGGAATACATGAAAACTGTTTTGCTCGTGAATTCATTCTCAAGTTCTTGCATTGTTTTTCATTAACAAAAGCAAATCAGCCACTCCCTTCTGTTGACGTTATTAGGGAAAGAGCACTTCGTTTACTGCGTCGTAAACGCGAGTTACTTGCGAGTTTCACTAGAGCGGTGTCGCCGCTCGAGCGGTGTGTTTCGGACGTCCTCTCAAATCGATGGCGCTCCAGTAATAACAGCTCTGGAGAGGAGAAACCGCGCGCCTTGGACAATGCCGCCGTTACCTTTAGAGGCGCTAATTCAGGGGAAAAGCGTTCGCTCTGCGAGGGGCGGGGCGGGGCGACGCAGGACAGGACCACTGGGACGGAACGGGACGGGATGGGACTGGCCGGGACGGGATGGGACTGGCCGGGACGGGATGGGACTGGCCGGGACGGGATGGGACTGGCCGGGACGGGATGGGACTGGCCGGGACGGGATGGGACTGGCCGGGACGGGATGGGACTGGCCGGGACGGGATGGGACTGGCCGGGACGGGATGGGACTGGCCGGGACGGGATGGGACTGGCCGGGACGGGACGGGACTGGCCGGGACGGGACGGGACTGGCCGGGACGGGACTGGACTGTAGCGTGCGTGACAGGACTGGTAGGGGGACGGGAAGTAATGTGACGGGCGGGGCGGGGTGTCAGCGACTGCACTCAGCTGGAGCGGGGGACGCGCAGTCAATGCAGGACGACATCTGAATCTGTGTCGAGAGCGGTGGTCGGGCGGTGCCGCGCTGGCTGCGGCAGCTTCAACGGACACTTTGCAGGCAGCTAACGGTGTCGCACGCTTGAGGGGTAAGCTTGAGACCAGCTCAATTCTCACGCTCGAGGGATAAGATAGGTATATAAGGCGAACGTGGCGTGTTCTCTCCAACGTACCTAGCAAACTCCGCCTGCACGAGCTTTTCTTCGTCACACAGCTAAAGAAAATGAGACGATTTCAAAGGAAAGATACAACTCTATTTTGGCTTCGACCGCGAATCAAACACAGGATCGCACCACGGGAAGCTAGTATGCTGCCCATGAGCCACCCTAAGAGCTACGCTTGAAGGGAGAGAAGACGCTGAGCGAAACTGACATTGGGGATGATGGAAAGAAGAGAATTGGGGAAGTAATAAGAAAAGACACACCAGCCACTGCACGGCTCCTGCTATTTGAAATGTTAACAACACGATTTTGGTCTCATCTTTATACTGTCACAAATCTTTCATAAATATCACTAAGACATACGGTAACAAGCTAAGCCATTTTGACTAGGATTAAGATATCAACATTTTTAATTGGATTGTTGGTGATGTAGATACCTTTTTATATGATAAATGACTGAAGATATTGTCTGGTATCAATTTTAATCAACTTATGATCATTTCGATCGCGTTGCGATCATCATCAGAGCTAAAATGTAATACAAATATTATTAAATACAAATATTATTAATTACAAATATTATTAAATACAAATATTATTAAATACAAATATTATTAAATACAAATATTATTAAATACAAATATTATTAAATACAAATATTATTAAATACAAATATTATTAAATACAATTATTATTAACAGGTTGTAGGTAAGAGGTTATTGTATGTAAGATACGTAAGCAAACTGGGTCGTACATACCTAGCAGCTTCTGGGCCGAAAACAAAGTTCTGCGAATTTTTTGGGCGTGCGTCTCGTTTAAGAACACCGCCGGTCGGCGCTGGGAGGGGGCGGGAAGAGGGGTAGGGTGCGGATGTAGGGTCGTAAACCGCGGGGCTGCTGGTGGAGGCTGAGAGACGGTCGGGCGAGCGGAGATGAGTGGAGGGGGGAGGGCTGGGGGTGGGTTAGGGGTGTACACTTTGTGCTAATTTTAGCAGAGGTGACGAGAGTTCAGGTATTTGCTGATTGAGACATGTCATGTTCTGTTTTTTGAGGGCGTTGTGTATGTGTATGGTTTCTAATTTTATTCTGTTCCAGTATCTGTTTTCAATTTCTAGAATTCGGAAATTTATGTGTTTATCAAATGTGTGTTTGTTTAAATTTAGGTGATCCGCAAAGTGTGAGACTGTGGTAGTGTTATTTTTCCATGCTTGTTCGTGTTCTTTGATTCTCTGTGTGAATTTACGGCCTGTTTGTCCTATGTATATGGCATTGCAATTGTTGCACGTGAGAGCATAGACTCCGCATAAGGATGTAGGTGGGATTGGGTCTTTAGTGTTCGATAGTGTTTTATATAATGTATGAGTATTGTAAAAAGAAGTTTTTAGACCGAATTTATTGAGTGTGGAGGCTATTTTGAGAGAAAGGGGTCCTACATAAGGGATTGTGTGGTACGTGGCTGTAGTGCTTCTGTCAATTGGTGTGAGGGTAGTGTGTTTGCGGATATTGAGTGTATTTGCTTTTTTGGCTATGAATTTGTCAATCATGTTGCAGTCGTATCCATTTATTCTGGCTATATGTTTTATGGTGTTTATTTCTTTTTTTGTGTTTTCTGGGGACATAGGTATGGAAATTAATCGATGCACCATCGCATGGAAGGCTGCGTGTTTGTGTGTGTGGGGGTGTTGTGACGAGTTGTGTATGATTGTGTCCGTGTGTGTGGGTTTTCTGAATATGTTAAATTCATGATGGTCCTGTGCTAGTGTGATGGTGAGATCAAGGAAGTTTAAAGATTTTTGTTCATTTTCTATCTCCGTGGTGAATTTTATGTTGGGATGTAGGGAGTTGATGTACTGTGTAAAAATGTAAAGTTGTCTGGTGGTGCCTGTCCATAGTGCTAACACGTCGTCTACGTATCTGTGCCAGTACAGCAGATTTTTTAGAAGTGGATGACCAGAAGTAAACAATATGTTTTCCCAGTTATCCATAAATATATCAGCTAATAAAGGTGAGAGGGGTGAACCCATGGGTAGTCCAGAATCTTGGGTGTAGAATTTGTCATTATATTTGAAGTAGTTGGCATCTATGCAACAGGAAATTAGATTGTACAGTTCAGTTTTGATGGGAACGGCACATTGGGATCTGTCAATTTTGTCTTTAAGAATATTCTTGCAGTCAGATGTAGGCACACTGGGAAAAAGATTTACCACATCGAAAGAAACAAGTTTGGCGTTAGAGGGCACAGGAAAGTCCTTTATCTTGTTAATGAGGTCAGGGCTGTTGAGTATTGTGTGTTGAGGTGTGTAACTGACGTATTGTTTGAAGTCTTTGTTGAGTTTGTAAGCAATTCTGTAAATCTTTGCAATCAAGCAATTCTGTAAATCTTTTTCCCAGTGTGCCTACATCTGACTGCAAGAATATTCTTAAAGACAAAATTGACAGATCCCAATGTGCCGTTCCCATCAAAACTGAACTGTACAATCTAATTTCCTGTTGCATAGATGCCAACTACTTCAAATATAATGACAAATTCTACACCCAAGATTCTGGACTACCCATGGGTTCACCCCTCTCACCTTTATTAGCTGATATATTTATGGATAACTGGGAAAACATATTGTTTACTTCTGGTCATCCACTTCTAAAAAATCTGCTGTACTGGCACAGATACGTAGACGACGTGTTAGCACTATGGACAGGCACCACCAGACAACTTTACATTTTTACACAGTACATCAACTCCCTACATCCCAACATAAAATTCACCACGGAGATAGAAAATGAACAAAAATCTTTAAACTTCCTTGATCTCACCATCACACTAGCACAGGACCATCATGAATTTAACATATTCAGAAAACCCACACACACGGACACAATCATACACAACTCGTCACAACACCCCCACACACACAAACACGCAGCCTTCCATGCGATGGTGCATCGATTAATTTCCATACCTATGTCCCCAGAAAACACAAAAAAAGAAATAAACACCATAAAACATATAGCCAGAATAAATGGATACGACTGCAACATGATTGACAAATTCATAGCCAAAAAAGCAAATACACTCAATATCCGCAAACACACTACCCTCACACCAATTGACAGAAGCACTACAGCCACGTACCACACAATCCCTTATGTAGGACCCCTTTCTCTCAAAATAGCCTCCACACTCAATAAATTCGGTCTAAAAACTTCTTTTTACAATACTCATACATTATATAAAACACTATCGAACACTAAAGACCCAATCCCACCTACATCCTTATGCGGAGTCTATGCTCTCACGTGCAACAATTGCAATGCCATATACATAGGACAAACAGGCCGTAAATTCACACAGAGAATCAAAGAACACGAACAAGCATGGAAAAATAACACTACCACAGTCTCACACTTTGCGGATCACCTAAATTTAAACAAACACACATTTGATAAACACATAAATTTCCGAATTCTAGAAATTGAAAACAGATACTGGAACAGAATAAAATTAGAAACCATACACATACACAACGCCCTCAAAAAACAGAACATGACATGTCTCAATCAGCAAATACCTGAACTCTCGTCACCTCTGCTAAAATTAGCACAAAGTGTACACCCCTAACCCACCCCCAGCCCTCCCCCCTCCACTCATCTCCGCTCGCCCGACCGTCTCTCAGCCTCCACCAGCAGCCCCGCGGTTTACGACCCTACATCCGCACCCTACCCCTCTTCCCGCCCCCTCCCAGCGCCGACCGGCGGTGTTCTTAAACGAGACGCACGCCCAAAAAATTCGCAGAACTTTGTTTTCGGCCCAGAAGCTGCTAGGTATGTACGACCCAGTTTGCTTACGTATCTTACATACAATAACCTCTTACCTACAACCTGTTAATAATAATTGTATTTAATAATATTTGTATTTAATAATATTTGTATTTAATAATATTTGTATTTAATAATATTTGTATTTAATAATATTTGTAATTAATAATATTTGTATTTAATAATATTTGTATTACATTTTAGCTCTGATGATGATCGCAACGCGATCGAAATGATCATAAGTTGATTAAAATTGATACCAGACAATATCTTCAGTCATTTATCATATCAACATTTACAAACAATGGGCTTGATGAGTGGGTGTGGATTATCTATTGCTTCAAACTCTTCAAAAGAATTTAAACCTGCAATGGTCCGAGCACAAAGTAGAAGAGATAAAAGCGCCGGATTACACGAAACCTGAGACTTCCGTAATTTCACCCTTGTCATAATTTTAAGAAGCATTCACATTTAAGAAGATTTGGGAAATACTAAAGACATGACGCCTAGAATAAGATAATCAATCATCTTAATGTCCTAACACGACAATGTATCAAGTCTAATTAATTTGAAATTTGCGAATGACGGTTGTGGCCAACCTGAATATCGAACATGAACCATCCAGTTTTATTTCCTTGGGAACAAAGGCGTTCTATAAATCTAGGGAATGTAAGCGTTTGAGTAAACGACGAACTAATGGAACGAGTGGAAGGGCGAGGGGAGGACAATTGGCGACGGAGAGTGTGAATCACGTGTAGCAGGTCGCCTGAGCGGTGGCCCGGAACAGCAGTTGTCGATGTAGGTGACTCGAAGCGTTGCGGAGCGCTGTCGTGCCGAGACAGCGCTAACGGCGGCCGAGCCAGCCGCGTTCGCGACAGTACCAACTGTCGAGACTTTTCAAAAGTGGGCGGAGGCTGCGGATGGGCGCTATTCAGCACAATCCCCAGTAAGGGTTAGTGGCCACAGGTGTAATATTACAGGTGAAAGGGGCCGCAGCAACAGGAGTGCTAAAAGAGATTGCGTGGTGAACAGCGGGAGGGACAACGCAGGTATCATTAGCGGAAATGGGGACTTGAACCTCGGCGGGGGGTTGTTGCAGGGCTGCTGCACAAAAAGGGGTCTCGGCGATCGTGACTCCCAAAAAAATAATTGCGAGGTGAAAAACAGTTGCAGTCTTACTCCCAACAGGACACAATATATCGTCAGTGCACAAGAAAAGAGGCGTCTAAAATGTCGTTTTGTTGAACGGTTTTATTCTGAAAGAACCGTTTATTTCGCGCACAGACACTTTTTTGTTTACAAATCGTTGTTTTGTAAACTACATGACATTTTACTAGTACAAAACCACTGTTTTCTAACCACATGCCTCTACTTAAAAAGTATCGATTTTTGAGATTTTGCGTTTTTGAATAGTGACAAAGTGAAATAGATATTTGTAAATTCGATAAAACTTCAAAACCTATGCAAGAAGAGTACTTAATGTACTGAAGATAAAGAATGTAACATATTTGATTCAGTTTTTAATGTGACCAATAGGACGGCCAAAACTGCATGTTAACACATGCACTTTGGCATGTTTAAATTCGTCAAATGCTGACCGTTCGGAGGATTGTGTGGCGTAACGCGTAGATTTTCTTCTGCTGTTGCACTGTTGATCTCTAGACCAGGGAATTTAATTTCTAGTATAAAGCACGTATTTGTTATAAACTAACGTATTTAATCACTTATAAATAAAATTTAATTCACATTGGGCGCTTCGAAATTAAGCTAAGTTACCTTTTCAAAAACCATTTCATTGGCTTTAGTAATAATTTCGACTTTCAGAACATATCGCGATAATTTTCATATAATTTTGAAGAGATTTTTTTTTTTACCTATTGACGTATGTCATTAACTGATGGAATTGGATCTATTTTAATTCTATTTTAACCACAAGTATCAGTTGTATCATAACTGGATGGAGATTTCGTTTCCACTGCCCCAGTTTCTTGTCTGTTCTCCGCGGTAACTGTAAACCCTCGTGCATCAAGGTCTGGGGGGATGATGGCAGCGCCGGGGACGGCGGTCAGCGCGCCGGCGCCGGCGCTGGCGGCGAAGGAGAAAACGGGCGGCGGGCGACAGCGACAGTCAAATTGGAACGGCGGCGGCGGGCAGGGCAGACGTGCAGCGCGGGGCGTGGAGCGGCGGGGCGGCGCGCGCTCTCCCGGGTGATTGATCGCCGCTCGTGACGCCGCACTCATCTTTTTGTGGCGGTGGCGGCGGCGGTGGCCGGCCCCCATTTGTTTACAGCGCGAGCGCCCTGGGAGTTTCTTGCCACCGCGACGCGGCGCGTCACGACGCCGCCCGCCCGCTCGCCCACCGACGCGCACAGGTGCGCGGGGCGGGCGGCCGGCCGGCCGCAGGCACACGTACCGCAAAGGGGTAACTGGTCGTGGGGATTTCAAAACCCCTTAACCCCTTAAACATACGGTAGTTTTAAAAAAAACGCATCACCTTTCTCGCAGTTGTAATCCTGAAAATACACCACTTGCTTTGCAAACATCGAGCGAGTTATGGAAGTAATGGAATCAGATACATCATATAATCCACATAAAATATACAAATTTATACTAATATTTGTTTAAAGTTTTTGAGAGCAGATTAATTAGGAAAACACAGAGTGCCCATTCAGGTGATGCGTTTTTTTAGCACCAGCAACTATTGTTATATTACGGCAGTTGAGATCGTTTATATTTGTTACCATTTTAGCAGACCTTTTAGGATATTGGATCTTATCTGGTGTAGTATCCGAATTAGTCTGCCAAAATAATGGTCACACATTAAAATGATTGCTTATACGTAAAAAAGTACTCGTAAAATGTTAACAATATTCCTTTTAAAAAAATTGTTTTGTAATTGTAAACTATTCATTTGGATTTTAATTATACAGCTGAATAAATTTTGGCATGTCCTGAAAACTCCTATGGTTGCGAGAGGTGAAAGAAGCAAAATATTAATTACAATTGATTGCGCGATCTTCATTTCAATGAGCTGTAAAACTATAATTACATTAAATCCATGAAAATTCTTGAAGATGTGCCTTCACTTTGGCGTTAATAGTTACCCGATAAAACTACAATGGTTGATCAAACTTAGAAAACGTTCCAATTAACTAAAAGAGAGAGTAAAAGAAATAGGTGAAGTAAATACGTAGAGTAAAAGAAATAGGAAAGTAAAAGTATAAGAAATAGGTGACGAGCGTTACGTTTGAAATAGTACTCGATCAGTGAAGATAGTAATATATACTGGTAGACTTAAAAGTAAGATGGAATTTAATAACCAAATAAACAAAAATTCCCATTTTTAGGGTAAGCTGTTACATGGCCAACTCTTTTACGTATAAATAAAACCATAGGCTATTTACATTAATAGCGCCGGCTGCGCTAATACGGTTGCCCGTGAAAATGCAAGCTCCACAGGTCAACCTCTTGGAAGGATCATTTCAACGTGAGAGAAACATCAGTAGAAATTGGGTCCCTTTGCGTCATGGACTCCAACGTCATCATTTGCCGCAGCGGCGCCCAATCACAGGGCTCCGTTTCCCAGCCGTGGCCCTGATACACCTGTTCCGGTGCAGCTGTTCATTTCAGTGTTTTCACCACATCCCCTATCGCTCGCGTCGAAATAGCAAATCTGCAGAGATGACACGCGCGAAGACCACTCTGTGCCCTGGATGGTGTTTCTTAATAGCATCATTTACTTTGTGAAGCACTCCTTTTATGTAATTGATATATTTATGGAATATTTTCTACGCATTTCAAATTCATTCCGACATTTCGAAACGGTCATAAAAAGCTATGAACGATACATCTGTTGGACGTGTTCCGAAATAATTAATCTTTTAGTACCAAAAATATTTGAGTACTCTTTCAAAGTACACGATCATTTTATCAGTTCAGTCTTATGGAGTTACTCGATTGTTCCTCACTTCATGGAAGACATGGTCGCTCTTGATCTTGCATGCAGTTATTCGTTTAATGATGTTACAACGTGTGTGGCCCATCTCTCTTAAGAGCATTTACAACAACAGTTTTTGCAGTCATTGTAGCGAGATTGCCGCTGGGGTATAAAGTACCTTGCACGATGGTGATGTTAAAATAACCATGCGCGTCGGAAGAGATAATGACATGTGACGGTATTCACGTACATTTCATGACGTGGGTCTTCGTGTATACTTATACATTTTGTGGTGTAGGTGCTCTTTTAATGCGCGCGGAAGACATCCCTTACTGAGTTTTTATTCATAGGAGTACATGGATCTGCAACGTTTAAATCTGCAACATCTCAACGCCGTTAACATTGCATTCGCTGCAGGCTAGTTTTTATTGCTTCCTTCCCCGTTCTATCTTTATTGCCTTAGTTGCCCTCGTAATGAAGACCGTGTAGATGAAAGCAGCTGTTGAAATTGAACACGCATTCTCTTGCTTTAAGTGAGGTGCTGTGACGGTACTACTTTTATTTATTTTTCCTTCTATTCCTAGATTTAGCTCTAATAAAGAGTGGAGAGAACTTTAATAATTATTATTTCTTTTTTAATTACAAATGAGGCTAAAGCGCGAGCGCTGTCTTACTTTTCGAATTAAGGGAAATTTTAAGACATTTTCGATTTGATTAATTTAATTACACAGATGCCTTATAAAATTGTCGTAGGACATTATATATCTTACAACATAAAATATAAGATCGTCATTTATGTGAACAGCAGTGTATATCTTTATTTAGTTAGTAGTGTGGATTCAGAGCTCCCATACTCAATTTATTAGATATTAAGTTCTGTTGGTGCTACAATGGTTATGCTGATCATGATGATAATGACCACAATTAATTAAGATGACGCTACGATGGAATGAGACGGAGAAAATGGCGGCAGTCTGGAAGAAACTCGTTCGTGGTTGAGTGCAGACACCGGAGGCAGCGTGGTGTACATGCGGTGTAGTGGTCAGCCTGATAGCCTTACACCTATGAGAATCGGGGTTCACGTACCTGTCGATCCAAGTTGGATTTGCAATGGTCAAAGTGGATTCGTTGCAGGTTTTCTCAGAGTTCTCATTTCATTCCACCGTCTCTTCATAGTCAGATTTTAAAACCTCGTAAGTCTCCTTTCCGTGAAAAAATTATATTTAAATTTCAGAGTCTTTAAACAATTTGCCTGTCATATGTTAAAAGTATGCAAGATTACTCTGACAAATAAGGGCACAAAGAATAGAAAAAAAGAAAACAATAGGAAGAAATAGATTATCTCCCTTGTTGTTTTTTATCGCTCCTGTAAAATGATTCAAAACAGACTTGCGTTATTTTAAAATGTGACTGCAAATCACCAGTCAATCAAAATCAATCGCTCGCTCCAGGTATGGCGAAAAGGCTTGAAGCTGGCGCCATAATAAAAACTTCACGTGATTGATCCACGATGAGATCCGGCGCCATAATAAAAACTTCACGTGATTGATCCACGATGAGATCCGGCGCCATAATAAAAACTTCACGTGATTGATCCACGGTGAGATCCGGCGCCATATTAAAAACTTCACGTGATTGATCCACGATGAGATCCGGCGCCATAATAAAAAACTTCACGTGATTGATCCACGATGAGATCCGGCGCCATAATAAAAACTTCACGTGATTGATCCACGATGAGATCCGGCGCCAAACTACACGTCCGCTCGCCGGAGACTTCTCCCTCCGGGTGTCTTCCGCAGCAGTGTATCGCTCCAGCCAGGACAAGCTCTAAGGTTCCGGCTGATTTCCCGATTTGTGTGGCAGAGTAGTGCGTATGTATAGTGTACATAGGTGTATAAGGGGAGAGGATAGGGCAAGGAAGACGGAGGAAAGATCACAGGCGGGGTATGGCCCATTTAAAGGTACTTCTAGATTCAAGTTAGTTTTCTAGACTGATTTAATTCTAGTTTCAGAAGTATGGTCCAGGATTTATTTATAGACAGTTGGTTTTTATTTTTACATTTATTGATATAACTTTGTAAAGCAACGTTTCGAGTCCTCTTCCAGTCTCATTTTCAAGGCTGTGATTTACTGAATTACACATAAAGTATAAACAAATAGTAAGTTATTTTGATGAAATGATTGGTGTATAATCAAGGAATAAAAATTTGAACTATTTTGGGGTACATTACATTATAGAAAATGACTAGAAGATGCTTTGAAACGTTGATTTATAAAATTTATATTATTTAATTTGAATATAAAAAAACCGTCTGTCTATAAATATATCCTGGACCATACTCCTGAAACCGTACTTTTTGATTCCCCTGATAATGATCAGGGAAACGATGGAAAACAACCGATCAGAGGAGCGCACCGCTAGAATTCTCCCCGAGACAGCGACTGAAGCGACCCAGCTAACTAATGGTGTCGAAAAGGTCCATAGTCGCTGCTGCTGAGTCGGTCACTGCAACTACACTCGGCCGGTACTCCCCTTGAGTGGCCGGGATTTTTATCCCGGTGTAAGAAAGGAAAGTTACCGCGGGTCGCCCTCGGCATCGGTCCATCGCCACGCGCTTTTGAGGCTGCCTGGCGGTGCGTCGCGTCGGTCGCCCTCGCCGCGGAGTTGAAAGCGTCCAGAGCGCCAGGGCGCGCGTTGCGTGCTCTGGGTCAGCCGCCGACGCAGCGCGTCCGCGGCGGCTGTTTATTTTCCGATCGGGTGTGCTGGCGCAGGAGGGAGCGAGGAGCCAAAAACAGCCTTCCAGCCGCCCCCACGATACGACCTAATGCAGAGGGAGCCTCAAGCAAACCACAAGGCAGTGCCACGCGTCCTAGGTCACGTATTCCCTGAGTAACTCCTCGCCTTTGTTCCACGGAGGTGCGTTCGGAAAACTTGTTCGTAATTGCGCCACTCATTCATTTGATCATATTAATAATAATTGTGCTTATATTATTTTGCGGTATATTACACAACGATTCAATGCTTCTGCATGTAAAGCAGAGGGAATTACTTATCTTTAAATTTTAATGCACGAAAAAGATGAATTATGAAAGTAGAAATTCCGAACTTGTGCTAAATTTTCAAATCATATGGCTAGTATCTGCGATAGGTAGAGATAAATATCAGATTCAATATTTGCATTATATACCCTGTTCCAGAATAATCCGATGTTTTACTTCGAAACGTAATCTATTTGTTTAATTTGGAACAATACATTTTCAGTGAATTTGGAGTATTTTGTATTTTTTCGGACTTCGGAATAAACAGTTTCTTTTCCAGTGTGTTGTATCGCCACAATTGCTCAGCAAACTTTCAACACTCATTAAATTTAAAGTATCTTGTCTTAGTTCACGGAATCGTAAGGTTAAGTTACTGTACTGGAATATCCAGTTTTCTGAGGTACGGAGCGTATAATCAAGCGCACTTCTAGTGAAAACAGAAATAAATGCTCACATGCTAAGGGGATCCCTCGATATACTACACTTGAAAACAAGGCCACGGGGGTTTGGGAAGTTCCTGGCGGCCAGAGGAGAAAGCCGCGGGGGGAATTCGCAATTACTCAACAGGAGCGCGAGGCGCGGCGACGGGGGCACACCCTTGGGCCTTCGCCAGAGAGAAGGCTGCAGCGGGCAGCGCGCGCAACTGGTGGCTTGTAAACTCTCCTCGCAGGCCACTCTTAACGCGGCGGCGAGCGCTTTTCGCCTCGGAGTAACGGATTCCAACGGATGGCAGTTAATTCAGTGGCGAATGTTGTACCCGGTTCCCGGGCGTAAGGGGTGGAGACTGCTTACGCCCTTTATTAATCTTCTCTATCTTTTTTCATCTTTTATTTTATTTTCATTTTCTACTTTACTTTTTTTCTTTTTTTCCTTAATTTCTTTTATTTTTCTTCTTCTTCTTCTTCTTCTTCTTCTTCTTCTTCTTCTTCTTCTTCTTCTTCAACAACAACTCTTTAAGATTATATGTAGTGATCAGTTCCGTCCTCTAACATTCTTGGTAATTCATGGTCGTGTGAGTTAGTTCATTTGGCCATTCAAGGAAAATAAATAAATTTCTCTTTCAACTTGCACGTAAAAGTGTATTCGTAGTGATTCCGAGTGAAGCGTGAAAATTTGTGATTTGCCTTTTTTCTGGAAAGCGAATCTCTTGTGTACTAAATAATATTCTAATTCAAAAGAAAAAATCTTTAAATCCCTGCCCTTTACCTCAGCAGCTAGTTTGATCACTTGTAAATCTGAAAGAGAAGAAAGGGTGAGACGCGTGATTGCTTTAGTGTCGTAGACGAAGCTTTCTCTCATAAATATTGAATTTCTGGATTGGAACTGAAAGTGAACAATCACGTAAAATCGTTACTTGCACTTCGAAGTCGAAAATATTCGTTCTTACGAGTCTGGTTATAACCTAACTGACACCACTCGATTATTTTTGAGCCATGTCTATGAACGTCATTCTCAACATGTTGTGGAGGCGGGGGGAAGCTCAGTCATAAATGAAATATTTTTCTTTCAATTTCACGCATTTAAATATTTCGAAATGATCGTGTTTCAGGTGCATGCCAATTTCCTTCGACTTGTATGGCTGAATATATCCGTTGTATGTAGTTAGAGGCAGAGGAGACCACCCAGAGACCTGGAACCAAAGCGGCATTCCGATCTTACGTTACGAAGCCGTTAATTGAATTATGGGACAGGGCTTCATGTTCACTAAACTGGCCATATATTTACGACATGCTCTCTCTTAAAGTATAACTATACATTTGGGAGTCGCAAATTTATTACGTAGCGTCATGTATTTAGTTACAATGACTAAAGGAAAGTTACATGTAAACTTGTTTTAGCTCATCAAACATTAGTAGATATAATTCATGCTCGAAATAAATTCCGAATGAAATTTGCACAAGGGAAGCAGTATTAGAAGTAAATAGGAAATATAAATAATTAAGAAAGTCAAGAAAGTTGCAAATAGAGCCTACGAAAACTGCATGAATGCTATCCTTCTAACGTACTCGTGTATCCAAATTGTTTATTCGCTTTTCAAGTTCTCTCAGTTAATTATTATATGTATTTGAAGTACCTGTGAACGTCCCCACAAATTATAAAGTAATCCACCATTTACTTAACAGTAAAAATATTAGAAGCTATGAGAACAGAACCGAAACGGCCCCATATTTTCACATTCCTGACGAAGTCATTCGGGTTTATGGGATATAAAAAATGTGATGTATCTATGAGTGTCCATAAGATGATAGTATCAGCGTCGCCCTGAGGTTACGTCTGAAGAAGAAATAGGAATCTATGGCAGCGCGCGTGGCCCGACATTCAAACCGCCAAAACGACAGAATAGAGTAACCCCCACAAGAATTCTTATCTAGACAGTGGTCTTCCACGATCCAGCATCTTAAGTAGTATCAAAAATCTATCATCACATTGACAGAACTGGAATTTAGGGCCTCTTACGCCGAGGTAGCTATGCCGAGCAGTAAAGCAAGGAGAGGTTCGGGATGGATCAGGGCCGCCCGGATTGGGAAGGGATGGGACGGGGTAGTGAGAGTGGAACGGGGCAGAATGGAACAGAACGACAGGGGATGAGAGGGGAGGGCGGGGATGAGAGGGGAGGGCGGGGATGAGAGGGGAGGGCGGGGATGAGAGGGGGCGGGGATGAGGGAAGAGGGGCTGGGATCAGAGGGGGGATTAGGGGGAGGGGTAAGGATGAGAGGGAGCGAAGGTGAGAGGGGTGATGCGGGAGGAGGTGGAAAGGCGGGGAGAGAGAGAATAGGGTTGAGGGGAGAGGTGGAGATGAAAGGGGGGTGCATCAGAGGCGAGAGAGCGTCCCGCGCGGGCCCCCCTCCCCCTCGTCCTCCGTTGGCCGCGAAAAGCGCGCGATGGGACGCGACGCGACGCGACGCGATGCGAGCGCGGAATATCGATCATGACTGTTATTAGCGGCGCCGCGCGGGCGGAGCGAAGAGCTGACCTGGTTGTCGCGCGGAGGAAAGTACTCGACGAAAGGGACAGCCCGGCCCAAGGGTACGCGCCGTGATTTCTTGGCAGCGAAGAGGGAGGACAAGTGCCAATTTCGTGTGAGAGAAGATGAAGTAGAGAGAGGGAGGAAGAGAGTAAATGGAGTGGAGCGGATTTTGAGGGCAGAGGACTTTCGAGTACTGTAATGAATGGTTATTGCAAATAATGCAGCGTTGGGTATTTACTTCCCGATGAGTGAGAATTTTTGGTAAAGAGGTTGACGAAATAAACGTCAGATAATATCCATGAAGCTCACTGAAAACTTCGGATGAAGCTGGTTCGCCAACATTTCATGCGAGGGGAAAACCTGGAAATTCTTGCCCCGAAAGTACCCGCTGTTCCGCCAAGTACCGTAATAAAATGATGCCAGGGATGAAGGCAGGCATGCGCCTTTGGATGTGAACGTTGAACCTACGACATTTCAAAGAACTCGTTTCATCGTCTCATCGCATTTGACAGAATGTGGCTTATTGAATTGAATTGAATTAAATTGAAGCCTTATTTTACGTGTGAGAGAAGATTGAATTGAATTGAATTGAATTAAATTGAAGCCTTATTTTACGTGGCGAGACTCGGGCCATGAGGCCCGCTCTTCCGTCTGACCACGCAAATTACGCTACGCTCCTTTCACCAACCAGCTGAGAAAGGGGGTATTTCTTGGGCGAGAAACAGGCGATTTGAATTTAGATCAGAGGCGTCATTTAAAGTTGAGGATCTTTTACATGCAAGTAAATCTACTAACATGGGATAGCCGGCTTTACTTCCCCTCCAAAGGAAGGCGTACGAAGGATTTTTTCGCCCTTAAAAATCCACGGCTTCGATGGGGTTTGAACCCGCCAACTTGCGTATAACAGCTAATCGTTACACCATCGCCGCGTGCAAATACTTGGAGGTCGAGGAGATGAAATCAATTTAAGGTGACCAACATTCATATAGAATTGAATTATGGAAAAGCGTCTTAATGTATTGTCACATATCTATTAAGAAAATTACGAGATATCAAGATATTTTATTTTGTTATTTACTCGTCTCCATGTATGTTTTGTATGTCATTTCTTTTGGTTACTCTCAATGTGACTGACCATTTACGTAAAAGCGAAATACGTAAAAATAACCAAAGTGTGTCCTACTTTTGATCCCTGTGCCAATGTTCTGCCTCGCACACAGTGTTTCCATATTTCACCTGCAGCGCTCGCGTCAGGTCCGCGGTGAGCGTGTCGCTGACCGCCGCAGCCGGGAGACGGGCGCTGGGGGGCGTCGTCCGTGACCGGGCGAGGGTGGGGGCGGGGGCAGAGGCATCTGGAGGCGCGCAGGCGAACAACTGTTCATGTTTCACGCTCCGCGGGCGGCTCGTGCCTCGCGCCGCTCCGCCCGCGCAGGCGCAGAACGCGCGCCGCCTCCGCCGCCGCCGTCTCCTCCTCCTCCTCCTCCCTCTCCGCCACCGCCGCCGCCGCCGCCGCCACCGCCGCCGCCGCCAACGCCACCGCCGCCGCCGCCAATGCCACCGCCACCGCCACCGCCACCGCCACCGCCACCGCCACCGCCGCCACCGCCGCCGCCGCCACCGCCGCCGCCGCCACCGCCGCCGCCACCGCCGCCGCCACCGCCACCGCCACCGCCGCCACCGCCGCCACCGCCGCCACCGCCACCGCCACCGCCACCGCCACCGCCACAGCCGCTACCGCCAGCCACCAGCCACAACTCGGACGCCTTCGATGAAGTAAATTAATCATAATATTCGAAACCGGTTGGGTTCCGTTCAGAGCCGGCATTGCCGCTGACTGCAGCGACTCTGGCCAGGTTCTGGGGTTCGAATCCCGATGGTGGCTGATTTTTGACTCTAGTTAGACAGCTGGGATGAACTCAGCCGCTATCAGGAGGAGAATTCTAGCAGACGGCTGCTCTGATCGGTAGTTTTTTGTGGTTTATCCGATCAACAACAGGCGAGTGCTGGAGCAGTATCCTAACAAACGGGCCACGGACTGCGCGCGACTTTTCCTTTCTTGTCCTTATTTTAAACCCTCCCCGTACACACGCATACACTGTCACGCACTACACTACCGCACATGTCGGGGGACGATTCGGGACCCTATTGGTTTTCCCTGTTAGGGGGCGGTGATCGACCAGGGGGGAAACTGGAGATGGATTCCCGCAAGCCGGCGTGTAGGTCGGGTCCAGATCTGAGTGGGGAAACACACCACCCCCACCACTACTATACTAACGGTACTAACGAATAAAGCAGTTGACGTACTCGAAAATATCAATTAATCAGTGAATTAATATGCAAAAATTTGAAATAGCAAATATTTGTTTATGATCGCGTCAACAATTGAGGTCATTAGTCCTCTATGGTATGTGTAGTGTTATACTCGTATCAGTGGGGGTAACAGTGTTCCTTCCTCGCTAGAATGTACGCTCCGGTGCTGACCTACACCTACACGGCTTCGGTTGTTTTTTTCACAGCCTCGTATATCCTTCAGTCAGACACCGCCCCAGCTGGGTCAAGCTCTGAGCTCCCGTTGGCCTCGTGTGTTTCCCTCTGAGAAGTGTGGCAGTAGGTGCTTTCATGTGAACGTTGCTCGTCATTGTAGCAAACGCCTCTAATACTATGTATCTAAATCCTGCTCTTGTAGATGGTTCTTAAGATTTTGTGAGAGAAAAAACGTGTCATGTCAAAAAGTAACGGAAAGTTTCAGAATTGATTATGGGAACGTCGCAGTCGTTTGCGGACAAGAACATGCTTTTAAGATTACCTATTTTGAACAGTAAACAAGCCAGATGTCATTAAAGTTGACAATGAAGATTATGTGGATGTGATGTCGGCATTTGTATGTTGAATAACTACGGTTAGGTTCAACATTCCTGAGAGGATAAAACAAATTAGATCTCCTAAAAGAATTATCGAGGCAGAAATGTTCACGTATAAAACGAGAGTATGGACCCGTAAGAGGTAGAAAATTTGACATATCGGATAAACTTAAAAAAATATAAGGTGGATATAAAAGATAAATGATTTAATTCATGTAATCATCAAAATTGTTGTGAATTATTGAGTTATGAGGAAATCGGAGACCTACAAGTATGAAAAATCAACTGTTGAGGATACGTGATCATGAGAATCTCAGTTTATTTCCACTGAGGAGGCAGTTTACCGTAGAATGGAAGCTGTAGATTTAGTGATCTCCATTTGACGCGTGATTTTGGTTACACAGGCTGGTTACCGTTTCACATGCAGTGGATCCCCGGCATCGTGCATTGTCAAAACATAAAACCGTTACTCTCTCTTTTTCTTTCTCACACATCACGTTAATATCTCATTTACCAATAAATCATTCCTGGGTGCTCGATTGACTTTCCTCCATCCAATTTAAAGTGAGCCAATGTGTAGCTCTACAATTGCTTTGATATCCATCGTGTGTTTCCAAACTAAACATCTGAAGGAATCAAAAGGCTGAACAATGTGAAATGAAACGCATAGTAAAATTGTTTGTTTGGAAAAAAGAGTGAAACAACCATGTGACATGGAAATCTGTACAGAAAATTTGCCGTACAGCCATCAATGATAGAAGCGCAAACTAAACAAGGTATATAAAAACACTAATTACAAAATACTCTGGGATTTTAAGATACATGCAGACTATCGGTTGGATAATTACATGACAGGTTACACCGTCTTTGAAGAAAAACGGGGCATGGATAGTAGACTAGGTCATCGCAGCAGATTTCAGTGTGGATCAAGAGTTAGAAAAAAATAGCAAAATGTTATCTCCAGACAGAGATGGAAGGAATCTGGATACGGATGGCCATGGTTGTCCCAGAAAGGAATAGGGACCGTAGAGACAAACCCAGAAACCTGGGGAAGTATTAGATTGTCCTACGCTGCACTACTAGTTTAGCATACCAGCTGCAGAAAGTCATGCTACTAGACACTGCTCTGCTTGGGATCTGAGATACCTAGATTCTGGATAGTAATCGATTCGAGAGGAGTGGCAATCGGCATAAGAACTGAATTACCTTAAATAATAATGATAATATAATGATAATAATAATAATAATAATAATAATAATAATAATAATAATAATAATAATAATAATAATAATAATAATAATGATTGTCGGCCCCGTGTCGCACACGGTTCCGGCAGCCGTCGTCTGCACAGAGGAGGCTGCAGGTTCGAGTCCCTTGGTTGTCCCTTGACTCATCATCGTATCATCTCACACTCTACACTTCAAGGCGTAACAATCTTGTCGTATGAGGGATACAGCTGAAAAGTTGATCGTGGAAAAATTACTCAAGTTAATCGTGTATCGTGGTCAGTAATGGCCTATACGCCAGTAATAATAATAATAATAATAATAATAATAATAATAATAATAATGTCGCAAAGGGAGAAGCGAACGCGTTCTCCTCCCACGTCGGGGGGCGTGGCCGGCGAGCGGCAGAACGGCGGCGATCGCCCGGCTGAGCCAAGTGGGCCGCAAGGTCCCCCTCCCCCTCCCCCTCCCCCTCCGCCCACGCCCTCGGAGAAAGTGCTGCCTCTTCATCCTCCCCCTCCACTACTCCAGATCCCAGCGGTCACCGCCGCTCCCTTCCCCACGCACCTGCGCAGAGCGCCTTCGGAAAGCGTTGCATGCAAGATTCTACTAATGGAGTCGGCGAGTGCAATTGAAAGGCTCAGTAAAATGTAGGGCTTTCCCATATGTTTTATGAAACTGAGTTATTAGCATTAATTAGATCGCTGGTGAGGGAGAAACCTTCTAATAATTAAATATGTTGTCAATTCAAGATGTTGTCAGGTATCAAAAAATATATTTTGTTAAAGATCGTTTCGATTGCGTAGCGATCATCCTCAAATCCAAAATTAGAATTACAGAAATAAAATTACATTATAATTCATGTATTAATGTAATTTTATTTCTGTAAAGGGGGTGCCCTCTTGTTTTACCGGGCCTGTCAACTGATCACTTATGAACTTGCAAGTTTTCAATATGAAAATTGCATATTGCAATCTCCCAGTTGGCAAGAGCGATTGTCAATGAATATTGACAAAAGGTTGCTTAATTATCGATATTATAACAGAACATATTGGTGCAGCATAGCTACTTTCCTATATTGCCCAATCCCACCCAAAAATACATTTATTAGAACTCCTATAAAAATACAAAAATATGATTAGGCAGTTGGTTTTTTAGTGAATGACTAGGATGCTTCTTCAAGTTTGACTATTGCATATCTCAGCAAGTCGATCTAACTTTTCACGTTTATAAACGTATATTGATAAATATGAGCAGCACAGATAACACAGAAAGGTGATTTTGATAATATTTTGGAAAATAATTTTAAAGAATTGTCCACTTACACACACTTATTATTTCTGACAAAACTATTTTTAGGAAGGTATACTAACAGAAAAAGACGACTAAAGATTATTGATAGTAATGTGTGGCAGAAAATACATAAATTCAGAGTTAAATAACAATAAAGTTAAATAGCAAATAGTCTAAGAATACGAAACATTCTTAAATGAAATGCAGTGATTGCTCCAAATTGATTGGTAGAGATTCAGCTAAAAGAGCTTCCGCGCGTCGTTTCCCTACTTTTCCCCGAAGGCCCAGGGCAAATCGCTCGCCTAATCGTTCGCCGCTGCGGTGCGTTGAGGCCGAGCGACTGCCCCGAACGGGGTTTTCGATTATAACCGCACAAAATAAACACATTGAAAAACCGTGTCAGAGGCTCCTCTGCCCTCAAACATGCTCTCTCTGGAGGCACCTGCGTGGCCAGCCGAAAGAGAAAGAGGGGTGCGAGCGATTACCTTAATTAAGGGGCATGATTTGTGGTTATTTTCTGAGAGTGGCGATCTTGAATCGATATTACGAACATAAATAACGAAAAGTTTAGTGAAGAACAGTATCAGCTTTGAACTGCCGAAATTTTCCGCTTCATTCGGTTTTGACGGCTTTGGCGAGAAATTTTGTGTTGTCTCGACATGTAATCACTTGTGATTGTGGTTCTTTCCGAGTGCCATTGACTAGAGAGTGTCGGGGCCACTTAACTGGATTGACCTGAAAAAATGAAGGCGAACGAACCACGGTTCCCTTTGCACATCTTTTTCTGTGCTACTATGAAGGTAGTTACAGCTACCTGTAATTGTCTCTTAATGGATTGGGCGGGGAAAGAAGCTGTTATTTCCAGAGTTTGAGTTTGGACTAAATTGTTTCTAATGATGTTGAAACAAGTAGTATTTGTCGACTCTACGAAAAAAACTCGAAGTTACTAATTATTACAGTTCGTCACACCAATTTTGTGACTTCTGAGGCTCCTAATTATAGATGATACTTAGTGTTCGTTTTCGCTAACAAGAATATTTTGACACTTTCATCTTTGCGCAAAGCGACAAACCAGTTAATCGACGTTTTCCGTGATTACTTTTTAATCATGGCCAAAAATAAAATTATATATATTTTCCATCACTCCGCGACTTGTCATTACATGTAAGTGTCAGCGATGAGGAATTTTTTAGAAGCACAAAAAAAGACTTCATTTGATTCGTTTGTTGACACATTATGTGTATAAAAATGGCATTCTACTTCCACTGATAAGAAAAATACAGTGATTAATGTGTGAAAATTTCAAATCAAAATTTCAAAAATATGAATTTCTGAATAAAATTAATCTAACAGGTCAGCAGTAGTTCCTTGACTGTTTGGGTGATTTACGATTAGAGTTTCAAATAATTCTTTGTTTACGCTAGAAATATCTTTGCGCTGAGAATAACTCTCGCGACGGCTCACCGTCAATCAACAAAGAGCACCACTTTTCTTTTCAAATTTACATTACAGTTCTTCTAACCTGTAAAGCGTTCAGGTGTTATTGTGAAAACGACCCAAGCAAGTGTTCCGTTTGCTGTAGCATTGTAGATGTTTATTGCATACACGATGATTTGCACACACAAATCACTTAATGAAGCGGTTCAAACCATCTGATGTGACTCAGGGTATCGATTGATGTCACTGCAGTTTCTGTGACCGGAATATCCTAGCGTTAGAGTCCCGACGGAGGCGGAACTCTGTCTGATTGGCAGCTCCCCATACTTTCCCCAATAAACACTCGGCGAATGCCGGAGCAGTACCCCCATCAAATGGGTCACGAACCGCGCACTATCTTTCCTTCCTCTTCGTTGCCCTTTCCTCACCCCTTCCACGTACTTGCATCTACACGCACTACTCTGACACACTTGCCGGGAGACCAGTCAGGAGCTTACAGCTCGTCCCGGCTGGAGTCCGCGCTTCTGATGGGAGATACCTGGTTGGATGAAACCCCGCAAGCCGAAGTTTAGGTCTGTGCCGTATCTCACCATCCGGAGGGGAAGAACACCGCCAACTCCCGATAAAACATACACCACACTTACGGGACTAAAAACCATAGCAGTGGCCGCGACTGGAAACACGAAATAATCAATGGAGCAATGAATCAAAGCATTAGTTGAATATAATATTTCTATTTTTCATACAAACATGTTCATTCCAATGATGCAAACGTTGTGAGTTACACTTTTTGCTCTGTGAGTATGCTTTGCTTGGTGAACCGCTGGCGGTGATTCGAGGTCACTTCCGGTCCCGGAGCCCGGCCCTGGCGCCCAGTGCGTCCGGGGGCGGGCGGTCAGTTAGCGGAGCCGGGCGAACGTGGACCGGTCCGCCCTCCGCTGCGACAGGCCTCGGGGGGCGGGGCGCTGCGCCCGTTTGAACTGCCGCATGCTACACGATGGCTGAAGGGAATGTTTTCGGCGATTATCGTCGGTTTCATTGATTATTTTAGTGATTTCGGGCTGTTCGACTACCAGGATCATTAGTCCCGGACGTGTAGTGCATGTTTTTTGCTCGGGAGGTGATCTTCCTCCGCTGTATGGCGAGATCCGGCGCCGACCTACTGTCGACCAGCAGGGTTTTCCCCAACCAAGTATCTCCCAACAGCGCCACAGCTGGGACAAGTTCTAAGCTCCCGACCGGTCTCCCGTGTGGTGTGGTAGTGTAGTGCATGTTAGTGTAAGTGTAAGTATGGGTTAGGATATGACAAGGAATAGAAAGGAAAGATCGCGCGCGGTTCGTGGCCCGTTTGTTAGGGTACTGCTCCGGCATTCGCCTGTTATTGAAAGCAGAAACCACGGGAAAACTACCTGTCAGAGCAGACGGCCGCTAGAGTTATCCTCCGGACAGCGACTGAATTCAACCTAGCTGACAAGCTAGTGTCGAAAATCCTGTCACCGTCGGTACTCGAACCTAGGACTTTCCGGACAGAGGGACTGTAGTGAGTTACCGTCGGAAATAGCGAGACAACGTGACCCCGGAACGCATCCTCCACGAGTTTTTGTCGTGAGCAGTCCTGGTCTGTGAAGCGTTATTCCGGTTCGGCTGGACCGGACATAATTTGGAGGCATAATTTGCATGTATTAGTTCGCGAAAATAACTCATTCTCTTTTAATATGCACTATTAAAACTTATCATCTCGTTCCTGCGTTATAAATCTTCCAAAATGTGTCTTATGGCCATTTTCATCTGACGATGAGGAGATACGTAGTTTGATAGCTTGCAACACCGCAGGTCGGCAGGTCGTTTGAAGGAGATCTACTAGCAGGAAACAACAATTAATTCACGACACGTTTTTCTCGTTTTTCCCCAATGTCTATCAAAAAATCTGCGAACACGATAAATTGCTGACTTGTTGAGATGTCTTTATTAGTAACTCTAGAACAAATACATTTAAATTTGAAAATAGAAATGTTTTCTATTAATACATTCTTGGCTATCCGGGGCTATGTTTTATATTGTTTATAGTCATTTGAGGCACATCGTTTTATCAATGAAGTTTGACATGCAGTTTCTCCACCCAATATGACGTAGTTTCACATTACTGAGGTTTGGACGGACAATCGGAACAAATCGGTCTGTATTTCATTGAAAGTATGTCAGTGCCAGAGAAATCAGTCATTTCTCCAATATTGAGTGCTTGAATGCGGTTCGTGTTGGGAGATGGCTACATTATTGGCATACTTTGTGAAAGTCACTTGAAGAGTGCGGCACTTGGTATAATTGCCTCAAGTCGCCCAAACTTGACCTCGATGTGAAAAATTGAATGGGTTCTCGGCGAACCAAATCAACTATGTAATAAACTTGCAGCTTTCCTTGTGTGTCCTTATAATCAGTAGAATTGCTAGGAAGGCGAAATTAGTGGTTATGCATATACAGGGTGGTCGTTTTAACTTGAGACAAGTGAATATCTCGAGAAATATGCATCCTACGAAAAAAGTGTTCGAGATAAAAAGTTAATATTATCGTGGGGGACATCAGTCAGTGCTAAAAGTAGCCACCCCCCGCCCCCCCTTTGGGGGGGTCGGGGGGGTCACTTTCATATCTTAAATGGGAACCCCCATTTTTTATTGCGGATTTAGATTCCTCATAAAAAAAGAAGTAACTTTAATTTGGGACATTTTTTCCAAATTATTAATAGATGGCGCTAAAATCGGAAAAAACTATTTATCCCGATTCCCTAGAAAAATGAAGGAAACGGTCTCATATCTTGCGAAATTCACATTGGATCGAAAAACTGCAAAACATGTGTTTAATATTTTTCAAAAACTTATCGTATGACTCAAAACATGACCCCCCACCTCCACTCCCTGGGGGTGGAGCGGCGGGCAACTTTGGAATCTTAAATGGGAACCCCCATTTTTTAATGCAGACTTGTATTCCTCATGAAAAAAGAAGTAACTTTTATTAAGGATATTTTCTCGAATTGTTGATAGATGGCGTTGTAATAACAAAAAATAGACTGGAATACGAAAAATTGGAAATTATTAGATTTCGCTTTTGCAAAACAAACAAATAATAACCTGTTATGTTATTCAAAGCTCTTAACTACTTTTAGCGTTACCCAGGAACAACGACGTGGACGTAGTAGTTACTGTTCCCATCGGGGTGCTTGTTTTAGGTGAGTCCCCTTGCCTCTCACCATCGTAATCACTCCGGGTACAATCAGGTACCTTTAAAGTTAATTAAAATATTCTTTAGAACCTAAACCCATTGTTAGGTTTCTTATCTCAGGTGCGATCTTCAAAAATATCAAAAAATGGCATTTGCTGCGATTACAGCGCCATCTATCAATAATTTGGAAAAAATGTCCCAAATAAAAGTTACTTCTTTTTTTATGAGGAATCTAAATCTGCAATAAAAAATGGGGGTTCCCATTTAAGATATGAAAGTGACCCCCCCGACCCCCCCAAAGGGGGGGCGGGGGGTGGCTACTTTTAGCACTGACTGATGTCCCCCACGATAATATTAACTTTTTATCTCGAACACTTTTTTCGTAGGATGCATATTTCTCGAGATATTCACTTGTCTCAAGTTAAAACGACCACCCTGTATTTTGCATCAATAACCATAATAACACAAATATACTCGAGAATTACCTTTCCTATAACTACTAAAATTGGCGAAATACTCTCTCCAGCCTTCTCTGGGATGTTTTTAGGAATCTATGGAATTTGTGAATGAATACTTTTTGACATGAACTATTTCCGAACAAACGTAGAGGATTCCTGTAAACTCCTTAATATATCAAACATATCTCTGTTGTTTGTTTTCCACGACAACATATTACACATGATTCTTTGACAACGTGCGGCTCAGGCAAGACTCCGTACTAGAAAACCATAAAACACGTGTTTTTTCTAGAATTATTTCGGAAATTCAGGAAGGAACCGGTCAAAAACTGATCCCAACGATGTGCTTTGCCGAAAATCGAAAGAGCTATTCGTCAAGCAATTGAACGGAAAAATACACTTTTTAGGAACAATTTCTTAGAATGTCCTGAATGGGTCCGAAAAAATGAGCAGTTCCCCGCTAGGATATCGACTCACATCGAATGATTCGTAATTCGTCTCGGCGGATGGACCGAGAGGGGTCTATCTGTTGAAGAGGGACGGACGGACGGACGAACGAACGAACGGACGATCAAAAGGGCGGACGGGCGGACGATCGAAAGGACGGACGGACGGGCGGGCGGACGGAAGGGGGGAACGGGCAGACGGAAGGATTAAAGCACTGGAGCCACAGCAAAAAATAATAAATAAACGACGAGGCTTTCAAGAAAGATGACCCAAACTGAAAGTGTCCTTCGTAATAAAATAATTTCATTTTTTTATCTGTGCCGTACCGCCGCCAGCAAGGAGTAAAAAACCAGGGGTTTCTCCGGGCGTTGGGGGTCGTGAGGGCGGCGGCGCGGCGCGGCGCGCGGGCAACGCCCCCGACGGCGGAGATGCGAACGCGCGCGGCCGCGAAATGGAGGTCGCCGGTCAACGATATGGAGACGCCTCTAACGCCCGCTGCTCCAACAACAACCGCTGCTCCTCCTCCGTTTCTGCGGAAAATTGTTTGAGGTTTTATGGAAAGTTTGCGGTCTCGACGTTGCTCTTGTGTGAATGTGGCCCTAAATTGAGTGAAATGCTTAGGAAGATATATTAATCTGGCAAATGCCTCTGGAGGTTACTGCGTATAAAGCAAACTCGTATGGGAAAACTGTTGAAGAGAGCGAGTGGCTCAAAACAGCTCCATAAAATGTTTGCTGTAATCTAATGTCAACAAACGAATAATATCGACGTGTGTATGAACGTTTTACTTGTAGGATATTTTTTAATGCGCTGTTATGTTTAAACTGTGTTAAAACTGCAGTTTTTCTGTCATTGTTATGTTTAAGTTTAATTATGAGCCCGTTAATTTCCGTTTTAAATGACTAGTTCTGGCAGTCACAGTGTGTGTTGTAAAAACTTTTCAGCACCTGAATAACTTACATTTTTGTTATGGAATTTTTGATGAATGTAAGGTCAAGTAGGCCGCAGCACGATTTTGTCAGTCACGTCGAGTTTGATTAATACAATTTTAACGATGGTTTACCATCTGAACCAAAGGATTTTTTTTTTGCCTACGCTGTAAGTAACCCATAATTTGCGAGAACGCAACGGGGAGAATGAACCTCGTGGCAGCGAAATTGTAATGTAGTGGCAAGAAAAACGTATGAGGAAAATAAATAGCTTCTCATCGCTTCATTTTGTTGGAAGTTCTGACACCACTTAACATCGCGTCAAGTGAACAATAATGTAATATTGAGCACATTGTGATTACAGGCACGCCGCCTTTGTAACTTTAATTTTAGTGCTTCATGCGCATCTTTAAATTTTACAGATAACCGAGTCATCTTTTTTAGTTTTTTTACCCTCTCCATCAAGAAACCTAAAAGAAGGGCCTTCGGAACACCTCAAATGTTCTAATCACAACATGCAACCTTGTTGATATTCTTTTGTTATGTGGCGAGAGGACGTTGCAGTTAGTCACAGGACATCCAGTTATTTGGAGGGTTCTATACAGGATGCGTGCTGGTTGGAAATCCCTATGGAAGATATGCATTAAAGAAATTACTTTATTTAAAATTCTCTCGGTGCTTCTTAGTGTTTAATATTTAGAAGAGCTATGGTACACACACTAGTTTACGTTAAACACGCTTGTTTCTGCAAATACGTTAAAAGTTCAGTATAAATAGGTAAGAAACACAAAAGAACATTAAAATTTTGGATTTGAAGATTCGCGTTCTCGGAGCGAACATGCCTTTCTTCCGTGCCTTTCTTCCATCCCTGTGCTCCTGAGAAGGCGACACGTGCTGACACGTGGGGTCGCCCTTTCCGGCCGGGCACGCGCGGATCGCCCGCCCGCCCGCCCGCCCGCCCGCCCGCCCGCCCGCCCGCCCGCTCGCCCGCCCGCTCGCCCGCTCGCCCGCTCGCCCGCTCGCCCGCTCGCCCGCTCGCCCGCTCGCCCGCTCGCCCGCTCGCCCGCTCGCCCGCCCGCTCGCCCGCTCGCCCGCTCGCCCGCTCGCCCGCTCGCCCGCTCGCCCGCTCGCCCGCTCGCCCGCTCGCCCGCCCGCCCGCTCGCCCGCCCTCTCGCCCGCCCGCTCGCCCGCCCGCTCGCTCGCCCGCCCGCCCTCTCGCCCGCCCGCTCGCCGAGTCTGGCGCCGTTTCCGTAATTGGGCCGCTGTTCGTCGTTATGAGCGCGGCTGGATCATTAGCACTCCGCGCGCCGCCGCTCACAAAGACACGATCCACTCTCGCCCTCGCCCTCGCCCATTGTGCCCCCGTCACTCGAGCCCTCGTCGTTCCCCGGCGCCCCTCGCCCTGTCGCTGGCTCTCGGCCGCGTTGAGCGGCGCCCTCCAGCTCAGGCGACTCCCTGCAATGGCTTTCTCCGCGGTCGCTCGCCGCGGGACTCGTGCAGGCACGCGGTCTCTCCCGTGTACTGGCATTTTACGATAGGCACCAGGAGAGGTGTCTCAGGGCGTCGGCGGATGGCACTACAGTGCCTCTGACCGGGAGGTCCTAGGGTTACTTGGTGGCAGGGTTTTCCACCCTGGCTTGTCAGCTCGGTCGATTTCAGTCGCTGTCTGCTCTGATCGGTAGTTTTCTGAGGTTTCTCCGATCAACATCAGGCGAATGCCGGAGCTGTACTCTAACAAACCGGTCACAAACCGCGCGCGATCTTTCCTTCCTCTTCCTTGTCATATCCTAATCCATACTTCCTCACACACTAACATGTACTACACTACCACATGCCGGGAGACCCGTCAGGAGACAAGAGCTTGTCCCGGCTGGGGCGGTGCCCCGCGGGTGGGAGATACCTGGTTGGGGGAACCCCGCTGCCGGACGGTAGGTCGGCGTCGGATCTCGACATCCAGAGGCGAAAGATCACCGCCACGTCCCGAGGACAAGATATGGACTGCACTTACGGGACTAATGAACTCGGTAGTTGACGCGTCCGGAATCGCTAAACCAATCACACGATGGGGACTTTTCCATTGTTTCTTCAATGAAATAGGTATAGTTTTTGGAAAACGAATATGGCACACAAAATAATGCTCACAAAAATTCCCATGTTCGTTTGCAGGCTTGTATGAATTTTCACTAACTCATTTATGTCAAGTGTTTGAAGACTTCTGAAGTCATTCGCAATTTTCCGAAGCTGAATGATTGTACGAAGGCTGCATGTTTTGGAATTATCATAAATCTGTCATTTAGCGACTTAGTTATCGTACTTTTTCTCTTTCTCATTTGATTCAATCAGTTTTTCTTTCCAGCAGTTTTAGTAGCCAACAATGACAATATCGTATTGCTATAATCTGTTTTGTCGCAGTTCTGTGCCAGTTCCCTGAGACACTCTTTCTAGAATTTTGCTCCACATATTGTTTCGTCATCCATTTGTCAGTTAAATTTTCACACATTCTCAATACATTTGCCGAATCGATTTTGAGTCGTTTGGAGCCGATCTGCGTATTGCATCTGGATGAAATATAAAGTGAACTCTCTGATAAACAAACGATTTGCGATAATGTAACT
Source organism: Gryllus longicercus (assembly GCA_038098605.1). Taxonomy (NCBI): domain Eukaryota; kingdom Metazoa; phylum Arthropoda; class Insecta; order Orthoptera; family Gryllidae; genus Gryllus; species Gryllus longicercus. The sequence goes on along the minus strand of JAZDUA010000959.1, from coordinate 64,982 downwards.
AAAAACAGAAAATAGTACCTAGTTAAATATTATGGTTCATTTCTCTGCGTTTTTTTTTTTTTTTTGCTTGAAATTCAAAAATCGTGAAAACTCATAAAATGACTATTACTTCTCTTTTACCCCACCTTTCGGTTAAGTCATCTCCGAAATATTTCCATTCAGTGTTTTATTTAACAGTAACACTGAGACATAGAAGCTGCTTCTGTGCAACTTTCAGTACAGTTATGAGGTCGATACCCCTTCTAGAACACGCCCTACAGTTTTGCCTTGCGACTCGTCTTCACCCCCCCCCCTTTTCCACGAGAACCCTGCGCCCGCGGGCTTCAGAAGTGCTCAGCGACAAAAGCGAGTCGCTAACGACAGCCCGAGCGCGCGCCGCCCGTCTCTTGTTTCTCGCGCCGGCGCATCGCTGTGCTCGCCGCCTGCTGCCCTTATAAGCGGGCGATGCTCTGTTGTTTGCCGCTGCTTCAGGCGCGGGCTTTGACAGCGCTGGCGTCGCCTGCGGCGGAAAACAACGGAGCAGCGCGATAAAAATTGAACTGCGTCCACCGTTAGGTGGCAATCGGAGCGGCAGGTTGTCGACAGATTGCGCTGCGGCGCCGCGTGCAAAATTGTGATTTGCGACAGCGCGCTTCAATTTTCTTACTTGTTGGACAGCTTTCCAGGTTCAGTTGCATCGTTGATGGAGAGGTTTTGTTTTACTTCTGAGAATGGTAAGCTTTACTTCCTTATTACAACAATTGCTTGGGAATCCCGCGGTGTTGTAAAACAAAAGTTTGAAGATGAAGCGGTAACTTCTATGGACCGTTGCTTTACGGTGTTCAAATTCTCGCATTTTTTGAAAAAGAAAAAGCTCTGATTGTTTTGATTTGAATTTTATCTCAACCGACAGTATCAATTTTCCGAATCAGGGGTATGAAATGTGGAATTGTCTGATTTTAAGTAATTCTCTCTTTACGAATGGGGAAAGGTTATTCACAGTAGGGCAATTCAAATAACTATTTAGAGGATCTCCTGTTCAACATTTCAGCGGTGCATTACATCTTTTCACAGCTACAAAAGATTATTATGGCTATCTAAAACAAATTCAATACTTATTTTTTCTTTTCGTTATCTTTTTGTGAATTATGCTGTGTATTTGCATATTATTACATCTATCGATGTTAAACATTAATACTTGCAGTGTAGAAAGCCTTCCAAGGCTTTACTTTCTTAATTGTACTATTAACGTATGTGAGTATGATTATAATTTGTAAATGGTATATAGATGTTAATCGGAATTGCGTTTAAGAAATGTACGGTAGAGACCAAAATGTTAAACTACTAAATGAAATGCATGCCATTCCTTTTACGACTATCTCATCTAATTATATTTGCATTACAGTAACTGCTGGTTGCATGTGCTGTAATGACTATTCTTTATAAGTAGCATTTAGGGCCACCAGTTGTATGGTGAAAGTTGTGCATTATCACTTTCCTCTACAATAACAGCTCATTTGCATTAGAATATTTATCGTACTAATGCACTAGTTTTTTTTGAAAGATTCTGAAGACACGAGATTTATGCATACAGATTATTACATATTATCTTACTTATCGTACTTTTGAATAATTAAAATGCAACATTTACTTATTGGTGCATGATATATGATGCATTTACGCGAGATGCATCGGAAAATTCTAAGTACTAGCGAATTATCTTATTAGTTGCGGATGCACTTTAATTTACGCAGATCTGGTACTTAACTGCTTGCGATTTACAAATTCACACGCAGGCCCTCCAAATCACATGCCATCAAACGCCTGTGAAGAGTGCACGACGCATTTCAAGCAGTGGAGCATAACAAATGACTGGTGATAACGGTGTCATGACGAACCAACATCATGGTGTCGTTCATAAATTCTATGTTCTAATTTTAAAGATTACCATTTAGATTTCACACGAGATTCCATCTCGATGATGCATGGGTAACGAAGCTTACCAAACTGAAATAAATTTAAAATGTTTAATAGCTACCTCCAAACCGTCTGTTGAAGTCATTGTATTAAAACTGCCTCAGGAATCATCATGGTTTCTTAGAAGTTCGTGGACAAAGTATCTTGGTTTCTTCGTGTTTCCGTCCTCTTCCCGTTTATATACAAAAAAATAGAGTATATGAGAATTAAATTGCTTGTTCTTATTCTAAGCAGGTCTAGCTATTTGCAGCTATCCCTCTGCATGCCCCTTAGTGACCTTAGCGAGCGATTCGTGAATCAATGATTTGTGCGCTAACCCTGTTATTCCTGGCATCATTAATTGAATCTCCGCCAATATATTTAGAATGCGAGGAATAGTGTCTTTGGAATACGACATCTCGGATTGCTCCTGCCCCTAGATTTTACTCGAAAAGGAGGGTTATTTTTTCTCTGATAGTTTATCTGGGTTTCTTTGTTACCAACTACCATCCAACTGATGCGACTAATATTCTTATGGATCGTATGCTTACATTCATGATCATACAGCGTGAATGACAAGGAATATATAAAGGAACTAGCAATCTAATATGGCGGATTGTGGGCGCCATTTTCTTCATTTTTTGTGTAAAAGGTTTGTAAAATTTTCTTGTATTAGTATGCATAAATTAGTCTTGATATCCTAATTATCATATGCTATATAAAGTTACTAATCCACAAAATGGCGGACAGAAGGCTCTGTATTTTGTAGATTTAGTGTTCATGGCTCAATATTACACGTTTTAACCCTAGAAATGCGACGCTCAGAAGAGTGATTTTTTAAAAATATTTTCCTTATTTTTTTTATATCGCAAGCGAGGGCAACTGTTTGCTACAGATCGTCTTTATGCATAATGTTGTCAAGCCCGAGTTTCGTCTCAAATGTGGATGAAATATCATACCCATATTGGGGTTTTCGTAACGACCTTGTGATTACACTTGCATTTAGTTATTTTTTCATCTTCAGTATAGAGTATACACAATGTGAATAGGGGTTTAAAGAACTATATATGTGTACATAGACACAAAACCCTGCAATTGTTTTACTGCTGGGTAGGAAATTTCCCCTCTGTTACGTGTGAAAAAAATTTAAAGCAGATAATGTACATGTTTCAAAAGAATGCCATAATAGTACTTGCTGTTCACGATTTTTCTTGCTCTCTTAATATAAATTGTTGCGTTTTCTTGAAGTAAGATCAGTTCTAGAAAGAAAGAAATTCTACGAATTTTTGTATACATTTTTATTAGATGTATACATGTATGTATGTGGATGTCTCACCAGTTATAGTCCACCCTAGTAACTTCTAAACGGTTAACAATATCGAAATGCGTATTTATCTCAATGACGCGGAATGATGGGGACAAGTAATATGTTTATGATAAATTGTCTGTAATACTCTTAGTTTTTGATAAATGTAATCATCTTAGATTTTTAAATAGTACTACGTTTGGTCGCGAGGAATGGATGCATCACAAACATGTAATGTAATTATGTATCATTTGTCAATGTTTTGATGGTAATTTGAGTATAAAATTGAAATTATACTTTCTTTCAAGTGATTTGAAATTCAACGGACAGTATTTCCTTTAGCTGACCTTGCAAAGGTCGCCCTCGGGGAAGAAGAGCGCGGCTCTGTGACTTTCGGGGAGAAGTGTGACAGAGTTGGAGGCGTAATTACAGCAATTCATAGTCTTGACACAAATGACCCAGGAAGAAACATCAGTATTAATCGCTGAGAATGAGAGATTATTTTCATTGAATTTTCTGAAATTAATTTTTTCTGTTACTGAAATTACGAAGCATAGTTGCAAAGAACGATATAAAATATTGGTAGGAAGGAGGATAGTAATAAAGATCACAATCAAACTTACAAGAAAAGAGCTCAGTGTGTTATGATAGAAACTAGTAAGCATTTTAAAACATGGGAAGAGAATGAAGGTCTTCAATATTTTCACAATATCTCGAGATAATTCATCAAATAATAGATAGGCATACATTATTCTTTACTGTTAATAAACTTCCTATTTAATACGACAGTGCATGACAAAGCAATGAAAACTTTGAAATACCCTTAGAAGTTCTGTTAATGTAAATCTACAAAGATGTAAGTGAAATGCACAGTCGCAATTCCTCATACTAATTGAAGAGTTTCTCACTTCATAACGCCACGTGCTGCCACAAGCTGTCTTCTTACATCTTCTGGAGCCGCGGTCTATCTCAAAAACAACTTTGTTTATTTTTTCCCACAGAAAAATCCTTAGTCGTGAGATATAGCGATTGTACACGCCTAAGTTTCTCCAATATTCTTGGTTCAGAACGCGTCTTGTCATTGGGGCAATAGGTACTCACTGCCAGCCCTCTCCCCTCCCCCGTAAGTCACGGCGCCGCGAAGGCCACATTTCACGAAAGCTACAGCTGCAAGGGCTACTAAATGGAAATATACGTTTAATTTCATATCACATGTAAGAAAGATTAATTTTATACTCAAATTACTTACAAAGCAATAACAAGTGATACATCGTGAACCGTTTTAAGTGTTATGGGTGACCCACATATTGGGACACCTGTATACTTCTACAATATACTACGTGTTTATAGCAAGTAAATATGCAGAAATTAGCATAGGAGGCAAGATTATTTAATTATTTTGTATTATGGATTGATTATACATTAACGTTACTTGTAATCGAATATAAAAGGAGAAAAAGTGGGAAAAACCTGTGTCATAATTTAATATTTTTTTCCAGCTCTTATACGGGCCAAAGTGGACGAAACGTCAGCAACTAACAAACAAATAATGTAGAATTTATTTCTGACTACAACTGACCTAAACTCTAAAAATCCAATAATTTAAAGTACGCTGTAATGAAATATGTAGGCACAAGAGCAACCCGAAACTCACGTTAGACTGTTACCTTGTGCATAAACGGTGGGTCCTAGCACCTTGAATCCTAGTTTTCAGACCTCCCCAAGGGATTCGTAGTTACAATTCTGAGCCCTCAATCTTCTAAATAAATAACCTTTTTGTCAGTCAATTCGGTTATTTCTTCCAAAACTGTCAAATTGTGTATAACATAAAAATCACGTGTTAGAGATTTTTGTAATTATTTTCGTATTTTACTGTGCAAAATTAATTTTACAAAGTTAATTTCGTTCATATTATAAAAAAAATTACCTCTTTTGACCGCTAGTGTTGTCAGAAGACGGAGGTAAATATTAATATAACTATTCGATAAGAGAGAAAATTTAAAATTGTAATAAATTCTCAGTAAATTTGAAATAATATACGTTGAGTAACTTCACATTAATTGTTAAAAATCGTGATGCTATCAAAATAATAGTTTTCGAATTAAATTTAGTTATAGTCGCTTCAACAATTTGGTTATCAGCAACTGTAATAATTTGTTGGAAAATCTTGCGTCGAAACCATTTATTGCAATTTGTGCTTCATATTTATTTTAAATACAGCCTTGAACAAATTAAAATATTTTGTGCATCCAAATTTCGACAAGTAGGACAAGAGAACCTATGAACATACTCTCTCCCATGAAACCTCGCGTGGGATTCGCTGTCCTCGCGTACTTGCACGCCAGCGGCACGACGCAGCACGCGTGCTGCGTGCAGAACGGGTCGGAGAAGCAGCCCTGCCCTTACGCGGCCGGGATTCCTTCCACGCGACTGCAGAAGTCGACATCGGCGGCCGACACCCCGCGGCTCCGGCGCTTCGATGTGCGCCGCCGCCCCTCTCGCGACGCTTATCCACCATCTCTACAGCCATTTGCCAATCGCGCAGCACGGGACGGTCTTTGATCCGCGGCGAACGAGCGGGAAAAACAGGAATGATCAATATTACAGCGCGGTTGTCATTTCGCGATGGAGCTGTGTTGCTAGAAAGCGCAGGTGGCATTTAAAAGGACTGAAGCGAAAATATTGTTGAGCGAGGAAGAATAATGGAGCTTACCCGCAAGAATGCATTTACTTCGAGTTTAATTGGAAATGTGATAGAAAAATCGAACTTCGGAATAGCTTTAGAATTGTCAATAAAGCTATCAAACTTCATGGAGACATATTCTTCTTTCATTCACTTGCCAGCTCGGAGTACTGTGAATATATTATTGCCAGAATATCATATCACATTGGGTACATTGAACAATTTAATTCTCAACCCACGTTGATTACCCCTTTACATCATTATTTTCCACCATACGTTTACAGAATTGTTTGATATAATATGCATTTATCGATTAAATATTTTCTTATTTTTATGAAGAAGCAAACAAGCGTAACGCGAAGTAATGTAAATTAATTAATTATGCATTTGTTTTTCACACAGCGATATACAATGCATCCGCGACACCCTACAAAACGATCTAGTAATCCTCCCTAAAATTGACAGAAACATCGATATTCAAGGTTACTGCTACAAAATCACAAGCCAGAATTTTCAGCCTCTACAAAATCAAACAACCACACATTCCAAAATATTCCCGTTCAGTGCCTTCCGAAACCAAAAAACAATCAAATATCTAGGACTCACATTGAATAAAAAATTAACATGTAAAGAACACATTACAGACCCTTCACAAATGAGGACCAAAAATCTTTGAACCCTGTTTCATATTAAATCACAAATCATCTCATAGCATAAAACATTGAAAAAACATTTATAGACTATCGCTACTATCGCTATAGACTATCGCCATAATAAGACTATCGCTAAGACTCGTGCCCCATTTGAGGAATAATCCAAAATATGTCTAAGAAGATTTACCGCAGTCTCATGATTAGTAACGAACACACTGAGATTTGAAAACCGAACTCATCCACGACTACACGCTTAAATCATTCAAAACCTTCGAAACAGTATCTGTCGCACCTGCCACCAAAATACACCAACTATGGCAAAATAAAAGTTGCAGAATAATTTGAGGATACCCTGAAGATATTTTCAAACGCCTCTGACACTAAATCACTCGAATACTACTACACTAATATAACCATAAAACACCTTGAATCTAATTTTAAACCAAGTACCTCCTGAATTGAACATCAGTAAATTGGTTTAGCCATAAATATGATTGTTCCCGAAGTGAAGTAACGACGTATAAACAACCTTGAAAGGAGCAAAGCTGACCAAGAAGCAATAAATTTAAATAGAAAAGGCATAATTAAGTATTAAAAAAACACCGAATTAGCATTCATTTCGCTTCGGTTATTCCGCCAAGTGGATCTCACGAAAGCCTGTGGGTTTACTAGGTATACTAATTGGTAAAAGTATTAATACTCTTGGAGCTCTCATAAATTTTCGATTTCTGAAAATAAAAATGGAAAACTTTTAGTTACAGTAGTGTAAATAGAAATACTTTGTCCTTCAAATAACCATTTTATTCACAAGAAATAATAAAAACTAAATAACTAAATGTACTATCAATACAAATTAATTTCTTCTCTTTATTCTGACTCAAACGATCTTCCTTTTGAACGTTTATATCACCTACTCATAGATGCGTTATTTAATGATAATTTCTTTAAAATGAATTTTATTTTAAATTGCATTGGTCTTGAGCAACTGTCTGTACAGGCTATTACATAGATACACATTCCGTTTAGTTCAGTCTTAGGCGCTGAACTACATTCAAAATGTTAACACTTCTTTAGAATCAAATGACTTTCTCTTAAAAACGTGATGATACTAGAATGATCTTGAAATCTTCGTCTCCTAGGTAAAATAGTCTCTGTTGACGATACTAAAAATTAAAAATTCACACTTATTGCACAGTCTATCCGCGCCCCTCTCTTACGTATGTGTGGTGAAGTTCAGGATGAAAGAAAACACCTACCACCAGAGCAACAATTCGAAACAATCATCCATTCCAAGCCCTGACCACAGGATATTATAAGATTTTCCCAGAATACTAATATATTTAATATAATATAAGTAAATTCTTGTTCATGTTATCATATTAACCAAGATTGGGTGTAAAGTTATGAATTATTAAAGCAATCTCACCGCTATTGTTATCACTGTACTGTATTTGTAACTAATGTAAAATCAAATATAGATGTAAAATATTGAAGAGTCGTTAAGAACCTTCGGTTGATGCGACTTTCATTAAAAGAATATAATACGACATATTAAACATTGTATCATCGCAACGCGTGGGTATGAATTCTTTAGCCCATGCCTGTGAGCCGTAGCAGAAACTCGTCGCTGCGATCGGTCCGCCATCTGCGAAGACAGTGCCGCCAGGCATCGAGGTGGCAGTGCGTGGCTGCCTCCCTTAAGCGCTCCGTGTCGTCCCCGCCCGGTCCCCGCCCACTCCGCCCACGCATCAGCGCCCACATATCACGCCCGCGCGTTCCCACGCGGCGCGCCGGAATTTTCGCAATTTCTCCTTGAAACCGCCTGCCCCCCCCCCCCCCCGGGCGGCCGACGCCCAATCTGCATACGAAGACGAGCTTTCGAGCGTTCACAATGCAGGGAGGGGCAAAACAGCGTCTTTCTCGCCTCCTCCACGCCGGCGGAGAGAGCTTCCGTGCAAAATGACGCAGCCTGCGTTGGGTCGAATTTCGCGGGAAAATATTAAGTTGGGATATGGAAACAAAATCATAGCTACATGACATAATGTGACCCTGTGAATTCGTTCTCGAGGAAGGCAAAACGATCCTAAAACGTCACTGCAATCATGCACGATGTGTTTTATATTTTAAGAAAAAATAACTATCACACTATGTTGTGTTGACGTTCCCATAATAAAATCTTGAGATCTGTAATTATTTTTAACTTCAGCCTATCATCTTTCACAAATGGTTTGTAACGAGTTTGAAAAATATTATGAATGGCATTTATTAAAATACATCATTTGGTAACACGTTTAGGAATTAAGTATGTTAACCTTCTTCATTCTGTTTTGAAGTTCAGCCTTAATGAAGGAACAAGCTTTTGATGCTGCGGGCAACTAACTGAGGGAGCTTGAATATCGTTGAAAAATTGGAACGCTCATATTTAATATATTTTTAGATTATATTTTTCAATTAATTGTGAATTAATTTAAGGTTTCTGAATTAGACGTGCTGTATTGCATCTCCTTTTCCTTATATTGCAGATTGGCAGAGAAAATTTCATAACTCCAGCAAATCGAAATGAGTTTTAGTTAAAAACAACAAAATCTGACTTATATAAAAGGTTGTTCAGGCCCTCGTTGAACTCTGTATATTATTCATTTTGGAGGTAAAAAAAGATTATATAATAGGTTTAAAACTCACTTTAACCCAGTTAAAAATTCCTTTGTTTCGTCCTTGGGCTCCCACAACCTCCCTGGAATGTCTCAATCGAGCGCTCCTCCCTCGGCGATGGCTGTTGCGTCGGAGCTGCCATAAAGCAGCGCTGCCTCCCGGGGGAAGCAGCAAGTGTTAAACGCCGCCGCCGCCGGCTCGGCCTTGACTGTGTTCCCACCTTTGTGTGGGGGCGGGGCGACCTTGCGATTTGAGGCCGGCGGTGCCTTGGAACGAATCGCGTGGGGGCGGGCTGAGGATTGAGGATTCGGCGATTGACCGGCCTCGCGAGATTCGCCATCGTGTTGTTTTCTTCGGCGTTGGGGAGGGGTGGGTATTTAATAAGTGGGAAGGCGTGTGTTGTACAAGAGGTTGTGAAAGACTGTGGCACCGTTAAAGAGATTGAAAATGGAGAAGCGAATGTTGTAACATCTCTACTCTAAGGAATACGTGTTACCCCTTAAGAAGCTTCGCATTCCTATTGATAAATTTCACTAATTCTATGTAGTCAATTATGTATTCCGTGATATTCCTTTTATTTTGAAATACTAAAAACTCCCTTTCAGGATTTCGCCGATAACTAAATGGCACATTAATTTTAACTTCTGGCGATGATTACGGAAGAATTCAAAATATTTGATTTATCAATGAGCTTTAGGGATCATACACCGAAATTTCGATTCAAATTACTTTTTGAGGTTGTTTCAATTATATTGAAATAATTATACTTTGAAATTGGTTCTATGTATCATTTTCACGTTTCATTTGAAATTAATGCTTACTAATTTTATTAGTACGGATTTTGCGTTTAGGAAATGAGTTCAATTTGGAGAAGGGGTTATTGTTGCAATGTAAAATTACCCATACTTTTATTCTGGGGATAATGTAGAAGGTTTCAATGACTGTTTATTGCCGTTTGAGTCTTGGAAAGGTGACCATTGTGTTCCACGCCGAGTAGCATTGTGTGAAACTGAATGCTTCGCGCGGATTATTTTTCTTCTTTTTCAGACTGAACATAGTCATAATGTTACAATTAAGTGTTCATGTAACATAAAAGCGATGTTGTAAAACGATTTAATTGCTCATACAAGAGTGGTAGTAGCCTTTCCATTCTATTGTAAATTCTTTGCAGTGAAGCGTATCGTTTGATCTAGGTCACCTCGGGTTAAGCGAATTGAATTATCCGAAACGACCTTATTCCCTCGTTGCTCTCAGCCTTAAATTCCCGGACATCGACCCTTGCGACCTAGTGAAAAACTCTGTTTACTCGTACACGTTGTAAGATACGTTCTCTGGTAGGTTATAAACTGAATATATCGGAGGAATTTTGATGTTATAAATGACACATTATATTGCGTGAAACATGTAGATGCATCTCAAAGAAAATAAATATGTAATTATTTCAAATAAGAATTCAACAATGCCATTCATATATGAGTTCTCTAGAAGTTCATTCTAATTAAAGTAATTGCAGCAGTTTATAACATTGTGGAGCTTACAACATTTAAGTTGTTATTAATAGTCGTGCCTGTTTTCCGCAAGGAAGAACTGTTATCGAACATCTCAATTTGGAAGTAAAGTCATTCAACCGTGAAATACTAATATCCTACGACTGTGGTTTCTTTGTCACGGAAAGGAGCGTCGAAACTGCGAAGGAAGAATTTACGTTGCATCAGAGGTAATCTGATTCAACGCAATATGAAAAGAATAAATAGTATTTACTTTGGTTTTTGATCAACACCACGCAAATGCAGGAGCAGAATCCTATTAAAAGAGACATGGACCGCACGCAGTCTTTCCTTCCCCTTCCTTGTACTATCCTCACCCCTTAATTACACACACACACACACACTCTTTCATGCAGTACACTACCACACACGAGGAATGATCAGTCGAGAACAAAGAGCGTGCCTCGGCTGGGGCGGTGTCGCAGTGGGGGGATATTCATATCTGGATGTGGGAAACAGCGCTAGCCGTGGTAGAACATCATTACTTCCCGTGATACAAATATGCACTATGCTTACGGAACGAATGGCCATAGCAGTTGATGCGATTTGAAACACGAAATAATCAATGAACATACGATTCACACTGGCCGTTAACATAAACACCACCATTAATCGATACCGATACTATAAATACTAGCACAAGCTATCTGAATACAGTAGAAAGACGAAGTAAAATGGACCGATCATGATTGGGTGATTCATAAAGGAAAAGGGGAATATTAAAATAAGTGTTCACTTGTGGATTTATTTTGTAGACGTTCGCCACTAACGGGAAATGTCGCTTCTTTCAATGATCGGAAACACGTTGCGGCATTTGCACCAGCTGTTTCATGGTCGAGTGGCTACGGAGAGAGGATATGTTTCTTCTGAACTGTGAAATAAGGCTAATTTGTGAGTTCTCCCAACTCAGACCTCCGAAATTCGTAGCGCAGCGTCAACTGAGGTTAGGTTAAGCGGTATCGTGTAAATAGAAAAAAATACTTATACAGTGGAACTCGAAACTATACACCTTGTCTCCTCATAAACTTATAGACTTCCCACCAACGACCTTATTCCTATTTATCACATATCTGCTGTTGGACGTCACGTTATTTACCTACCCCAGCCATCTCATGTTGACTCTCAGCACTTCGTTCGGCAGAGGTCCGATGGTCGCTTCCACATTGTTTCTACTTTGGACGTAATCCACCCATTACGGATAATGTAAACATTGACCGGCTAGTTCAGGAATTAGTGTTTCGTAATTAGCCGTTACATACACATTCAATACTTTTCGTTCTCAAAGCGTCCAACTTGACTTGTTATCTTTCGAAACCGTTCATAGTTGCATAATTCCAATGGATTATCCATATTTCGATATAACTTTTCGTAGTACGTATGATGTACAAATGTTGGTTATAGATTTTAACGTATTCCGCGATATCATTGTAATCGTAATTGTTTTCCTTAGTAGAGGGAGTAGTTTCTAAGAACATAAACAAAACTCAAGGGAATGCGAATTGAGAGCACTTAAGAGAAGCGGGAAACCATAATCATTCCAAATATAGGTTACTCATGGGCTCACTTGAGAAAAAGGACTGTTTGTGAACAATAATCGATCATTTAAAGTACTCACACTTTGGGTGTCCATTATGACCGCGACGAGATGGTAATTAATTTCACTCAATCTTTTAGGTTATGCATGTTGTTTTAATTGTTAAGTGCATGAAGTGTTATCAGAGATTTGATAATACGTCGTTTATGTAAATTAGGAAAACCGCAAGCCATGAATCACCCGTTGCAATCTTCCTTGTTGCTGCTTTCTTCGTGCATTTGCAACTTGCTATAGGTCCCTAGTGCTAATGGAAATGATACACGGCAAGGCCTTATTCTGAAATGAAAGTTTGAGTCTGAGAGTATAGTCTAATTTTTGTAATGTTTTTGCTACATTTACATTATTTATTGAACTCTGTAAATTATTATTTACGAAATTACTGATTTTTGTTCTTCATTCCTTTTAAATAGCTGTTCGCGTCGAGGACTCTTGATTCAGTGACGATAACTGCTTTGTGGCGTTTTGAGGACTTTTTATGCCTCAAAGCCTGTGTATATAGGAGCTGCAGACTTTATCCAAACATATTTAAACCTATCTGTATGGCCTACTTACGATTTACGATAACTATATAATTTGATTTACTTACAATAATATTACCTATATTAAATCAATTGTTACTGCAATAAAATGAATATGAAGAGAGAATACGAACGAAAATTTAGAGCATAACAAATCTGCAAACACAGCTGATTTAACTGTATTTAATGGCTTCAATTTTTGAAAATTCTGCCGTCGCGCAACAGCAGTATATTTCTATTTGCAATCACAATATATGACTGTAGGGATTAAGCGATGTATTAACACTGTACCGATACAACATCCTCATGGGTATTACACAGGAATGAACCTGAACAATGAATACCCTAGCAGTAAAAGTGACAATTTACAAGTATGAGGTATGCGAGCACAATTATCTGACGACTTTTTTTTCCTCTCTATGTTTATTCTTGTCTATGTTTAGTCTTGTCTATGTAGAAGAATGAGCTAAATACAAATATCGATGTATAATAATCTTGTCGATAAGAAATAACTCATTTATTTCCTACTTCTTCCTTGCAAAGTTCCTTATTTTAAATTTTAACTGTTCAATTTTTATGACTGATTGATAGTACATACTCTTATGGTAAATATCAGAGTTTTATATGAGTTATTACCACATTCATTTTGCACGGTATTCTTCAAAAATCGTTAGTTTCGCCTTATAATAGTATGAATTTCACCAATATAGTCGTTTCTAGTTGAGTTACTAGTGGATATACTACACTGTAATAACGTACGAGTAAAGTTGATGATTTGCTGTATTTAATTTTGTTGATGACTTCAGACTTGAAGTAATTCTAATTGCTTTTTTATTTTTACATCTTCCGATTTTGAATTTATTTATTGCTTTATGGATAGATTATACGTCTTCTCGACTAAAAACAACCCCAGCACCCTCTCTTGTAACATCAACAACGCATAGCTCACCCAATATTAGTAATTACTTGCGCTCCCCAGCACAATTGATATCATCCCCCAGCATGCGACTGCTCAGCGGCAACTTGTTGCTTCTGCATCATCGTTGACCAGGCAGTCCTAGGATATATGGTAAGTGCCAACAATGCCAAATATTTTACACGAGCTGGATAGCATGGTCGAATTTCAACCCCTGTCTACAGAGGAGAATTGTAGCGCCCGGGTGCCTGTAGCGCGCTGCCCTCCCTATCTCGCTGTATTTTCCTCCCCTTACGCAGACTGTACTACACGACCACACACGTCGGGAGCTTGGAGCTTCTCTGGCTGGGGCGGTGCTCTGCTGAGACTCGTGTAGGGGGAAACCCCGTTAGCAGTCGGTAGGTCGGGGTATTAAAATCGGATCTGGCTGGGGAGGGGCACCGCCCCCTCCCGTGTTGTAACATTCCCTGCACTTGAGGGACTAACGCCCACAGCAGTTGATGCGTGCGCGGAGCCAATACTCGCCCACTGCCAGGAGCGCTACGGATGTGCATAAACACTTGTGGCGGGCCGCTCCTTGGTGTCCGCGCGAGGGATCGCTGGCCGATCGCGGGTTCCTTTCCCGCTAAGCGCTGCCGGCGGCGGTTGTGGGTTGGGCTCCTCCGGGTACGTGGAACGGAGCGGGGAAGGGCGAGCAGGGCGGGGCGGAGCGTGGTGGAACGGAGTGGAGCGGGCAGAGTGTGGAAGGGTGGGGCGAGGCGAGGCGGTGCAGGGCGAGAATCCGGAGCGGGGTGGGTTTAACGGAGCGTGGTGGGGCGGGGCGGGGCAACACGGAACGGAACGGAGCGGGTACGAAGCGAGGCGGGGAGGTGCCGGGTGGCGGGGAGGTGCCGGGTGGAGTGGAACGGGGCGGGGCGGACCGGAGAGGGGCAGGGTGGAGCGGGCCGGAGGGGGACCAAGCGGGGCGGAGTGTGGAAGGGTGGGGCGACACGGAACGGAGCGGGTGCGGAGCGGGGCGGGGCGGAGCCGGGCGAAGCAGGGGGTGCGGAGCGGGGCGGGGCGGAGCCGGGCGAAGCAGGGGGTGCGGAGCGGGGCGGGGCGGAGCCAGGCGGGGGCGGAGCGGGGAGTGCCGGGCGGGGCGGGGCTGAGCGGAGCTGGACGAAGGCGGGGCGGGGTAGGCGAGGCGGAATGGGGTGGGGAAGGGGCGTGTGGCGATGGGCACTTTCATCCGGGTCCCGCGCCGCGCGCGCCAACGCTAGCTGCTGCCAAGGGGCAGGTGATGTCAGCGGGTGAAAGGGGCGGCTCCTCCCCCGAGCAATCGCTTATAGATCGCTCTCGCGTGAGCTCTAGCGACGGGCGTCGGCTTCTGAAGGTGCCAAGAGAAAGTTGGCCTCTTCCCTCCTTTAGAGATGTCGCTTACACGCGATTCTATGTGACCTTATGCATTTTGATTACTTTATTTTAGTAATATTCTTTGGCGGTAGTTTCATGAATTATATGGTTTAAAAGACGTTACTACTCCCCTAAAATTACTTTACATATTTAAATGGGGTTTAGTTTCTATTATTAAATTATAAAGGGCTTATTTTCACAGATACCATAAATTGTTTGTTAGCATTTCTAAAGGAGATATGTAGTTTATCAATATTGTTATGTTCTAATGATAATATATTCTTAAAGCTGATTGATGTATTTATTCCAAAATAATTTATTTTTAATTAACGTAATGTATTAAAATCGAATCAAGAGAGTCGATTTCTGTCCTCTGAATACCATCCGCACGATCTACGACACTGCGTGTTCTCATAGGCCATGGATCACCAGACGTTGTATGATGTATTTAAGTGTTTGTGGCGTAAACGAGTGTAGGAGAAAAGACTCATTGAGATCACAGGCCGATATAGAATGCAATTCGGTTTCTACTGTTGTCAAATATTCTGTCTACAAAGCTTAGTATAAAAAACAATGGATAATATAGATTGTACATTGTACTTGCGTTTTCTCATAGGTGAACTCGTATGTATGTGCTCGTACATGTCTCCTCAAATAACTGCTGCTTGTGAAAAAAATTAGAAATTTAAAATTGTTTTGTGAAACAGCAATTAGTCAAAGCATTTATACTCGCATACACGTTTGAATGCGTTAAGCATGCATTTCATAGGTTTGTGTGTTTCTTCATTCGCATAACATATTCAGTGAAGTGAAGAATTCATTCATTTCTCTAAAAGTGAACTCACCTAAGCGATGAATGTAATTGTCAGGAAACATGTTACAAAGTGACTTAATGACTTCATGATTATCTCTTCGGAAGCCAAAGATGGAGTAACTCTAATAGCAATCTTTCAAACGTATCATAGTAGGACGCCTTCAAATGAAATGAACCTCAATAAACGTATCGGTGTTTAATGACTTGTTTCAAACGTGTATCAAATGTGTGATTTCTATTCTATTCGTATTTGAATAGTCGCAGCAATCAATGGATCGTTTGAAAAAAACTTGGCATAAATTCTGTGGTCAGGAGAACGCCACTTGCCATTACGTTTCAAAGAGAGAGCGAGTCCAAAGATGCCGATGTCAACCAATTAGTGAAAGGGAATATACGTTCGTGTGTCGTTTTTGTTCATGAATAATCTGAAGTGTCTCGTGCAGTGGCGTAGTAGGTCATCTCATTTATCTCTTGCCTTTTTCTAGTTTCGCATTTAAAATGAAATAATACTCACGCCATGAAGTAGGGAAAAGTAATGCCTTTCACGTCCTATTAAAGTGTAACTGTAACTTTTGTTTGGAATAATGGATAATGGTATGAATTAGCTTGCGATTGCTTTTGGTTAGTATATTTAGACGCTCATTTTAAACCCTCGTCTACAATTTTTGATACAAGATCGTTTATTTCACCCGCTTGATTTCCTAAGTAAATCTACACTCCACTTTCTCGTGTTTCGTCGTATTTATTTCTTTTCCGAGGTAGATTGCGGACGGGGAATGTGTCTGATTTACATTGACAACTGATTGCAATAAGTTATCACAAATCCTGTACTTAATGGAGCACGATCAGCAGGGCAGGTTGTATCGGATGCACTGCCGATGTAACAATTTGCTTTTTTCGACGGATTTATCAGATACGACAACTCATTATGTCAAAGCTGTAGAACTTTTTGTTCGCCAGTTTTGGCCTCTGCCACTTACATAAAGTGTTTGTTTTTTAGTTTCAAATGAAAATAAAAAGTATTTGTAAATATCAATAATAGTACAAATAAGTTCGATATTTAAAGGAAGTTTGTGCAGCTGAAGTTTTCAAATGATTAGTCGAGCATGCAACTGTTGGGAGAAACCAGCGCACAAGATACTCAAATGTTGTTTTGGGTTATTGTTGTTTCGTAATTATGCTATTGAAATCATTAATCATATTGAATTAAAAACAAAATTTGAATTTGAATTCTTTTTGAAATATACTTCGGAGGGTATGTAACAGTATCATCATAAAAATGAGTATCAACCAAATAACTCCATATTTGGTTTGTAGGATGTGTGTAAGATGTGAGGTGAACTTTGAGAAAGGAAGATTTTTTTTATTGAGGTAATTATAATACAATATAGCCAAAGGTACGTAATACATTGAATTGTGTTGTGTTATAAAGTCAAAAATGCTTACACATACTAATTCGTAAAATAATGTAAACGGCAATATTGTGAAATTTAAAATTGTTTAGCGATTTTGATATCATTGTGTAATGAGCAGTGCACTAATAGTTATTCCAAATAACGTCCAGGAGGTGCGTTTAGGCATGCGGAAAAACTGTCTTGCAATGCTTGGCACTTCATCATGTAGAGGTGCTTGACTGATAAAGCCAGTCTTGACGTCATCACCGCGCGTCGCCGATAATTCCTCACAGTTGGTTCATTAATAAGTGGTTGCAGTTGGATTGCTGATGTGCCTCTGCTAGCTGCCTCCTCGTGTTTTGTGTCGCAGCCGCCGAACACAAGAGACACATTGTGCCTCGCTTGACTGGCCCCCGGCCAGTTCCTCTGGAGCTGGCTTGCGTCTCGCGGCTGGCCCAGGGCGCCGTTCTCACTCTCTCCGGACGAATTTAACTCGCGAAGGAAATAAAGAAGGTGAAACTTGCCTGGGGAACGAGCAGTAAACTAATCGTTTGAAGCCTTTGGAACGTTTACGTTTGATGTAATTTACATCGAGGCATATATTTTTTTGCCATGGAATGCGATTTTTATGTTGGAATTATTGCACGTCGCCCAGTTTTAATCGCAATTCGATGTGTAAAATCAATAAAATGAACAAGGAAATGATTCATTTCTGTTACTCTGAAAAGGGAAAGGATGAAACGTGGCAAAAACGAAAAGAGAGCGCATTCAACCGAAGACACTTAACTGTACTTGTACAAAATAAGGTTACAAAATAAATTGAAAAATATGAGATAAAGAAGAGTAAACGAAATGGAAGTCAGGAATACAATAAATAAACCATTTAATATAATATTTGTATAAATGACCAGATTAATTAAGAAATAAAGTACGAAGTGATATTTGGTAACATTTACTACAAATATTGCCAGTTTTGACGTTTTTCTACGTACGGGAACGATCTCTGAAGGTACACGTGTAGCCTCGAATCACTTCGCTCCTTGAGCAATCCCTTCCGGCGGATGTCGTGCCGGAGGTGCCCTGACGATCCAGCTGGCCGTGCGTCGCTCGCGTGAGCGACCCCCACAAGCGCCCACAGTCGCCCCCGCTGGGCCCGCTGCAAAAACACGGCCTCTCATCTGCCGCATCTGAAGCGCGCCGCTTAATTAGAAGCGCCCGGTCGAGGGGCGGGGCGAGAAAGGACAGTGCTGGGCGGCGCGGGGCGGGGCGGGGCGGCGCGGGGCGGGGCGGGGCGGCGCGGGGCGGCGCGGGACGGCGCGGGACGGCGCGGGGCGGCGCGGGACGGCGCGGGACGGCGCGGGGCGGCGCGGGGCGGGGCGGGGCGGGGCAGCGTAGAGGCACAGAGCTCCCCGGAGAGCGACGCTGGATACAACTCCGATACGGAGTGACATACGTTAATTAAGTTGGCTCGAGTTTTGGATGCCCCCAATGTGTTTTATTAGTTTTATATGAAGTGAGTAATGAAACGTGTGAACAGTGGTTTATTTTATAATTTGAAAACTTAATACTGAGTGGTGTGTACACAAATGATAACTAGCTGTCTATGGTTTTGCTTTTACGAATATCATCTAATGTGTAAAAAACATTGTTTGTTTATTTGTTTGTTGGTTCGAACTTAGGGAAGGCGGAAGGGAAGTAAAGCCGGCTGTCCCATGTTAGTAGATTTACTTGCATGTAAAAGATCAAGCCTAAATGACGCCTCTGAGCTAAATTCAAATCGCCTGTTTCTCGCCCAAGAAATACCTCCGTTCTCTGCTAGTTGATGAACGGAGTGTAGCGAAATTTGCGTGGTCAGACGGAAGAGCGGGCCTGATGGCCCGAGTCTCGCCACGTAAAATAAGGCAAATTCAATTCAATTCAACTTAATGCGCTGCTGTTCATTCGATTGCCATAAAACCTTGTGAACGTTTCTTGCCCTTGTGGAAATAATATAGGCATAGTACGATGTGAGTGTGCAAATGCCTGCGCACATAGACGCGCGTTGGTGATGATTTTATGCTGACTCAAGTGCCCCTGAACAGGGCGCTCTACACAACGGCGCTCTACGCAACCAGCCGTATCCTGAAGTACGTGTATTACGAGCGTCTTCATTGGATATTCTAACCCTGCGATTGTGAAATTTCACTTGGGACACACACACACACACACACACACACACAGGCAGGCAGAGGCAGACGGGGAGGGGGAGAGAGAGAGAGAGAGAGAGAGAGAGACAGAGAGAGAGAGACGAGAGAGACAAATTGGCATGGAGATATACGAAGAGACAGAGAGGGACAGAGACGGTGAGAGAGAGAAAGGGAGAGGGAAGAAGAAAGAGAGAGATGGAGGGCAGGGCGTCTGCGGGATTCCGCTAGTTACTTACAAGAATACAATTAACCCAAAAACAGAACTTGGTACTTTTGAGACTCTAATAATGTAATACCATTTTTTATTGCCTCACGATTTTAATAATCAAAAGTCAATATCTAATTCCGCCATAATTACGATGTTGCGTACTTTCCAGCGCGAAACTAATGTATGAAAGATTCTAAGACAAGGCAAATCAATGAAAAAGCGTACTTCAAAAACAGAAAGATGGCATGAATTAATAAATTTGAAGAAGTGACACGACATTTTGATGTGTCCTAAAAATGGAAAATGAGAATATGAACTGAAGAAACAGATTTTTGTAATCAATAGAATATTATTAAAATTTATGAACGAGGTAATTGAGTACTTAGATTTAAAAAATCCCAACCTTATTTTTGAAAATAAAATACTAGATGCAATGTGAAAAAATGACAATGACTTTTTACATATATATTTCGAAAAAGTTAATAATATTTTTTATTCGATTTTAATTGAACATGCAATACAAAATAAACATATTAGATACGATTCTGCTTTCTTCATCTCTTTTGCTTCTTTTACTTCACATCGTTATTTCTATCTTTGATTTTTAATCATATTCTTTGATAGGTCTATTCACACATTATTTCCTATTTTTCTAGCTAATAATTGAATATTATGTATTAATGGAGAATATACTTTGTACTGTTATATCTCGACACAAAGCGTTCTTATTCGTATAAAACGACGCATTTCCCGTTACATCGAGGGCACGTGGTGGAAAGATATTCTTGGTACGGTTGTTAGGCATTTTTTAAGTATTGATCGGCGGAATGTGCTATTTAAAAAGAGAACGGCTTGAGAGGTAATTTTTGTTGTGAAAATTTCCGTTTTTTGGTGTTGTTTATTATAATAATAATTAATAATAATATTGATATTATTTACTTCATCTCTTTTTCCCATTAGTCAAAAAATCACAATCTGTCTCCGAATAATCTTTGTTTCCCGAGCACGCATAGCTGGAATTTCTGTTCGGAAGTTGCAGCACATTGAGATGACGAAACGACGAGCGTAAAATGTTAATGAAGTAATGAAACGTGTGGATGGAACATGCCTGCAACGCGTATGCAAAACCTGGGAACTTTTCATCAGCTGTGTTTTGAATAGACAAACTATCCTCGCAACTCCGTTGCAGTTTTTTCTCTTTTGCAATTACAAGGTTTTTCTCGGAATAATGATCCATCAATCACGCTGCTGAGTGATTGATCACGATTGATTATGTACACAAGCGAGTAACGATCAATTATTCCGTTCTAATGTCATATTTGATTAAGGCTCACCATCAACGATATTGCACGTTACTCTGGCTACAGTTGCAGTCCAGTGTTTGTCAATACAGAGTGAAACAGAAAAAATGTTTTTCTGTGAGAAAAAAACGAATTATTGATAATTACTTGACTTCTGTTTTTTAAGCAATTACATATTTTAGGTTTTCGGCGTAGATAATCGAAACACTTTTGTATAAAAGTTATTTTACTGACAATTAATACTGTCTAAAAAATGGTCCTGTCTAGTGGTGTGCAGTGAGATACTGAACTGACGGCTGCAGTTGCAGGGCAGACGGACCATTAGGGTTTCTACTTCTCAACCATTAATTACACTTGTAATGTGTTAAACAATTAATTAATTCATTCCATAAGTACAGATCACAACCCTGCCAGGAGAGAAGAGTCCTTTTCTAGAGTCCTGAACTAGCCCGAGCGTGCGATCAACTACGTTACCAGCTCAAGGGAAGCAATCCACAACCTGCAGATTTTTCTCCAAGGCCCGCTCGACACCCCTCGCGTCTCAGACCGACAAACGGTAACACGGACATCACATTGGAGCGTGGCAGTTAGGAAGGCGGGGCGGGGAGGGTTGTGTCGGGGCGCGGAGAGAAGCGGGTAGGGGTGGAGGGGGCCGGGGCGGGGCGGGACTACTGCGGCGGCCGGCGGTGGAGTACGCGGGGCCGGAAGACGTCGCGCGCGGGTGAATGTGGGGCAGCGGAGACGGCTCAGCGACCGACCGACGGCAACCGATCACCTTGCTCGTTCGCCCACCGCTACCGCAACTGCCACCTCTCTCAACCTCAGCCGCCACAGCCACCACAACAACCACGGACGCCACAACTACCACAGCCGCAACAGCCACAGATCCGCCACCGCACATATCGTCCGCGCCGTTGACACCGTCCACGTCGCCCACGTCGCTCACGTCACTCACGTCTTCCACGCCGCCCACGTCTCCCACGCCGCCCACGTCTCCCACGCCGCCCACGTCTCCCACGCCGCCCACGTCTCCCACGCCGCCCACGTCTCCCACGCCGCCCACGTCTCCCACGCCGCCCACGTCTCCCACGCCGCCCACGTCTCCCACGCCGCCCACGTCTCCCACGCCGCCCACGTCTCCCACGCCGCCCACGTCTCCCACGCCGCCCACGTCTCCCACGCCGCCCACGTCTCCCACGCCGCCCACGTCTCCCACGCCGCCCACGTCTCCCACGCCGCCCACGTCTCCCACGCCGCCCACGTCTCCCACGCCGCCCACGTCTCCCACGCCGCCCACGCCGCCCACGCCGCCCACGTCTCCCACGCCGCCCACGTCTCCCACGCCGCCCACGTCTCCCACGTCGCCCACGTCTCCCACGCCGCCCACGTCTCCCACGCCGCCCACGTCTCCCACGCCGCCCACGTCTCCCACGCCGCCCACGTCTCCCACGCCGCCCACGTCTCCCACGCCGCCCACGTCTCCCACGCCGCCCACGTCTCCCACGCCGCCCACGTCTCCCACGCCGCCCACGTCTCCCACGCCGCCCACGTCTCCCACGCCGCCCACGTCTCCCACGCCGCCCACGTCTCCCACGCCGCCCGCGTCGCCCACGTCGCCCGCGCCGCCCACGTCTCCCGCGCCGCCCGCGTCTCCCGCGCCGCCCGCGTCTCCCACGCCGCCCGCGTCTCCCACGCCGCCCGCGTCTCCCACGCCGCCCGCGTCTCCCACGCCGCCCGCGTCGCCCACGCCGCCCGCGTCGCCCACGCCGCCCGCGCCGCCCACGTCTCCCGCGCCGCCCACGTCTCCCGCGCCGCCCACGTCTCCCGCGCCGCCCACGTCGCCCGCGCCGCCCACGTCGCCCACGCCGCCCGCGCCGCCCACGCCGCCCGCGTCTCCCACGCCGCCCGCGTCTCCCACGCCGCCCGCGTCTCCCACGCCGCCCGCGTCTCCCACGCCGCCCGCGTCTCCCACGCCGCCCGCGTCTCCCACGCCGCCCGCGTCTCCCACGCCGCCCGCGTCTCCCACGCCGCCCGCGTCTCCCACGCCGCCCGCGTCTCCCACGCCGCCCGCGTCGCCCACGCCGCCCGCGTCGCCCGCGCCGCCCGCGCCGCCCGCGTCGCCCGCGCCGCCCGCGTCGCCCACGCCGCCCGCGTCGCCCA
Source organism: Gryllus longicercus (assembly GCA_038098605.1). Classification (NCBI taxonomy): domain Eukaryota; kingdom Metazoa; phylum Arthropoda; class Insecta; order Orthoptera; family Gryllidae; genus Gryllus; species Gryllus longicercus. The sequence goes on along the minus strand of JAZDUA010000959.1, from coordinate 41,723 downwards.
CGCCGCCACTGCATCCTTCATTGCAATCGTCACTACCGTCACCATCCCCCTCTAACTCCACCGCCACCTCAACAGCAATTGCCACCCCTTGCCTGCCTGGGTCTCGCGTCCACGCCGTTGACGGATTCTCGCGACTACTGCCCTCGTACACAATCGTCCTGTTGCCCAGATCAGTGTCAAATTCTCGCTCAGACAAATTAAAAAGAAAATAGTTGCAAGAAAGGGTCAAGAGATTTAAAACACGAATTCGAAATTTTGTTTGTTTAACGAAGCGCTGACAGTGGTCTCACCGCCTGGAAACTGGGAGTCACCATAAGCTGATTACATAAACATGTAATTTTCCTGTCTTTGAATCTCAAATGTTTCCATTAATACATATACATTCATTATCTACTACTATACAATATCATGGCTTCATTCGCCGTTATTTATTCTCGTCGCAATCAATATTACTGTTCTCGCTGTCAAAAAATGTCTTGAGCTTCATCCCGGTTACTTACGTGTCTTTCGTCTTAGAGAGCAATTTCATTGTCAAACCCGCAATAATCGGTACAGTAGACGTTTATTTTTATGAACTTACGAATTTAAACTAATCGCAAAATGCGAAAAGTGCACTGTCAATATTGCCTTATATTTACATCCGCATATTAACTCGTGCTAATGGCTCATCTTGTTCGCTGACTTGCCAATGTGGATACAGCTTCGGCAACCACATTCGATATTCGCCTGCATCCAGTATCCTTTCTAGCCTCCACGAGGATCCCCGAATAGCCTGCTATCACTGCAAAGGACATTGTTTCGTTTTGTTCTTTTATACGTACAGCCGTATGCTTTGTATAGTATTGGAATTCTTTTGAAACATCGCATGACAATAGGTTTTTGCTCTCCTTGTCAGCATTTTTGTTAAGCTTCATTACTCTCAGCACTGTAAATCCTACGATGGGAGACCCATGTAAATGCCGTTTTCAAATCATTCTTTGTGGTGAATGTATCAAGAAATTAAAGAGTAAAAAATGCCTAGCAGACAACGGTTATATGTTTTAATATTTCAAAGGGATTTATGAAACATTTTCCCCGCTTCTTTGGGTGTGACAAAGCAATACACTGTATAGTACTGTATCTGTATTGTAAATGATGGTCTTTGAAACCAACTGTGAAACGAGATGGTACGTATCTGTGTCATGACCGGTCAATGGAGAAGTACAGTATTTAGGATTCCAAACGTTCTTCAAACTACTAAGGTACTTAAAGGTACTATGTATGCTGTGGCTCACGCGTTACAGTATACATGTTCATTATGTTTGGCGCTGAATTGTAATGTTGTTTAAGAACATGAGAATTTTCACAAATATTATTTCCTTTTTTTCAGTCAAAATATAACTTTTAAACATCGAAGAAAGGAATTTCTTTGATGTTCCTGAACATAGAACATAATGTTTGAATCGAACATGGATGTAAAAGCATAGTAGTGTGTAAATTGAGGGTCACAGCACAGTAGAGGTCACAGTTAAGAACATTTCCCTAGTTTTCTCAAAACTCTTGGGCTACATTACTAAATTCCTTATGTGAAACTCAGTGGGCGATTTGCATGCTCCTATCTGAATAAACACTTTTCTAAAATGAAAAATTTTTAATTTGTTCTATTTATTTTTATTTCCAAAACCCGTTTTTGTTCCAGTAGTGACCGCTTCAAAATTGTAAAATGCTGGTAGTGGTCAGATACTCGACTTGGTAATAGCCAGTCGATGTTGAGTCAGCGTGTTTGAGAATAAAAAAGAATCGGTTTGTGTTACAATGTTGCAATCCCCATATCCATAAAATGATTTTAGCCTATTGTTTTTATACAAGAGAAGTAAAAATATTAAATTATCTTCGTTCTACATCTCGCCACTAAAGACTCCATGCTCCAGGTTCTGCAAGTTTAAACATGTGGGTAGCCTCAGTTTCTTGTTCTTCAAATTTTGTGTTTGCTCATGCAGTGGCCGCCATATTAAAGAATTAAAGCGATACCCCATTAATGGAATTGTTTATTGTTCAGTTTCACAAGACATTTTTTGTAAAAGACGCGACACCTCAATCGTGAGTAACAAATAATTTCGAATCACGTGAGCCCGCAATGAGAGGTGTCGCGTCGGTGGTTCTCGTGATGTTTGTCCCGCCTCGCGAGGCGCGCGCGCGCTCTGCTGCTGCTGCTGCTGCTGCTGCTGCTGCTGCTGCACCGCCGCGTCGGCGAATGTTGAGGGCGAGGGCGCGGGCGAGGGCGCGGGCGCGGGCGAGGGCGCGGGCGAGGGCGCGGGCGAGGGCGCGGGCGAGGGCGCGGGCGAGGGCGCGGGCGAGGGCGCGGGCGAGGGCGCGGGCGAGGGCGAGGGCGCGGGCGAGGGCGCGGGCGAGGGCGCGGGCGAGGGCGCGGGCGAGGGCGCGGGCGAGTCCCCTGCGACGGCGCGTGACTGCGCCGACGACGGCTCAGAAGTCGCCGCCCGCGCCGCGGCCGCTGCCTTGGGGCACGCCCTGGAAAGTCGCGCGGCGCAGATGCACACTGGGGCGAATCCGCCGGCAGGGGACGTGCCTGGAAAGAACGAACAAATAAATGGCATATAATTGTGTGTTATGCAACTTGTTGAGAATGTGAAGCTTTACTGCGTGAGTCCATGTTTTGAAAACGAGCGACGCTTATACGATTGTAATGAAGCGACATTGTAAGAAACGAGTTGCATATGTTATTTTTTGTATAACAGCATTACAAATTTATTATTAAGCTAGCAACTTGATTGGAACGTCACGTGTCTTTGGAAACAACTGCGTGATGCAGGGGAATTTTTTCATCTGTGCGAAAAAAACATGTTCAGCTGGTCCGTTCGTGCCATCTCCCCAGGATTCTCTCGCTGCGATTGGCCGGATGTGTGCTGATAACTTAATTATTCTTGCCATATACAGCAAATACGTCATAATCTGTGCCATAATATGTCATTTTATAAACTATTTCATTTTACTAAGAAGGTCGTTTATAATGCTGGAATACAAGAAAGTCTTCAATAATTGTCGTATAAAGAAAGAGTCAATTACTGATACGTTGTTCATGGAATAATGGGCATGTGAATAAGCCTTGAAAATCATTATGTGAACATGTTATATTAAGCGATGAACTGCCAAGTAGGTTTATATGCATATTTTTATAAATTTTGAAGAAAAGTCATGGTTTTAAATGTTTGATTGTTATTTTATTGTATTATACGACGTAAAATGGGGTTAAAATGTGTATATGAAGTATTTTGTTTACTGAAAATGGGGTCAGGTGACAAAAACGAAACATCTGATCGTCTTTTAGTATCCTGGAAATAAATCCTACGAATATAATTTGAACTATTCCTCCAATCCCTTAAAATCAGGAACGGTTTATTCCACAAATAAATGGAACTTTTCCATGAATAAAAACCTAAATATATATCATTCGCACTTCCTGAAATTCAAACACAAATAGTAAATAAATAGACAATTGGGAGTGGTTTATTAATAACGAATTTGTTTTGTATGGTACGGGTTATGTAATGCATTCAATTAAATGCTCTTGGTGGGCACTCGAAATGGCGGAATGTAACAAAACTTGAAGGATGACGAACTTTGTAACTCACTTTAATGTGATAGTCGCAAATAACAACGTTCTTAAGTACGTAAATAGAACTGCACTAAACAATAATTTAAATAGTACGTAATATATGCTAGTTACCACAGAAGAGCTTTCATGGAACTGAGGGACGAGGCACTTTCAGAAAAACGCCGAACGTGTTTCTGTTGTGCGAGCAAAGAAATGTGGACACACGTAAATACCGCCATCTCAAAACTTTCACTACGATTATTTCATTTCTCACATGCGCTTAAAAGGTAGGTCCTGTTTACCGTCATCTTGGACGAAGTCACTAACCTGTTAGTTTTCGTACGCAGAACCGGAAGTGTTATAAGCGTGAAATTTTCAAGTCATGGAATGATGAAAACACACACCGAACAATAATTTGGAGAAAGTAAATTGCATTTCTTCAAGGAAAACAATGTGCGTAAATGGAAAAATATTTCTGAAATTGACATTCAATTCTTTGTGAGTTTTTAAGACATAAGAATGTGTATTAATATTGAAAATTGTTGTCGATTTATTTCAATTTTATTCAGGGTTCTTTACCATTATTATGTATCAAGTAAAATACGGTTCTTGTAGTTAATGTTGTTAAATAATACAAGGCGCATGTGAAGAAAAAGGATGGAAGACAACCCATAATGCTGGGCATTGCGTTGTGGAGAAATGGAGTAGGTTTTGAACGTGTTTATTGATGTTAACGAAATAAAAATTTATTAACTATTATTAAAAGTACTATATAACATTGCACCACGGGAATTAGTTTTGAACCTGGTTATTTTTTGCTCATGTATAGCCGTGACAATGTTGTAAATTAGCACCGAGGTGTTGGCGACTTGAAAAAGACGTCAACACGCAAGAACCATCATTTTTTAAAATATTTCTTTTTCTATTTTTTTTTTAACGCGAATAAACTTTTTTCAGCCGTCTCGTTCGTTAAAAATACCTGATTAAAAACACAATGATTTATGATTTCCGTGATTTCATTCAGCGCAACCGAATTTGCCGCGCGTGTTCAGCGCCCTTCCGCCCACTGTGCGGCGGGGCGTGGCGTTGGTGGCGTGGCGGGCGCGCGCGCCGCGGGGCGTGGGTTCGAAGCCCATTCCCATGCACGCGGCGCGCCCCGCGGGGCGTCTCGGGCGAGTGATCGGCGTCGGAGAAAGAGGAGTTGCCTGCCGGCGCGCCGGCGTGGAATAGATGGGCTGCATTGGCAATGCGGTAGCGGAAACAGACGCCCGCGGAACCGGTCCCAAGGAGTGCGCAGCCACCACTCGCCGCCCGCGCGTTAAAATACTCGCTCCTGCTACTTTCGAAAATGGAATAGAAATGAAAGGAAATGTTGTTTTTGTTATATACAGTAATTTTCGTTTCTTTTTGGTTTGTGAGTGTTTTGTATGGGATTGGTGCGAGTTGCATTTGGGGAAACAAAAAGTGAAATTATTGGGAGTTTAGTCTAAAAATTAAATAAAATGCTGGACTGCATGGCATACGAATGTACTTTTCTTCGAAACTAATGCATTGTAATTCTGTTGCCAGACACCATAAAATAATATTTAGGTATAAGGTGGAAGAATGTTTATAAAATATTTAAATGTTTTCGTCATGGTGATAACATTCCTTAACTTTCATTTTTGAATTATTCTAAAAACACATTAAGTTATTATGTAATTATGATGTTTACACCAAACACTTCGGTAGAATATCTTCATTTTTGAAAAGTTTTCTCTTTAAACACACACAGGCGGTATTCGTTCGTATGAACCGATAGTATATTGTACCTAAAATACGCTGAAGTTCTTTGTTGTAGTTTAAGTAAATAGAGTCGTTTCACAATATTGTTTTTTTGTTGCAGGTAAGCTGTGAAATATATCGAATATTGAGACATCGCATTGTTACGATTGCAGGTAAGATGCGTCATCATGCTTTGACCATTTTGCTGACAGAGTAACCCTCTTGTTTTAGTTATTAAGTGATCAGGGATATTAAATTAATGGATACCGTATTTGAGCCATACGAAGCAATATGGTTACTTTAGAATAAAGTTGCAATGTATACACTGTATATCAAATATTAATTATTGCAATTCTATTGACTCAAAATGAAAACAAATTGGCATAAGTATGGTTTGTAGAAAGTGTATTCATGCATAGATTATTACTGAACCTAACATATTCTTCCTCAAACTTTCTCCTAATCTCGCGTCATTTATTTGCGCTTTTTCATCCATCCTTTGGCCACGCTTGGCCCATGCCAAGATAAACGTTACCGAACAACCAACAACCTCCCCGTTACGCAACTCGGAGAAGGCTCGTTGGAACCAACCCGATTGCCCGCGCGTGATTCGATTATTCATTCCGGAAGCGTGCGCCGATCTCGCTGCGCGATCATCGAACCGCGGACGATTGAACGGCGCGCGCTGCGGGGGGGGGGGGGGAATGCGCGGGAGGCGCTGTCGCCAACGACGCGATCGACCCCCGGGTAATCGCTGCAAAGTGCGCATGAAAGCGGCGAAAGGCGAACGCTGTCGGAGAAGGGCATTTTACTCCTTTCCACAAAGGCATTGTCACTTGTGTGGAGAAAGTGGTGTAGAGTGATGTTTATAAGAATAGGACGTTTTGACGGCTACTGTTGGCAACACAACCGAAGGTTCTGTGGTCGTTGAACCTAATAGACTCTCCTTCCTCCATTCCTTCCTTTGCAGTTGGCTAACTTGTAAATGGCTTCGACTCTTCTTTTTGTGAAGTTCTCGGCCTACGAAAATATAGTGCGCCACGAGAAATAATTGAAATTAGGAAGTGCCGAGCTATGTGCTCTTCTGTAAAACATTTTTTTATAAACATTACATTGAATTTAGTTTTTACGTGATAAGTATTATGTTTGTTTGAAAATCGAGTTTTGAATATGAGATGCATACTCGTGAAGATGCACGTTTTTGTGGTTCCTGCGTTGTAAGGTGGCGAGCTGTGTTCGAGAGAGTTTCGTGGTCCCGTGCCTTGCTTTTTATATTTATTTTTGTGACGCGCTTGTGAAAACTAAGCGAAACTCTTAGACTTCTGTATAGTGATATCTTCGCGAGAGCCGTAAACAAACACTACGAAGGAGCGTGGGTGAACAGCTGCTTGGCGGAGGGATACTTCTCTGAATTACAGGTGATGTTCATTTGTTTAGCGAATTGTCACTTAGGTCCATTCTTATAAAAATCGCTATATACTGCGAGCATTTTGGGTTATCGATCTATTGTGGCGGCGGACGCTGTTGAAAACTAAAACATCTGAGATGGGAAGTCATTTTGTCGTGAGAAATTTCATCTGTTGATCATTAAATTTTCACTTTTATACCTTGCAGGTAATTATAATTTCCTAATAGAAATTCGAATAACATTTCAAATTATTGTTAAGAAACTATACGTTTTTTAAGAACTTACTTTATATTTATTTGATTTTTATTTAAACCCCCCTTGGAACATTTTTAAAATAGCGGTGAAAATTACGTACTAGAAGTGTAATGATTGATAAACATATTTTTAAGTTCGCAACTTATTGATTCCCAGTCCCATCAAGTTGCTCATTACGGCAACAAACCCGCAACTAACTGCGAGCTATCGATAGAAGTTAACGTTCTACCGTTATCGCTCAAGGACGTTAGTGACGAAAGCGAAGAAGCTGACATTTGAAAAAAGAGCATTCTTTCACGGAAGAGACGTACAAGAAGTACCGAAGCGCCGCGAATGGCATACAGTGATCGTGCTCTGCAATGTCTTTCAATGGAAATGTGGGTAGAAACCTTTAAACACAGTCACGTATCGCCTGTCTAACGATCTTGCCGTGTGTTCTTTCGTGCTGGTAAATAACTCTGAAATACCTCTGGGGTTGTTCGAAAATTGTTTCGCAACGTTTCTTGACAGAATTTAATAATATGTTAATTTAAATACTTTGAGATGTACTACGTAATTTCTTACATTTGATTTATTTTAAATTTTCTCTCATAGGCCTTTAAACAATTACATACCAATGCAATTCATTAATCTTGAGAACACCAATGTAAGAATGCCCAACCCCCGGACAAATTGCAATATAATTGAAGCAACTATTTCTACACTTCCCCATGAGGTGACTCTTGGACAGCGTGCTAGCTTTCTGTGAGGCGTTCCGGGCTCGATTCCTAGCTGTGGCAAAAATGAAACTGTAACCTTCTAATACAAATCGTTTCAGTTTCTTGAGCCTTGAAACGAAAGAAAAAGCTTAGGCAGACGAGGCGAGCTAGGTACGCTGATGGGAATACGTCAAGCTCATGTTGTCTAGGTTCTCCAGGACGAGCAACGTCAATGTCATGGTGGCTAACGTTTCGAGCAGCGTATTGTTGCCTTCTTCAGAGCGTACTTCTAAAGAAGGCCACAATACGCTGGCCGAAACGTTAGCCACCATGACATTGACGCGGCTCGTCCTGGATAGCGTAGACAACATAAAATCCGGCCGCGGAAGCCTACGCAACCATATACGTCAAGCTCGCAATACATCTCCTTAACCCCCAGACGTGGACAACAAATACAAATAGGACCGAGGCCTGGGGACACCGCTCCCTGGCAAAAATCCGAGTATTACGATCCTAAAATGCCAAACACATACATACGTAAATAGTAGAATACTTTCTCCCAATTCCTAAAAATGGAAACATTCTCTGGATCTTATATATTCCAGTGTAAATGAGGTGTAACGAAAAAAGTATGTGTGTGTGCGCGCGCGGGCAGAGTAAAGTACTAACTTCACGAACGAAGTAGAGTAATACCAGATATTTGCGTTGCATTATTAGCGCGACGTCAATGTATGACTGAAAAGCCCTGCAATTGGCTTTCTCTCGGATTTTGAACGAGGGGCCCCTGCAGTCGGCGTGACGTCGCGAGCCGACGCGGGCGGGAAAGGAAATGCGCGTCGCGCGGGGCGCGTTCCCGCGCGCGCCCTCCGCGGTCCACTTCGCGCGCAGCTCATCCGGAATAAACGCGGGCGCGCGCCGCTCCGCCGCGCATGCGCAGTCCGCCGCTCGCCTGTCGCGGCGCCAGTTAGCGCGCGTTTCATGCCCAGCGCGCGGAAAGTCATGAACGGCGCTCTGCGGAGGCGGAGGCGGCGGTGACGGCAGCGGCGATGGCGGAGGTACGCGGCGGGGGCGATGGCTGTGGGAATGGTTGGGACGTGGGCGAGCAAGTCGGCGGGCAAGTCGGTGGGGTCGTTGGCGGAGACGTTGGCGGGGTCGTTGGCGGAGACGTTGGCGGAGACGTTGGCGGCGTCGTTGGCGGCGTCGTTGGCGGCGACGTTTGTGGTGGTGGTGGTGGCAGCGGCTTGAGCTGCGATGGCGATAGTGACAGCGGCGGAGACAGCCGGAGCGCCGCCGGACGGAAAAAGGGTCGAAGGAAGTGAAATCTCGGTTTCGTTTGGCTGAGCTCCCGAAGACAATGGCGGCGTTCGGTGGCGCGGCGTGGGCCCGGCTGGCCCGGCCTGGCCCGTGGGAAAGGCGGGCCGATGCGCCGCCGATGGGAAGGAATCCGCGCCTATAGAAGCGCCGCTAACGACGCCCTGCGGCACGCCCACTGCGTTTCCGGCGGGCGCTCGTGCGACCGGCGATTCACGCCCCGCGCCCGCCCCAGATGCGCGGCGCGAGTGTTTCGTGTTTCTCTTGCGATTGCTTGTACAATGTGCAGTGACGACTCGCCAATACAATTACACTAATTGAATAAAATTTGTTTTAGCCTGAACACAGTTCAAAGTGGAAGAACAATTGTGTTTTCAAATTTTAATAAAAGCGTAAAAAATAATAAAATGAATTATTCAAAAACTGAAATTCGCTCAATTTTGAATTCGTGGATTAAGTGAAAATTCGTATATTCGTGTATTGCAATGGGCATGTGTGTTTTGCTGACTATAATTGTAAAAGAGTACTTCTAGCTTTACAGATTATATTTGTAAATAAGACACAAAATCAGCGTCGTAATAATATGAAATTTATATGCTGTTCTTGTAAAATGGAATCAAGAGATGCGTAAATTAAATGGTTTTATGAACTTTTGATCATTGACGCTTGTCGTACTTGCTTCACTGTGCGTTGCGCCCTAGTTTCTACAGAAATACTCAAAGCTTGTAATAAAGATTTCATGGTCAAAAGAAATGATGCCTTTCAAAAGGAACTTTCCTTTCACATTGGGTCGTGGTGGTGTGAATCATTAATTTGAAAGGTCTCAACCAAAAAATGCCTCATAAGGTGAAAAGATTTAGATATCAGTTTTATGTATTTTTTTCGTAGGTAGTAAATAATGAAATTTAAATAGTAACATTAACATATCGTTTACTTAAAAGTATATTGAAAAATAAATTAAAGTAAGGCATATTCAATGTACTGCTGCGATAAAACAATAAATCTTTAAAAGTTACTTCAAATATCCAGTTTAGATCAAGAACACATTTTTTAATATATTCTTAATTATTTCGTTTTTATAAGCTTAAACATTTATAACCTGATTTCTACTTAGATTCACATTAAAAAGTAGCGTTTCCACGTATAAGCATGTGTGATTGACATTTGTGAAAATTTAATCTAGAAGACAGAAAGCAGTGTATTAAACCAAGGGATCGGCTTTTCACAAAGAATGCACGTTTTTTATGAACGTGAAAAAACTGTCGCTATAAATGTCGCTATAAATGTAATGGGCCGGTAAGCAGGTGTCTCTTTTGTCCGGTAGTAAATGTAATGTCCGGTAGTAAATAACGTCTCAGTCTCGGTTGAAGTCTTGCTTGGAGCAGGGTTGTCCAACGAGCCTGATCGGGGGCGTAGGCCGCAGGGCTGTAGGACACGCTCTTGGAACGACCGCTACAGCGGCCAATGTAGGAATAGTCAGTGTTCTACTCGAGGAGAAATAAAGGACAACGCCGGTAGGTCATTGAAGAAACATAAAATTCTCAATAGTTGTAATGCTCTGTGTGAAGAGGTGTATCTTTTTAGAAGGTGGTAGTTGATGTGCAAAATTCTTAGTTTGCCGCTAAATAGCATTCAATTACAAAGACATTTAATTTATTGCAGCATTATGCGGTGAATCACGCCACAGAATTTGACTGAAAAATAAAGGAAAACAGATATTCTTATTTGAAAAGCTAAGGGGACTAGTATCGAAATTTATTTTGCTTTCCGATTTATAAAAGAAACATTATTAACGTATTTAGTACCTGCGTTAGAAATATTAACAATTCCTCACGATTTTTTACCTACCAAGAATTGTTATAGCCCGTGTAATTACTTGACAACTGTACATTCCGTTAAGATGGTACCACAAATGGAAAGTACAATGCGCCTGAACTACAAAATTTCGTACAAATAGCGAAACACATTTCACCATTCACGGACAGTAAAAGAGTGAGTCAAATAGTTAAATGTAAAAAAAAAAAAATTATTAAAAGGTGAATAAATTTGATATTACAGGAATACTTTTTACTCTTACATATTACAAAGAATTGACCAAATTGAGCAGACGTTTTATACAATTGTAGTCATGACAAGATAATTTACGTTTAAAAGTAACTAGAGTTATCGTAAGAAAGGGATGTGATCCCTCCTTCCTTGCAATAACTTTGATTACTTTTAAATGTAAATTTTCTTGTTATAATTACAATGGTATAAAAAGTCTGCTCGATGAGGCTAATTCTTGATAAAATGTAAATTATTTTTTCTTTTATACAGCCCACTTTGTTTTAACACCTGTGGGGACACTGAAGTACGTGGGTTCGACGTATCCCGGTATTCTAATGGATTCCGCTGCCAGGTTCTCCCCTCAGTTGGCTTCCGGGGCAGCGAGCGACCGAGTGCTCCCACTAGCCCGGACTTCCCTCGGGGGGCGGGGAGGTCACAAAGTGTAGGTCAGTTGCCGAGGCACGAAAGCGGTGCCGCTCCGTCTCCTCTGCATTCTACGCTAACGGTGCAGCCACCTCTCCCCCATTCATCAGACAGTTGTCAAGAAGCGACGACGTTGCTTCCGACGACTTAGTGGTCGGCTGACGTTTCCTCGAAGGATGCTTTCTTCTGCCCGAAAGAGAAAATTCTCCGCCTCGGGAAGGAAATACGAGAAAAATGGCTTAAGATAATGTTCTCGGAGGCTGACACCCGCGCCTGCCTCCGAAGCTGCGAAGTGTTTAGAATTTTAATTACTATGACATAAACCCTCTTAAAAATTTGTTTACCTTTTATAATTCTTCTCGCGGATGGCTTCCGGGAAGATAAAATTTCCAAGGAAATGTCGCTGAAACCTGAAAACTATTATGCCATAGGAACTACTATTTGTAAAAATAAAGCTTTACTATTTGAACACAACGTCGTGAAATTTCTCTTGTAAAACCAAGATTTCACTTTTAGAATATTCGATGCATTAAATAATCCATTATTTTTATATCAATCATAAAGAGAGAGAAACAGAGCATATTAAATTTCGCTGTTTTTTACTGATATGCTACATATTTTATTTTCAATCATTTTAGACACTACACCCCATATAAACTGCAAGTAATTACGAATTATCGCAGCAACCAGTATTTTGTTTTCGCACATCCAGTGTCAAGTTCTTTACGTCTTTACAGTCTCCTCAAGAGGACTAGTAAGGGCATTTTTTTTAATTTAATTTTTTGAGTTCATTTTCTCGATTTACGCGACTACAGATATCCCATTTTATCTCCATTAGAGTTAGTCCCACCTTTACTTCACCATCGTCAAACACCCTCGCCGTCACCAGCATCGCCGCCAACTGCCGCCACAACTATCGCTATTGCCACTGCCGCTCTCTTCCACAGTTAACGTCACCACCACCACCACCACCGCCACCACCAGCACCACCCGCCCCACCACCACCACCACCACCACCACCACCACCACCACCACCACCGTCGGTGACTCGCCCTCGTCATCGCCCTCGCGCACGCCCTCGCGCACGCCCTCGCGCACGCCCTCGCTCTCGCTCTCGCCCTCGCCCTCGCCCACGCCCACGCCGTCGCCCACGCCGTCGCCCACGCCGTCGCCCACGCCGTCGCCCACGCCCACGCCCACGCCCACGCCCTCGCCATCGCCCTCGCCATCGCCCTCGCCATCGCCCTCGCCATCGCCATCGCCCTCGCCATCGCCCTCGCCATCGCCATCGCCCTCGCCATCGCCCTCGCCATCGCCCTCGCCATCGCCCTCGCCATCGCCCTCGCTATCCCCATTGTGGCCTGCGCCGCCGCAATCCCTCACGCCCGCGCCGCCGCATTCGGCGAACGCAGTAACGAGACGGCGAGGCCCGTTCATTGGCCTTGTCCACTTCGTGTGTCCCGCGGTGGCGGCGGCGGAAGCAACGACAATGCAGGGGAAAGGCAAAAACGACCGTGCTCGCAGCGGCATTGGCGAATTGGCTTCACTCACCCGATGGCAAGCGTAGAGAAGAGAAGAATTTAGCCGTATTGTCATTGTGTGACAGGTAAAGTTCACTTAATTTGAAATTCGCGAGGGGTAGAAAAGAAAGGTAAACGTTCCTGAGGACGTTCCAAAAAGTTTTCTCGCGCTGTAATTAATGATGTCGACTTTACTTGTCCGCTGCGTATTTGAATTGCCCACCCCTGGCTCTGGAGACGGGGCGGCGTCGCGGCACACGAGCGGCTGGCGGCGCTTCGTTTGGGTCGGCGTCGCCTGCGCGTCGCGGCGCCGCACGGCGTCGTGCGGAGCGCCGGTCAGTGGGGCACGCCGCGGCACGCAGCCGCTGTCACGCGCCACCCACCCACACACCCACTCGGCCATTCACCCACCCACACACCCACTCGGCCACCCACCCACATGCATTGCAGCATTTTAAGAGGGAATATAATTTGTTGTTCTTGAATAGTGTGTGTGCACCACGTTTTGGAAAACGATTTTAGGTGGTTTTGTTCAGCTGCATGTTTGCTGCAGCCGTATGCATATGTATTTATAAAATACGTTTCAAACCCTTTGCTGTGTGCATACAGAATTTTAATTTCTAGGGTCGATATTAATTTGCAAATAGTTTGCAACATCTAAACAAAATACTGAAAACATAGGTACATTGAAATTTCGCTCTGTAGACTGGTCGTTGGAATTAAAGTTAATGCGTCCGGCTTTTAAAAAGAACAAAAGGTATTCACTTAGTCCTAGGAGTAAATTATAGGAATGATATATTTAATTTCTGAGTCGAGTTAAACACACTCATTCTGCATGTGTAAGAAAGATACATGGTGGTTTTCTATCGTGAGAGCGATAATCCGGAAGACAGCAATTTATATTTCACACTCTCTCTGCATCTTTATTCATTAAAGTGCTTCCATAAAAAGTAATATGGGTGTTGCTTCCTCTCTTAATATGACATAGAAGTGATAAATGCTTTTTTATACAATCTCTCTAATGATTTTTCTTTTGATTAGGGCACTTAAGAAGAGGATAAATAATTTGCGTCATGAAGCAAACTTATTTATGTGAAAAAAAAATATAGCAGTAGTGGAAGATTAAGGAGAATTTTGATACACTGAAGATATTGTCACTATTTTGTTTGTGAGGCACATTTTAATTTGTAAGAAGTGTTTATAATCACAGTAGTGTCACTTGTTATTCCGGTTTTGTAACTTTTGGGATGAGAATCGTCCTCATGGTGTTTAAAAAATATAGGAATTTGTATCTATTTGTAACGTTACGTACATTTAACTTAATGAGCGATAAATATGATAAACAACGAAGGATTTTGCATGTATTTTTAATCTTAAAGACCTAGGTTGCTGGGTCCTTTTGTTGTGAGGTGAAAGGAGCCAATGAAGTTCCAAAGCTCATGGTATCTGAAGCAATATTTTTATTTCCTCATTTTCAGAAACCTAGCCACACAGAATTAGTCTTTTTTACTCAACTTTCGTTAACATAAATTACTCCCGTCAGTTGGCTGCAGACTGCACAATCCTCTTTTAGTACTTGCAACAGATTTTTTTTTTTTTGAAATTTGCAGTTATTCTTTTGTTGAGTACTTCGAGTAACTGTTACTGCAAAACTGTGAGACGTTTAGTGTCGAATTTCTTAGATTGAGTCGTTATGTTTTGCTTTTCACAATCTCTGTTGTATAATTTACACAGTCGTAACAATGGCAACTACCTTTTCAGAGATTGTAAGACCCATAAATGAACTCGTTCATATATGCCGTTTTCTTGCATAAAGGGAATGCTGATGGTGGTGCCGGAAGAACCTTCCGCTAGGTTCTTCATTATTCTTTGCGCACTGACATAATTATATTCATAAGAACGAACTGAATTCGGATAGAATACGCTTTTACAATTGTTGAAATTGCTTTTATTCGAGTGCATTACTTATTTCTATAAAGTAAATGCTCACTATGAAATGGCATTTCAAAAATACTGAACGCCATGTCCCGTGAACCCTTATCAGAGGCTGTCGGGAGGGATATTTTTCAAACTATGAGCTCCGCCTGGGATCAAAGAGAGTACAAAAAACGTGAGACGGGCCGTATGCTACCGGGCAACAGACTTCTCCCTCGTCACTGCCCTAATGGCGGTCGCGTTGAGAGGGAAACTTCTGGACGCGCGGCGAGGGGCGGGGAGGGGGTGGCGGGGGTGGTAAGGAGGGGGGCGGCGCGGGCGGCGGATCAAGGACGGAAGAAAGCGGCTCCCATCGTCGCCGCTGGGACTAATTATTCACTTTCTTGGAGATAATGAGGAAGGATTGAAAAGACGCTAGGGAAAGAAAGACACACCGCTCGCATATCACGGCTCTAATGCGTGTCTTTGAATACATGACGAAGAGAAACAGCGCTCTCGTGTAGAAAAAAATAACGTACGACGAAACAATGTAATTTAACCGAACGAAATGTACCATAGCTTTCTTTTTTTTATACGTATTCATCTTTAAAACCCACGTCCTTGTTTTGTTTCATTCTGCAGTTGCAGGGTTTTTTTTTTTTCGTGAGAATTGCAGTGATTTTGGCGATAAGGTAGTAATGATGACACATTTTGAGTGTTGTCGCAAATTACTTCAGATTTGGATGACAAAGCGTTCTCGTTGTTGGCAGGGTGTACAGTATGATTAGCGAGTGGGTGTTAAGCGGCTGGGACTGAGGTGGAACGCTAGTGGGCTGTTTTTGTGACGAATCCTGAACAGATGGCGTTTGTGCTGTGAAGGCGGGACTGTGCCAGTGCCGTGTGGGAGTCTGTGAGAAGGCCGTTGTCCACAGGACTGCTAAGCTGACCAACCACGCACAGTGCCGCAATGCATTTCAAGCCTCTGTCTTCTTTTGACTTGTAATCTCTTTGACAATAGACATATTTCTCAATTTTCTTTTGACTGTAGGACTTCTTAAGTTATTTAATTTCCTTTCTTTTACACTGAGTCGTTGTGCATGGCGCTGTAGTTTCGTAAATGATGCGGATTACGAAGGTCCTTTTATCTTATTCATGGCTAGTGTATGGCACAATTGTATATGCATTGCGATATTACGATAAAACCGTTTATTAAATGTTGTAAGAAAATGACTTTTCTCTTACTAAGTGATAGTATTTCATTTATTAGTCGTAGGAATTGCTGACCATATTGTGTTTAAAATAATTAACTTAAGATATTACAATTAGAATAATGAGATTCGAAATGAAAGTTGTCATTCATTGATCATCTAAGAGTAGCTTAACGAGTCGGCAAGGGTGAGGGAGTAGGTTAACGAGTCGAAAATAAAAAAGCGAAAGCGATGCTATAAAACAGGCTGACGTTGATTGCTCTGAGCCCTTAGCGAATGAATCCTTGTTCTACAGTAGCACTTGTTATTCAATTTTAACCTCGATGCATGTATTGCGAGGAGCCGCTCGGTAGCTTATCTTAATGAACGTCACGTCTCACGTCAAAAAATCGTGATAAAACAACAATAGTGTATAGTCTTTGTGATGTTGATATGGTTCCATCGTGGTCAGGAAATGCCTATTCGTTAGATGACTTTTAACAAGTACAGTATTGCCCAATCAGCGATTCCATCATTAACGAACTGTGACTTTATTATAATTGCCTGGCAGTGTTTTCTCGTACCCAAACTCAGTTTCAGCTCTGGTTAAAATTTCATTTCTTTCATGTACGTAATTGTTACATAATAATATTACTGTTCCTTACGACATTACTAAAAGTTTAAAATAAATTTACCATCAATCAACTTTTTTATCGGGGTTTTCTTTCGTGAGATAAGTTTACTTTACCAGAACTAAGGGTTGTTCACAAAGAACGAAATTTTGGGAATACAAGAAATTGTTAGTGCTATATTTTTTATAGCTCATTTAAGAATCTAATACTGCAGCTGTTGTAAATGAAAGGTGCGTTAATACAAATATGAATGACTCATAATTTGTTGTCTAATTTCTGATTTTTGCAATCCATGTAAGTCCAAATACGAAAGTCATTTACAAACGTTATTAGAAATATATGAATTAGCCTTGATTTAGATGAACGTAAAAAGAGCTGGGCCTTCACTGATCTTATTCTGTTAACTTCCTCCTCGTGGTTCATAATGAGACACAGGGACCTTCTCGCGATTTCCGTACCGAGAGCGTGCGACAGCCTTGCCTCGCCCGCGAGTTGCACGCGCGCTACCTCTTCCGCGTGTTGACAGCACGCGCGTCAGCTCCTGCAGCGGCAGCAACCGGACGACCTAGATATTGGCGCCGTTCTCCAAATAAGTCCTCGGCGAGAACACGCGTTTGACAATGGCGCCGTCCCGCACCGTGCCGAAGGGGTCCCGCTGACGGGGAGTCTGTTCACCCCACGCCCATTCGGACCCCGCTCCAGGGCAGTCCGCCCTGCCCCCCCCCCCTTCCGCACGCACGCACACACATGCACACGCACCTCACCTCGACCTAACCTCCGCTCTGATCTATCCGACGATTCCTCGCCTGACCCTTTGCTTTACGAAACTCTGTTCGTCCCCTTAGCACTACCCTCCTGCGTACTGGGGATGCGATATCGAGGTTTTTAAAACATCGATGTTTCTGCAGAATCATCGATGTATTAATACCGATGTTTTGTGATCGATGTTTTTTTCTTTTCTGAAGTTTTGTTTCTGAATGAAAAATTCCCATGATCACAATACTGTAAAATGTAACATATGAAATAATGACTGATGGTAACACTGTTGGAGCCAAAGGAACGCTGTTCTTCATCGACCAAACTCTCTCGATCGAAGTGACCTCCATGCTCTTGATTTTCCTCTTTCTTCATATTCATTTTGCACTTTGAGTTACGGTCAACAAATATCCTGTGGACGTAGGTTCTGTCCCTTCTTCTCGTCCCCTTATTCGGCAAATTGATAAACACGAACAGTGTCAAATTAAATTTTGTTGCACAAGAATTTAATGTAAATGGTTACTAATCCAGTCTAAAAACATTGATGGTTTTTAATCGATATATTATTAAAATCGATGTATTAATTTTGAAACTCAATGTTAACTTCGATGTTTTGTTTCCGATATCGCGTCACTACAGAGTACTACATTCCGCCACACCACGAAGTGACTCACTTCGTAAGACGTTGCCCCATCTCAGTCTCACATCTGTCGTTTCGACTTATCCCGCACCGTGCGAACGAGCGTGTTTATCCTGGCCTCGCTCCACCTCCACCTCCACTTCCCCTGCGACCCACCGCATTCCGTTCCACCCCACCCCACTTCTCGTCAGCGCTCCGCTGCTGGACGCGCGTTGTTCTACAGATGCCCGCCCAGTCACCTCTGACCCTGCTTTGTGACTTGGGTCGGCCGCCCCGCCTCCTCGTTTCTCCTCCAACACGCCTCTCTGTTCCTTCTTTCCATCCTTCCGCCCCCACTCCGCTCCTATCTGTCTCGCCTCCTCCTCGATCTGTCGCGACCCGTCTTGTTCTGCATGCTTTGTTCCTTCTGTTCCGTCCCGTCCCGTCCCGTCCTGTCCCATCCCGTCCCGTCCTGTCCCGTCCTGTCCCATCCCGTCCCGTCCTGTCCCATCCCGTCCTGTCCCATCCCGTCCCGTCCTGTCCCATCCCGTCCCGTCCTGTCCCATCCTGTCCCATCCCGTCCCGTCCTGTCCCATCCCGTCCCATCCCATCCCGTCCCATCCCATCCCGTCCCATCCCATCCCGTCCCATCCCATCCCGTCCCATCCCGTCCTGTCCCATCCCACTCTGTTCCGACCCGTTGTGTCATCATTCGCGCTGCTCCGCCTCGTTCCATACTGTTCCGTCCCGCGCCCCCCACTCCGCCCTTTCCCGCCCCACTCCAGCCCGTTTCATCTACCCCGCCCCGCCCCGCCCCCCAGCCTCAGGCTCGTCCCGGCCTGCTCACCCCGTCCCGTCGCGACCTTCCCCGCCCCGCCCCGCCCCAGCACACGCTGCGCCTTTTGATCTCTGTCGCCCCCGCGCCAGTTGCGAAGCGGGGGCGGGGCGGAGCGGGGCGGGGCGGGCGTGTGGCAACAAAGCGCCGCACCGGACTCCGCCCTCGCGCACAGCTGCGCTCAATGGACGCGGGGCGGTAAGCACTGCGAGGGCGACGAGAGGCGAGGGCTCTGAGGACGACGAAGAGGTAGGACGACATGAAGGGCGAGGGCGTTGGCAAGTTGCGCTGTACGCTGGAGGGAGTAAGGGTAGGCATGCATTGAAGGGCAGGGAGAGTGGTGGCACGGTTGCTGCCTGTACAAGCAAGTTCTTGAGGCAGCCTCACGCAAATGGGTAATATATATTTAGATCATACGACTTTTATTTTCTGCGTTTTCTGTACAAAAGTAGATCTTAAGGACAAATATCGCCGTATTTTCTATACCCAATTATGTTCTGAGATCTGCACAAACATTCACTGTCACATAAAAGGTAGGAAATCAATGTAGGCAATGGAAATGATGGAAACTACATCGGTAGTTTATGCTTTCAAATTCAATTAATACTTTCAAGAAACTAAAAAAATAAGAGAAAATATTTTACAAGTAGTTGACCAACAACGGCTCTTCAGAACGGGCCAGTAATTTACGTTGAAAAACTTCAAATCCGATGTGGGGTCAGAGTCCTCCATATGGTGCGTGTAGACCTTAGGGTCTCTAGCTGGTGTAATGCCGCTAGTAAAAGCGCGCCGCCGGGACTCGACGCTACGACGAATTCAGCGACTGTCTGGAGGAGAATTCAAGTTTCCGACAGCTCTCACTAGTTGTTTTCGGCACTTCAATCGATCATTACCTGACGAAAGCCAGAACAGTTCCTTAACACGCGATGTTTCCTTCCTCGTCTTTGTCCCCTCGTCTTCCTTCGTACACACAGCAACATGCTCTACACTAGTAACCAGTCGAGGCTTTGAGCTTGTCCCGGTTGCAGTGGTCCTCATTGGTGGAGATACCTAGAGAGTAAATCACCCGCGAGCCAGCGACTAGGTCGGTGTTCTAGCGGGTGAGGAACACAGCCACCTCCCAGAATAAAACATACATTACACTAAAACCAATTGATCGCAGCAGTTACGCACTCGGAGACAGGAACGAATCAACGGAACCCATTCCTGAGCTTTGTACAATCTACTGAGGGTCGGACGTCCTTCGGAGGCCGATGACCTCACTCCACCCCCAAGTGTGGCGGCGAAATGTCCTGTGGGGATGTACTTGTGAAAACATGGTTTCACTCTTTTCACCTGTTTTTCATTTTCAAGTGTCGATTCCACTGTTCTTCGAAATACTTCTTGATTAGGAGTTATACATAGTTACATATGTTTTTCATTTTCCCACATGCTCCATCATAACATGCTAATATACTCGTATGATTACCTGAAGTATTATTTCTCAATCCTGCCTTTCGTACTGGATGGGAAAGAAAAGGGTCAATAGACAAATGCCGAAAGTAATAATGGGGTTACGCAACACACACATAGCGTTCTTTCCACCAGACAGACGATCAAAATTAAAGACCGCCTTCCTCTCTTTGCCCGATCGTCCAATTTGACAGCGTGGGCATGACTGAACCAGGGAGATCTTTGGACAGAAAAGTCATTTCAGAAAATTTCGAACCAATAATTATTACGAAGATTCCATCTGCGAAAAAGTATGAGTGTCATCTTGTCTATATCGATAGAAGTACAACAAGAGAAAGGAAACGTGTTTGTGAGAGAAATTTAATTAAATTACCCATGACGTTACGAAGACATTACTTAAACGAGGCGAGGATGACTAAGCATTTTCACTTTGGTTTGCATTAATACATTTCCGTTCGAGTGATGTCAATTTTTGCTATCACACGGATCTGTTTTCTGAAGAAATACACTTACCACTTCACATTTAATTTTATTGTATAATGCAGTTATTTTCAATTATTTAATATTTGGTCATTAAACCTGCAAATTTCTTCGTGGATGAAAACAATTTCTTTTCAACCTGTACCTAAACATGTTGTACCTATACATTTTTAGTAATAAAATTCTGGGGCAAAATAGATCATCCGGCCGATTGACGCCGTTGTTGGTGCACTGATTGCTGCTCTTTCACTTGATTAGTGGCGTTGCAATTTACTGGAAACGGATAATTATTGCGCTACGTTGCTGAGCTTTGTCTTTTTTGTCTGCAACTAACAGCCGCACTTTATTACACTTTACAGCTGATTGTATCAAAAACGTCAAAATGAAGATATTTCTATCAATGTATACCCTACATTGGTGTCTCAACTGGATTTTCAATGATAGATTGCTATTGTTTCAGTGCTATCCTTTTGGACTTCGTTTACTAATTTCTGTCTGGAATTTTGTTGTTAAGACCTAGAAGCGGTAAGAAAAATATGATAGAAGAAGCGATAAACTTCTTGAGATACACCGCCGTGATTGGGGGATTTTATAGGTATAGTAAAACACTATTGGTTTTAATGTCGCGTATCTCCTGAGGAATGCAGCAGAAATATAGAATAAATGAAATTCTAGCACATACCATTCCAAGGGGCTATATTATAAATTTACTGCAAAATTGGTTCAATATCATTAGCTTTCATGAAGGCCAATTAAGATTACAATCCACGGAGGACGAGTGATCAATTATTTCTCTGCTAAACGTCGGCTGCACCTGGTACTCACTCCCTCGCACAAAACCATCGTGAGAACCGTTTTCCCGCGAGGGAAAAGCCATAGGCCTGCGACAAAAAGCGCCCGGCTCCGTCGCTCGTCAAAGGGGCCGATTGTTAGTCGCCTGTTCCTCCGCCGCCTGGTCTTTAGCCTCAATAAAAGCCACCGGCGTAAAATGGTAATGATCCCTCTGCCATTGTTCACACCGCACCCTGCCGCCGCCGCAGCCGCCGCCGCCGCAGCCGCCTCGCGGGCCGTGTCATTAGAAAGCGCGGGCGAGCGGGTGAGTGGACGGGTTAGCGGGCGGGCAGGCTGGTGGGATGAGTGGAATGACGGTCGGACGGGCGGGTGGGTGGATGGATGGACGAACGGGCGGGTGGGTGGATGGATGGACGAACGGGCGGGTGGGTGAGTGGACGGGCAAGCGGGCAAGTGAGCAGGTGGGATGGGTGGACGGGTCGGGGAGGCCGGACGGGCGGGCGGGCCGGAGAGTGAACGGCCGGGCGAGCGGAAGGGATGGGTGAGCGAACGGTCGGGCGGACGGGCGGACGGGCGGACGGACGGGCGGACGGGCGGGCGGGCGGGATAGGTGGACGGGCAGGCGAGCGGGCGGTGGCGGGTAGCGGGCGCGCCGGGTGGGGGTGGGGGCGTCGTGGCGCCGCCGCGGGCGTCTGTGGTCCACGCTCCAGATGACCGCACCGCTGCGCTGTCGTACCGCTACGCAACCGCATGGCCTTGCTAACGGAGTGCATTGCCATCGCCTGAAGTGCGATCCTTGCAGCTAAGCGATCGCCATTGGCTGCGAAGGCTCAGTGACCGCCCCGTTGCTTCTGAAGCGCTGTCGACCGGGAGAACCTATGGTTCGAGACTTGACGGTTTTTGATTTTTATAATAATAATAATAATAATAATAATAATAATAATAATAATATGCCTTTATTAATAAAGGGCCATCAGGCCCGCTCTTCCGCCTAACCACATGTCATAAATATACAGAGTAATGTAGTAAAAGTTATGTAGTAATAGTTAAAGTATTAAAAAGTAATGTTATCTAAAAAAATGTAAATGTAATATAATCTACAAGAGGTAAGTAGTTAGTGGAAAGCAAACGTTATTTAAAGCAACTTATAAATAGACATCAGAGGTTAAATGCATACAATGTTACAATAATAAGTTTGAAATAATTTTAAAATCAAGTCCGAGATTGAAATCAAGTCTGAGATTTTTAAATGTAGCTTCGTAGCTGGGACGAATTCGAACATGGGTAGCTCTTCTACTCGGAGTTTTTTAATTTTTTTGTAATGAAAACCACATGATCGCTCGTTCCTTCCTCGATCTTTCCCTTTTCCCTTTACATACTCGCAGACGTTACCACACGTGACGGAGAAGATAAATTGGGCGGATAGAACTTGTGCCGGCTGTGGAGATGCTCCGCTGGGAGAGACACGAAGAATGCCTCTAACTCGATTACTAGGTTTCGCGCCAGATCTCACGCCCAAACAGGGAATAAACACCGTCGCCTCCCGAATAGAGGTTGCACTACACTTTCGGGACCACTGACCTGAGTAGTTATCGCGCCCGAAACATTACTCACTAACCCAATAGTAGCGATTGTAGCAATTGTTTTTCACCTTGGTGTTCGATTTTCAAGACTCAGCAGCTTCTGTGGTATTTATTCGTAGCTAATTTGCACATAAGCTGGCAAAATACAATTTGCACCATGGTTTTTCATTTTTTTATCCATTATTCAAATAGTTCAATCTTTATTTAAATAATCATCATCATCATCGTAATTTGCTTTCTGCATTCATCTTCTCCATCATTTCTACATTATTTCGGTCGATGTGTGAATGAACCTTAGGAAAATATCAACATAAATTAAATAAACCAGCACTCGCTTAAAGTGAGAACACTGTGCTGAAGCAACCTCAAGTTCTCACCAGCACAATACCATACTCCGCAGTATACGATGAAGAGTATAACATTTTACACTTATATAACACGTTAAATTTTACACTCGAATTTTTTAAATTCAATTAAACTGATTGGATAATAATTAATTATGTGTTATTCTAATAATTCTCTGTTGCAATAATTTATGCTCTCGACGATTGACAGCGATAAAAAATTACAAAATACGTTGAGCATATAGGTGCACGATTTCCAGCACCTATATGCTCTCTTTATTCTGTAATTATTTACTCATTTGCTCTGGTGATGCATACGTGATTTGAATTTTGTCTTTCGCTGCAGTGTGAATCATTCGGTACCGCATTTTTCCCGAGCGAAAAGTTCTACACCGACAATGACCTCGACAACCACCGGCTGTGGTAAAACAAATGGGAAAGATGGAGAACTACTGTAATTAATCGTACAATTACCCAAATATTTACTTTTGGCGAGTAAGAAAATTTATTATTACCAATATGAGGAATATAAGTTTGCTATAGATGTATACGCTTCCACTCAAGGCAGAACAAATTAGTCTGTCAAATTTCATTACTGCTATTCATTACCTTTATTTAGAAATGATATGAAAGACAACACGAACTATCATTTATCAATGATGACTATTGGGATTTGTCATGTATTACAGTAAGTGAATTACATTCAGACGTTTAATATTAAATATTGTAAAGTATTAACAAGTTACAAATATTTAATTGTACTAATAACATGAAAATTTACAATATTTTATTATAAATATACGTTCATATCGTCAACATATTTTACGAATATTATTTTAGAACATGTTCGTAATATTGAAACACTTTACAACATGAAAGGGATTTATCTGCGCATCTCGTTACTAAGATTTATTCTTTCTGAAAGGGTCTGTTACTTATTTAACAGCGCAAGGTGTAAAAGTTAACTGTTGTTTTCATGTGTGAACCCATTCAATTTCTCTAGGACTATTTCTTTTCGCATCAATCCGTAGTTTAGTCACACCGCTTATTACTCCTGCTTTCCTTGTATCATTGCTCTTTGAATTACCCTACATCCTCGGGACATTCATCACAGTCATAAATGTTTTATGAGATTCTTTTATGTATCATATATCAGCGTCTACGGTTCCTTTATGTTTTGTGCTTCAGATTACTCTGTTGTATAAGATGCAACATGGTTTTGTATAGAATGTTGGGGATGGTCATTTATCTCTTCCAGCCGAAAACAGCACTCCGGTCGGCGGCTTGTTTATGTCAGGGAGATAAAACCCCGAAATGGACTGAGGCGAGAGGTGTCGTCAGCGGTTTTCGCCCTGTGCTGCCGCCGGAAGGGAAGAGATTTCGCGTGCGGAGTGGCTCCTTTGGGGTTCAGTCGCCCGTCGCGGGAGGTTCGTTGCCTTTCGGCTCTGGAGGCGATTTTCCCCGCGACGGCGTTTCGCGGCCGCCCCCTGTCTCTCCTCTCCAACTGTCAGCGGCGGTGGGTGAAATGACCTATTGTGGGCGCAGCTCCTCGACTCACATTTCTCGTTTCGGCGACGCGTGTCATGCACTGCCTGCCCTTTCTCCGGCCCGGCTCTCGACACTTTGGAAACAACATTCAAAGCCAAACAGATTCGCGGATGATTAATGAAGATTGCTTTATTCTAATACATTAAAGCAGCTTTCGAAAGTACATACGTTTGAAGTAGAATGATTCATATAGTACATAATTCTTTTTATTTAATAGGTAATTATTACAAACAAATTAGCTTATTTGATCCTATGTGGCTAGGCCGAAGGCCTTTAAGCCATTACAATACCTACATCCTTTCGCGTTCTAATCTTTCGAATTCTGGTATTCACCCCAAATGGTCTGTCCACCGCATCAAAGCCGCGGAAAAGAGACCATAAGATACGGCTCAGGAAAGAACCCCTGAAGGGGGAAAAACCTGCCGTCAGAAGCCGAGTACATACTAATCTATCCCACGTTTATTTTAACTATTTATTTTCTGTCTATTACATAAATGAACCATACGACGTGTATGTAATGGATGAAAGCGGAAAATCTGCATTTAATATTCAGAAGTAGGTATAGAATTATATCATTATTTTTAAATAAATAGAAGGTGTTGTTTGGTATCGATCGAAAAGATCTTAAGTTTATTTAATACCAAACAACACCTTTTATGTATTTAATTATTAGAAGGTATCTACCTCATAGCGATCTTATTAATTATCTCAGCATTTGCTAGTATGTAATCATTTAAAACATTTAATATTTCGCTGCTTAAGAGATTGATTTCTTTTAAGCTGTTCTCTTATCTGTTCGTGAAATATCCCGTTAAAAGAATGAGAAAGTATGTTTTTATAAAGGAGTTCTGTTCCTCATAAAATACTTTTAAATTTTAAAACTCACGTAAGATAAAAATGCGAGCCAACTTCCTACTTTAAAAAAAATGTTTCGACTTTTATGGTCATATGTTATTGAAATGGAAAGTTCCCAGTTTGCTTGCTTGAACCCTGCGTGCTGTAACTTCTTTTCCTACCCATGAAATATTGCATGTTTGTAAGAACGAAAGAATTCCTGTATCACGTTCGTGCAGGAAAAGTCGTGGATCCCATGTAACATTATTTTTCCTTTTCCGTCATAAGAGCGCCCAGTAAATATTTTTATTAAATAAAGTGTTCTTGTCTTAAATATTGCAGACATATTTCGTGCCTTACGTTCATTCAATTAATCTGATAATATTCACTTATACAATATTATTAAAATGAGCGCAACTCCATACCCATTTATGAACATAATATGAATATTCTAGGAAATATTTCAAGATTCGTATCGTTTATCCCGACTTGTTTAGTGCCTTCTCGCATGTGCTTACATTTATCGCGTGGTTGCAGCGGAAGCTTAGCTGCTGCAAGAGTTTTGGAGTCTGTTTGGAAGTTCGCCTCGATACGGAAAGTGCTGAGTTGCCTTTGAAGAGCTATGCTGGCTTTTTTCTCCGAGGGGAAGTCGGGAATTGCAGTTACGGTGCTCTATAAAAGTCTCTCTGTAACAATAGGATTTAGGTGTTGGTTGAGTCATTTATTCACTTTATCATCATCGCCTCTGTTTCATCCTGTCACGTGTTTCATAGGTTGTAATAAAGAAATAAATAATACATTCAAATGGCAATGGCAAAGTTGTCACGGTTGTCTTGAATGTGCGGAAAGGGTCAGATATTGAAGAAATTGTTCGCAAAAAAAGTAACACTGTGAGGTCAACTTGTAGTTTTACGTTAATCGATAAAAACCTTGCATATGGAAAATTAGTTTCCTTGGCAAAGAAGTCCAGATTTAACACAAGGTACCTCTAGTTGCTGGAGAGTAACTAGAGCATCTAGAGACATCAACGCAACTTGTGAAGGGAGTAGAGAAGCCGAATCGAAAAGGGAGCGAAGGTCTGATATATCTCCTACCTCTGGGAGGTTGATCATTAAAACACCTAGGGGCTCACCCACATCCTTACACTTTGTCCACTCTCACCTGTCGCTCTTTACCCTCCTGAGTGCACCCAAGCTCGGCCATTCGCCCGCCCTCTCGCCTGCCGTAACTCCCTGCCCGCTCACTCGCCCGTTCTCTCGCCCGTTCGCCAATCGATTCCCTGCCATTTCATCTGCTTATTTGCCCGCCCGCACACCCATTCATCGTCCCTGGTACCCTCCCTCCGTCGCCAGCCTTTCCCAGACTCGCTCATACGTCGGCCCTCCCACTCGTTCACCATTTAGCCATCATCTTCGTGTGCGCTCACTCGCTAACCCTACCTGCGTCCTCTCGCTATTTGCTCCTGTCCACCCCGTCATTCTCTGATCAACCCGATTGCCCATTTTCCCTACCGCCCGTTCGCCAGCCTTCCTTCTTGTTTGAGTATTTTCCCTGATGTCATCGCAGTCGCCCACTTGGTCGCCCGTTCGCCAAGATCATGCTTCACTTGTTCACCTACCTAGCTTGCCCTCTCTCTCTCCCACTCGTCTGCCGTTCTCTGCGGTGTGCAAATGCCGCCCACACAGGCTCACATTCACTGCCTCCTGCATTTTAATTATATTGGCTGCCATTCCTCTTGTTTAGGAGGTACCCTGCTGACCGCGAATTCTCTCAACCTCATTCTCCCGTCACCCGCCTCACCGTCTGCCCCTTTCTCCAGTCTGCCCCTTTCTCCAGTCCGCTCCTTTCTCCAGTCCGCTCCTTTCTCCAGTCCGCCCCTTTCTCCAGTCCGCCCCTTTCTCCAGTCCGCCCCTTTCTCCAGTCCGCCCCTTTCTCCAGTCCGCCCCTTTCTCCAGTCCGCCCTTTCTCCAGTCCGCCCCTTTCTTCAGTCCGCCCCTTTCTCCAGTCCGCCCCTTTCTCCAGTCCGTCCTTTTCCAGTCCTCCTGTTTGGTTATTTTTCGTGTGGCCCACACCATCGCTCGCCTGGTCGCGTGCTCGCAATGCGCATGGTTCGCTCGCGCACCTACCCACCCACCGTCTCTCGCCAGCGCGCCGTTCTCTGCGGAGTGCTGACGCCCGCCCATAATAGCCTCACGTCCACAGCCTCCTGCACTATAATTCCAGGCGCGGGCACTCCCGTTGTTGAGGAGCTACCCAGCCCTGTAATTGCGCTCGCCGCCGCCGCCGCCGCCCGTTAGGGATGAGTTATGCTCTCGCGTCGGCGCGCGATCGTGGCGCTCTGCATACGCGCTGCCGCCGGCCTCCCTCCGATGCGTGGCCCATCGGCGCGTTATGCGCCTTCCTTTCCGCGCCGTAAACCTCTGCGGGAACTTGGTTAGCGGGAACATGCGAGGGCGGACAATCTGCATTGTATTACTTGTGTCCGCGATTGTATGCAGAGTATATCGCTTCAGGTGTGGTGAATATTTCTCGACGCCACATTTACGGTGATCAAATCTTCTAGAATTATTTTTTCTTAATTTCATGTTTATTATAAATCTGAAATGCACCCGTCGTAAATTTTTCTCTTTATTTAACAACTTCGAAACTTTTAAACATGTAAAAAGCTATTGCTAGACTAATAAGATGCACCGTTAATCAAATGTTTCTCTATTGTGTTTGTGTTAAAATTCCACGGTTTTCAAGAGTTAACTTTTAATACATGTATGTTGATATTTTCATTTGTTTTGTAAAGTTTGGCGCTGTCATACAAAGAAGTTACTCATCAACCAATGGTCGTCGACTTAATGGAATAGACTTTGTAGTGTGAAGAATTTAGTTTAGTTTTTAATTGTAATTCAATATCAGCTGAAAGCAACTGAATCACAAAAGCTATTCACATCGTTTATTTCAAAAATTAAAATAGTGGCGTTAGTGTGGGGCTTATTTTTTTTATTTGTAACGCTAGCTGAATCAGTGCGATAATATCGCACATTTGAAATCGATTCTATTTTATATTACATTCTATAACAGATTCGGTTTCCGTGTCACCGACGTAATACTTCACTTCGATCCCTGATTGATTCAACACACGCCTCTCCAATTGCCTATAGCCAACAAAAATTTTGCTCTGCCTGGCATTTAAACTGTAGAGCGTCGAATGCCACAACACCGCTATGATTGTTGGGGAGTTCAGCGTCTCAAACGAATCCATAAAGAGTACCTATAACGTTAATTTTTGAAAATTGAAAAGTCGCCATATAATTTTGTGAATGTATAAAATTTATTGAAAAACATTTTTTTCAATTTTTTTTATTTATAGAAAATTTTCACAATCTCTCTAAACATTGCACGAAAATTACCAATCTTACGTAAAACTCTGACATGTTTTCAGGGATCAGTGTGTAGGTACTTCGTCAAAAACTCCACGTTGATTTGTTGCAGAATTACTCTACACAATGTACACGAGAAAGTCGTTGGCGTTCCGCTATGTGGGAGCACTACCTTTCATTCAAAGAACGAATTCACGAAATAAGGTTGAGCAGAAAGCTAAATTTTTTTGAAAATGAAACCCTCAGCTTTTTAAAGACACAGATTTGAAACTCAAGTGTGCGTGATAAGGATCATTACAGACGTTTATTGAACGTTTTATTAGTGTACGTCATCAGAATGATCCGAGTGACACACATCTTACTCCGGCAATGGATGACAGAAAAAGGAATTATTTGTAGGCCTAGAAAAATTGTATGTAACGCAGGTCAGTAAAATCAAATTTGTGAGACGCCAGGCGCCTTATCAGAGCAAGAAGTTATTTATCTAGTACCTTGGATCTAAGGGAAGCATCCATTTAAATAAAATTGGCTTAAAAATAAAATTGGAAAAATTTAATCGACTATTTCGATGAAAATTAGAAATTGAAAGCCCCCAATTCATTGACCATGTTCGCAATGAGCATCGTTGCGGTCTACAGCAGACGTCTTTTCGAACTGACCCCCTCCCGAAACCACGAAAAGCTCTTACCAGTCCGGTTCGCCCAGAACGCCCTCTCGAGGCAGACCGAGTTCTGCGCGATCTCTCTGAATTCTCTCATCCGTCAAAGAGGAAATCGTACTCGGAGCCAAAAATTGTCCTACATCCACCTCACGTCGCGGTCATTTGTTCTTATCGGCGACGCAGGCACAAATTGGCCACGGGCGGCCCGCGAACACAGATTTCGTATGATCCGATCCGCCCCGCCCTTCCCCATCCCGCTCTTCTCCCCGTCCCGCTCTTCTCCCCGTCCCGCTCTTCTCCCCGTCCCGCTCTTCTCCCCGTCCCGCTCTTCCCCCCGCCCCGTCCCGCCCCGCCCCGTCCCGCCCCGCCCCGTCCCGTCCCGCCCCGGCCCGCCCCGCCCCGTCCCGCCCCGTCCCGCCCCGTCCCGGCCCGGCCCGCCCCGCCCCGTCCCGCCCCGTTCCGCCCCGTCCCACCCCGGCCCGGCCCGGCCCGCCCCGTCCCGTCCCGTCCCGCCCCGCCCCGCCCCGCCCCGCCCCGTCCCGCCCCGCCCCGTCCCGCCTCGCCCCGTCCCGTCACGCCCCGGCCCGCCCCGGCCCGTCCCGTCCCGCCCCGTCCCGCCCCGTTCCGCCCCGTCCCGTCCCGCCCCGCCCCGTCCCGCCTCGTCCTGTTCCGCCCCGTCCCGCCTTGTCTCGTCTCGTCCTGTCCCGCCCCGTCCTGTCCCGCCCCGTCCCGTTCCGCCCCGCCTCACTTCGCCCCGCCCCGCCACCCCCCGATCTCGACCGTCGTCCTCCGCTAGGCCATCCGTCACCGAATCCGTTCTCCACGCCGGCGGAGCGTATTGGCGGGTCGGGGCCTGCACGCCCGTCCGTAGAAAGCGTCACCGCGATGGCATTTTTGCTTCAAAGCGAGTCTTTCCACGGGCAGAGAAGACAAAAATTGTAATATGCATATATAAAATTTGAAAAAAAATCAAAATGTGGATAAATGGTATTTTGAGGACTTTATATTTTCTTTCAAAGTTTGTAATTAATATTGAAAATATTTTGTTTTTGTGTGGACAAATGCCCGAAAACAATTGCAGCAATATTTCCTTTTTTACACTTAAAATAAAAATGTTCATCACTCCTCAAGAATCCTTTTCATAAAGTGATATCAAGTGAAACCGGAAGCTACAAACTCTTGGTGTGAAGCTTGCGCCTTAACCGGCTATCCGAAGTCATTATTATTCTCTTTGTTTATTTATTTATTCATTTTTTATTTCAACCCGTGCTCAGTTATACCGCATCAAATCCATTCTCTCCGCAGTCGTGGCGTATTTGTGAGCCACCGCCGTTATCGGTTAGAAAGCGGCGTCGCCGCCGCCGCCGCCGCCGCCGCCGCCGCCGCCGCCGCCGCCGCCGCCGCCGCCGCCGCCGCCGCCGCCGCCGCCGCCGCCACGACCCTTCTCCTGGCGCGGGACCCTGCAGCTTTCGGGAGAAAATTTGCGAGCCTCTCCGCGGCCGACTCTTCTTTTCTGCGCGCGCGAATTTGTGTGTTCATCGGAGCGTCAGGAGATCATCCGCGGTTCAATTCCAGCGCGTTGGAGTCGGCGGACTCGGCGGCAGTCGGCTTTCGGAACTTGCCGGTAGGTGGCGTCGCGAATTGCTCGTCGCGACGCCTCCGTCTTGGAAAAGCTAAAGTTCACAGGTCATCGCGGCCGACGCGTCGTTTCCGGGGGAAATTTGGGAGGTGGGAAGAGATCGCTCGAGTCTTAGCTACGTGTTATTCATTTACTCTTGTAGCGCTAACCTCCCGTATTTCTTACGTGAAAACCAGTTTCGACCGTCAGTAAGTATTCGTGTTTTTTTTTCCTCTGGAAGTTCTAGGCGCAATTCATTGATTTTAGTTGTTACATTTATACATTTTTTGCGGTATTAGGGTGGTTAAATCGCGGACTATTTAAATAATTTGTAAAATAATACAAAAAATAATATCTGGAACTATTGAAAATGGCTAACGGGGATGGGCTGACAGAGTGCCGCATTTTCTAATTTAAAATCACAAACTCAAAATTAGTATCGTGTAGTGGAAGTTAAACATGTTGTGAACCAAAGAGGAGATCCATAACTCGACATGGATGGATTCTGGTGTTTGGATAAACAAGGCCAACTACAAGGTTTGAAACTCTGAGCAAGTTTTTTCTCAGGCGAACGAGTTTCGATCCACATTTGCTAATGAGATAGTAAGTAACATTTACGTCCGAGTTTAAGTGAAAGTAATATTAATGCATTTACGATAACAATGATCATAACATATCAAAAAAATGATAACATATCAAAATGCCATTATATATTCCTATTTTCTGGCACACATAATTTTTTAATATGTATTCATATTATACTATTTATAGAAAGTTCCTTTTAAATTTAGTCATTTCTAGTGAGTTTTGTGTGGTCAATATTAAATTGTCTTTTCAAATAGTTTTCTTTGTGTCAAAATGCGTCGTTGATATACAAGGTAATTGATAATATTTACATCAGTGCATTGTCAAAGATCTGCACAAAATTTCAAGACTTTTTCCATAGAAAAGGGCAAATTTTTAATGAATAAAAAACGTACGTTACGAAGACTTGGAAGCATAATACATCTTGGAAGAGTTGGGAATTTTTCAAAACTTCCTCTCGACGTCGAGCGCCCTCGCGAAGTCCTGGCAGCATCTCACCCCGCTCTTGCCGCTTTCCCTAATTTTTCACACCCTCGTCGAAATTTCCTGGAAGCTCCTTAATTAAAGGCGCAAGAAATGAGTTTCTTAAGCGTTGCCGCGGGCGACGTACGGAGAACCCGATAGATAAACGAATTCGCGAGATTGCGATTAAGAAGACGCGCAGGGGAAATTTCAAATTTCATTCCAGGCGCTGGCGCTGGGTGCTCGCGCGCTTGGCCTGGCGGGAGAGGCGGAATGAGAGACGGGAGGGAAAAGTGGTTTTAGACCCGGTCTTCTGCAAAACTACCGCGTGTTCCTGTGGACGGTGACGTTCAGTAGGTCGTTGGAGCCCTTTTTATTCCGGGCTGTCCATCAGACGCCGCGCCGTGCGTAGGGAGTTTGCGAACATTCCACTCGTATGACTATCAATGTTCGAATATTATTTCTTTTTGAGAGAGTGAGGAGGACCTTCTAGTGAGGGACGGTTCCATATTGGCATACGAATGAGTGGTGGAAATAATTTATAAAATTCACTCTCTAACCGACGACGAAGATGACGTTCCTTCGGAAATGTGTATTTTTTGTTAATAAAGATCTACGTATTTGACAGCAATTTACTTTCTTTTAATAGTAATACATAATAAAATATGAAGAAACAAAATTGTGAAGAACTGAAGGAAATAGTTTCCGTTATTATTATTATTATTATTATTATTATTATTATTATTATTATTATTATTATTATTATTATTATTATGTTACGCCGAGCTTCAAAATTCACTAGAAATTTCTCGTTTCCAAAGAAGATATTCCTTCGATGTAAATACTAATCTAGGTATACTGCATATGATAACTCAGGAGAATGCTATTGAAGCATTGGGTAAGGTAATATAGTTATTAATGTTGTTAGTCCGATAAACAGTAAATAACAAACCCTTCTGATGTTCAAAATCAACCGAAACAGATATTTGTATAATGGACCGTGTCTCGTTCAATACGTGTCGTCATATCATATTTTCAGGAAACTTCATATAATAAGAATATACTTTTTCTTGGAAGAGTTTCAATTACATATAAGTGATATGCGATATTACTTAAATATTAAATATTACTGCGATATTAAATATAAGCGATCTTAGCTGTAAGTCACTTCGATTGTTCGTAACGAGGGGCTTATCGTTCCTCTTGTTGGTCGCGCCAAATGAATATTATAACCGTAGAGTATTACGAAAAGTAACAGTGGGGGTGTCGGTGTAAGAGGAGGCGAATGTCAGGTTTTCCGAGCCAGTGAAGACGAACCGATGAGCGCGGCGCTGCGCGGGCGACACGGCGTTCGGGCGGCGCCGCTTTCTCGCACAGGTGCGCCGCATCGCGTCGTCGTCGTCGTCGTCGTCGTCGTCGTCGTCGTCGTCGTCGTCGTCGTCGTCGTCGCCGCCGCCGCCGCCGCCGCCGCCGCCGCCGCCGCCGCCGCCGCCGCCGCCGCCGCCGCCGCCGCCGCCGCCGCGCGTGAACGAAAGAAGGGACGCTGCGGGCGAGCGACCGCCGCCGGCGCCGCCGCCTTTGCTCTCGCCGCGTTGTTGGTACCGGCGCCGTTACCGTTGCCTTGGCATTTGCTGTTGTCGTTGGAACTCGCCGCCGACGCTGCAGTCACCACTACCACCAGAACCACCACCAGCGACAGTAGTACCACTACCACCATCCCCATCAACAGCATCACCAAAGCCAACAGCAGCACCCCCCATCCAGCTGCAGCTCCATCACATCCCAACCACCACCACCACCAGCAGCAGCAGCAGCACCCTCCCCATCAGTTGCAGCACGACAACTACCATCACCTCATACCCACCACCACCACCACCACCACCACCACCACCATCATCCCATCATTTGCAGCACCACCATGACCTCCATCACCAGCACCATCAAAACCAGCAGCACCGCCGCCGCCACCACCACCACCACCACCACCACCACCACCACCACCACCACCACCACCACCACCACAACCACCACCACCCACAATCACCACCACCACAATCACCACCACCTTTGTACCCGACAGTCCTGGCTACACTGCCCTCACTCCCTCCTCTCCCACTTTCCCTCCCCTCCCACTGCCTGTGGCAGCGGCAATCGACGTCGATAAAACTGGTGACATCGATCGATAACCATCTAACGTAAAACCATCGATAACACATTCGATTATCTTCATTAGAATGAATCCTTTTATGAAAGCGGCTAGTTACGTGATATGTAAATTCCCAAATTCATCTCACATTAAACTTTCTTGAAATTGTATTGCGTCTCCTTTTAATCCCGATAGTCGTGAAGCAGCGTCTGCTGCCGTAGCTCATCGGCGACATGATTGACTGCCTCCGACCACCCCGCTGCGTGTGCCGTCATCATTGTCGCCGTCTATCGGCCAACCGGCGCGGGGTCGTGAGAGAAAGGGGCCGGCGGGGGAGCACGGCGCTTTAGAGCTTCGTCTCGGCAATGCCACGGCAAAACGACAGCGGCGGGGACATCGGCGGCGCCAGTTGACTGTGGAGGCGGCGGTCACTCAGACATCGGCAGTGCTGTTGGCTCCAGATGCCGCAACGCAGGTAACGGCGCCGGTTGTGTGGGAGGTGGGCGGGGACATTGCGTTATCTGGCGGGACAAAATGTTGTCGTGTCCGTCACATATGATTTGATAATTAACAGGTGTTAAGATTCCAAATGTATGGCATTCGGAAAGGCATCTCTCTCTCCCTTTCAGCAATTTTGGCATGGCTTATCATCCATGAAAAATAATTTGATTCAATGGTATATCTAATTATAGATGAACCACAATGCGCTAGAATAATTTCAGTGGTTTCCAATACAACGAGCTGGAATATCCTTTACCACGAACAGCGGCACTGTGGTTGTGGTTTTGCCGACGAAATAATTTTTGACGAAATAATTTTGACGTAATAGTTTTCTGACCTTATTAAAACATACTCTAAAATATGTTTTCACCAATTTACTTTGTTGGCTTTCTATCCTAGTTGGGGGTCTTTTTCACGTAAAAATGAAGAGTCCACATTTGTTGAAAAGAAAGAAGTCAGAAAACTTACAATTAAACAAGATAACAGATGTTAACATATTCCTTAAAATTGAACTAATGTTTGATTGAACTAATGTTTGTCGCTTTAAAGGATTAAATTTATGCCATTGTTTATTTTAATGTTATGACATTGAATGTTTGTTTGCAACAATCTGTAAACGAAAGACGATGTATTTCAAAGAATCAGTCTTAAAATGAATATGAAAAGGCATCTTGTTAATGACGAATTTTGCAGTTACCAGCTGGTTAAATGTTAAAATGCATATACAATAAAATATTAATGTTAGAATTAAGCAGTACATGTTAACATGAACTTCAAATATTTTCTGAAGTTATTAATAAGAATGTGTTGCTATTGGAAATGACGTTTTGATGGCAAATAATTGTAGGAATTTATTGTAATATATTAGGATAATGTTGTCTCACATCAAGTAGCTTTTTTTATTCGGGTCGTAGTAACAAACCAAGATTAATCGAAACAAACAAAATTAGGCCCAACCGTGGATTAATCTACTCATTGGATCAGAATAACGAAGGCGGCGGCGAGTAGGTCATGGATACGTGATGGAGAGCCGTCTGGAAATGCAGCGTGCGTTTGATTGGAGGCTCCTGTCAGACACGTAGCGGTACACGTGATCGGAGAAAGATCTGACATGCACTGGTCGTGTCATCTGACGTGACCAGCCAGGCAGCTGGGCAGTGGCGTTTTTACCTGTGGCAGTCGCTTCGCTCCGATTTGGAGTAGGCTCTTCAACTATTATTTCAATGGTCAACGGAATATTGGAACGACGATGCCGAGATTAGATAAAAGAATAGTGTTTTGTGCTGGAACAACACTGTGTTCGAGGTAAATATAATCAATTGAGCCAAGTTTTGGTCAATTTCCTCTGCTTTACTTTTCTTTCATATTGAATGCACTTTAGACTTCAAGATGAACTACGTGTAAGTTATAGTATCCTAAGTGCGCAACATCAAGTACACCATAGCGTTAAGAAAATCTAATCATTATCTCTCGTTTTCGGTATGTCGACGTCAAGTTTATAAATTCGACGATTGATACGATTGTAGTTGAATCTAAATAGTATTTATTAATTACTGGATTTAATGAAATTTAAAAATAACATTACGTTCTAAGAATCGATAATAAACTTCGAGAAAACCATGATCGAGATATCCTCTCATGTAATATTTTTGATTCCTAAACTAGGAGCAATACTCGAATCCTAGTTGTAGTGAAAAAAAATTATTGAGAATGCTCATTTCCCTTCTCTGCAGTCACTATTCCGTGACCAATCCGTCTATACATCAACCCCAAAGTTGAACAATTACTACTAATGCCCAGAAAAGAGAAGATGGAAACGAAGTTGAATAGCCTAAACGTATTGTAAACTGTTGTCCCTGGCCAATTTTCAATGAAAATTGTATTGTTTTTACTTTGTTTCCTTTCCTTGTACATTTTGTATTGAAAAAATAACTTCATTTCACATTTAACAAAACTAATTAACCCTAGAATAGAAGAAAAGCACAACAGGACGCTGTGCCGTGTTCCGCTCCCGGGGTGAAACTTGAAACAGTAAAAGGGGGGGGGGGGGGCTGAGGAGCCTGGGGCGGCGAGGGATGTAGACCGTGGTGGACGCGAGAAGGGAAACCAACCGCCCGTTGACCACCAGAGGTTGGACATCGCGTCGCGACACGGCGGCGGCGCCGAGACGATTGGCTTTCGCTGGCGAACATCTGGATCGGGAGACTTCGCCGCAGCTGGTGCTGTATCGAGCAGAATGCGCGCCCGCCTGCGAGAGGGAAAGTGCGGGATTTATGGGCGATCGTCGAGGTCTCGGGGATAAGTGGTGGATGCGAAGGAAATCGCTTCTGTCGGTGGGTATGTAAATCGTGAGATTATAACGTGAATGATGGGACGTACTCCCACTGTTCTGTATCGTTGGGCGTATTGGAGGGAGATCGATGAAAAGAGTGAAAGATGGAAGGAGTGGTGTGGTTCAGGTGGAGTCGCCGCCGGGAGTAGAGCACTTAATCAGATGATGGATGAGGGTAAAGAACGAATATAACACGGTTTGTATCAGAGACTAATGATAATCTGCCAGAATCCTTTCGAGTAGTCGGACAATACTGAAACTCGGAGGATGACAGAATGTAGAATTTGCCTCTCACTATTTCAGGTGCTTATGGATTTCGTAAAGTAAGTGAAATTGTTAGAAAATTTTAACTATTTTTATATTTCATTTTCACGTTAAACTGAGGTAAAAATGAGAAATTTTAAAGGGGGTACTGAAGTATGTCCCTTTTGAAGATTATAACGTCGTGAACGCTACGAGGAAACGTTTCATGTAGAAAACAAAGCCAATGAATTTTGTACTGAATTTGGACGTTTTGTCCTTGAAGTGTGTGCGCAAATTATCGAGATCCCGCGCAGCGTTTTCTAGGGATCCGCAAACGTTATCGTGTCTAGGAAAATTTTTAAACGAAGGTAGAACTTTATATCCTTTAGTAGCCACGCTCTTTACTATCGCAATCCAGGCTTCTCTTGTTTCTGCCGAGTTAAACAGATTACTCACGCTTGCTTTTGTCCGCTTTTCAAAGATTTATTTAAATGCCTTCCATAACTTCGTAAAGTTTACATGTTGCTCATAACTTCAACCAATTGTAGAATCCACATCAATTCAATTTTTGGAAGTACAAAACGTGACACAACGCGTATCATTTGACACACCTTCAAATCTATCGTACTATAATACATCGCTTACAATACTGTTTTATATGAATTGCAGCGCAGGTCGTAACGTTCTAAGCCATTTTTAATTTCCTGTTTTTTTAAACAATGTTGAATTTTATGATCCTTACCATTGGGAATTTTTCGAAAATTTTGGCCTTTTTATGTAAATATTCGGGCTTCAAAAATAGGATAACCTATTACTTAACAAAGAGCTATGCATAGGATTATAGCATCTGTTAAATTTAGAATGTGTCGCTTACAACATTGTTAGGCCCATTCTTCAATTGCCTTGACTGGGTTTGCAAAAATAATGATGTTAGCAGAGGAGGTTCGAGGGGTCTACAAGTTAGAGAATCAATGATTTTGAAGATTTTTATTCGGCAGAGATTTCTGAGCCAAGCATGTAATGTGAGCACGACAGTTATATCCATAAACATATACAAGCAGTTCCGTTCTGACATAGTTGTTTATGCAATTCGTTTATAATGGTATGTTTTATTGCATGAGTACACCTTTTGAAAACGAAGTTTGGAGCGGTTTTTCAAATTTGTAAGATTGCAACAAAGCAACATTGTAAACCAGTTGCATACGCTATTTTTTGTATAACAGTATTATAAATTTATAAGAAAATCAAACTTAAGTTTGCGAAACAACTTTCTTGTGACGTCTCGGTTACGAGAAAACTGTTTTCGGCTGTTCCGTCTACCTTTACTTCCCCACGATTCTCTCGCTGCGATTGGCTGAACGTAGGATGACGCAATCATTCGTGCCTTAAAATTCTAAAACGTAATCATTTGTGCCATAAAATATCCGATTATGAACGATTTCGTGCAACAGGTAAGGTTGTTTATAATGCTGGTATCTAAAAAAAGACATTTTCTTTAAGGGCTTCGGTTGATCAGCCCGTGATCCTCATTATACTCCTCTGGAACAAGTGACGAACGCGAACAAGCGAGGGCGTGCGTCATCGGAGGCTTGTTAAGCGCGTTGAGGGCGGGAGGCTGCTCGGTTCCGTGGCGTGGCTGGCGTGGGGTGGGGTGGCGTGTCGTGTCGGCGGATGACCTGCAAGGGCAGCGCACCACGCCACGCGCATCCTGGCTCTCGGAAGCCGACACGACACGCACCCCGCGTTACGACTCCTCCGCAGCCCTACGACTCTTCGGGGCAGGGGCGAAGGCCAAGGCCAATTCTTGTGAAGTAAAACGTTGCCAATAAATGGTATTAGTAATAATAATAATAATAATAATAATAATAATAATAATAGTAATAATAACAATAACAATAATAGTAATAGTAACAGTGATAGTAATGGTATTCATATAATACTGGTAATGGTAGAACGTACACGTAGGCTTCCGCGGCTCACGTCCATTACTTCTAGGCTGTCCGGGTGACGCCGCGTCGTTGGCAGATAGGCCGGTAGAACGTGTCAAGAGTCGCTGATGCTCCACAACACATTGGTTCTGAGTGCAACAAAGAGATCATTTTCCCAAAAGGAGCAGACGCTGGTAAGCTTCGGCCCGCTGAGTTTCGAAATCGAAGACAATTCGTTTTTGTGTGTAGCAACTCTTCGGTTCCTCTCATTTGTATTTTGTGTTTAGCCAATGTATATCACGTAAAGGGAATTGCCTTTGGCACCGTTGGATCTTGGGGGTCCTAGTCGGTCACCCAACCAGAAACCCGCGATGTTTCAAATTCACTTAATCTTCGTGACTTCATGTAGTTAACGAATTCGGCTAGCAACCCCGGTTTTGCTGTTTTGGCCTTTCACGAGACAGAAGGAAACCACGAAAACCTCGGACAGGATGCCGGCACGGGGATTGAACCAGACTCGCGAGTGCGAAGTCAGCGCTAAAAACAATTGCTTGAGTGATTATTGTAATTAAATATTTCTCGTTAGTTAACAATTCTAAATATTTTGTCTGAATCTGTTTTTATTTTGTAAGAAAAGGCAAAGAAGTAAAGTTCCGATTTATTTTTATCTATTTATATTGTCTGTTTAATGTAAATTAATATTATTGTGTTTGCGTGAACTCCCTTTCCACGAAACCGCATTTTATTATATTTAATTTAAGAAGAATATTAATACATGTACACTGGCTGAAAATAAACTACTCTAATATTCTTGTGACAATCGTTTTTCGAAATATTTTAAAGAAAACTTATAGGAAGATTTTGGTTTTCATGTGAGTTTTCTTGCCATTTTGAAATAATGTACGGCGATTATTTCTAAAAGAATCACTAGAATTCTAGCCGGGAGTGATATTTACAAAGAAATTTACATTTTAATACCACAAAGTGTTTATACAATGTTATAGAATTGTAAGGAAATATCTCTAAACTGCCTCACTCAATCACTCGTAAGTTAACGGTAATTCATTTAATGTTAACCATTCTTCCATTGTTGTTGTCGCAGTTCAATGCCTTAGTGAAATCGACCTTGTTATTAGTGCTTTCATTGTAGTGACAATTGTGGCTGAATTGGTTTTGTACTTGGTTCAGAATTTTTATAATTTCTATTCATTCCCTCAGCTATGCAACGTTGATCACAAACCACACCTATTCATTTCATTTAACAAAGGGACTCTATAGTACTTATATACGAGCACATTATCCCGCTGAAGTTTCCAAGCACCCATTGATTGTCACAAAATCTACCGGAACAGAGTGTTGCCCCCGGAACTTCAGTGACGTCGAAACTAGCAGGTTGGCTGATTGTGCAGGTGGAGCTCAATTCTTTCCGTAGGCGTTTCCAGTATTTGTTAGAGGATGATATGTTGCTCAACTGCTCTCACGGGTGAATCCAGGGCAGAATTGTGTCGAAACGTCTCAATTTATTCACGAACGGTAACCATCATGATAGACTGCGGTTGGATACTGCAATGCCTTAGTAGGTTAGCGCATGTAGAGATATGAACTGTCTGAAGTTTTTCCTCATTTCTCAGTAAATAATGTTGCGCATTTATGTTAATATTATTTGTACGATTCATTACCGGTTTTATGTTAATTTCAATAGAAAAGCATTATATTTCTTATCCTTTACTGGAAATAGTTTAACAGTATCGAACGTAATATTGGATTTTTCTTCACATTTC
Organism: Gryllus longicercus; assembly: GCA_038098605.1. Taxonomy (NCBI): domain Eukaryota; kingdom Metazoa; phylum Arthropoda; class Insecta; order Orthoptera; family Gryllidae; genus Gryllus; species Gryllus longicercus. The sequence continues at coordinate 102 of JAZDUA010000959.1, read as the reverse complement.
TTTCTTGTTGCTTTCTTCTACGAAGTACGAGGAATGTACCCTAAAATGTAAATTAAATAACCGAACGAACTTTTTTTCGGGAATTCTCTTTTTGGGAGTTTT
>JAZDUA010000511.1:1085000-1122888 GCA_038098605.1 Gryllus longicercus | reverse complement strand
TTGAACTTTTAGCAGTCTTTGCATACCCTAAATTTATTTATTTATTTACGTCAAAACAGTTAAAAACTGTGTGTGACGTGCTATGGGGAGATGTTAATTTGAAGATACATTTATGTTCAGAAGCAAAACAAGGGGCGATCTCAGCATTTGCTCGAAGATCAGGGAAACTGGACGAAAACCTGATCGAGATGGGGGTCATTGACAGCTTTTACTAGTGGTTGCTTAAAACGTTCTCTGTAAAATTATATAACGATTCATTTAAAATGGAAGTTCGCTGATTGATCCTTTTGTGAAATACTATAGGTGGATGAAGAACTTAGCTAAGTATCTTCAACACTAAGGTATTTTGCGGACGACATAATGAACCTCCGCTGAGCTACGTAATAACAATATTTACATATATTAATTTTATACAATAATTTACATATGACGCAATGCATTATAAGGTAAATACCTTGATTTCGATTCAAATTTACAAAAGATAGTTCTCGACTGTACTCTTGCCAGGCTCGTTTTGTGTGTTACGCTGGGACTAAGCAATGTTGCCAATTAAGATTGAAGTTAACTGGAATGATACACATAATTTGCAATAAGAAAGAAAAAATATTATATAGATAAATGAGTAAGTTTAAACAATTGTATGAACATTGAATATGTAAGAAATATACATCACGCATGACCCTATGTACAACTTAGAATGGCGAAGTGAAGCCACAGTCTTAAAGATTAATACAATATCTATAAATTTAAAATACTTGGCATTTTTCCAGATGTACACACGAGGCTTCCACTGAAGCAAACTGATAGTTTCTTTGAACGGTCTTGATCTGTATGTGTCATCACGTATTATTTGTGCGATTTAAAGTATTTACGCTGAATGTTAAATGTTATCATGTCCAAGTGTATGTTTATTTATAGTGTTATTGAGTTCAAAGTTGATTACGTCACTAATTCAATTGATATTTTACAGTCTCTTGCCTCGAGTGGTTACCAACTGTAAATTCTAGGATATTGCAACTTTTAACCACTTTGCTTTCGTTGAGCGTCTGTGATTCCCAAGAGTTCAATACAAAAACGGCGTGGGAGGTACGGGAGAAAGAGGGAGAGAAAGAAAAAGAGGAAGAACAGAAAAACATCCAAACGAACAAGTACCAAGTGACAACGAATTAGTAAACTATTAACACAGTTTGCTTATTGTCCTTAATCGATGGAAAGTGAATATTGGGGTGCAATGAATTTTTCTAGTACCCTGAATGGCAGGTTCATTGCCAGGTGGTTAGGGGGGATGTTGAGACTTGGCTCATTTTTTTGTAGTTAAGGAGAAGTTTTCTTCTTTTATTTCTGCTGTTTTTAGATCTCCATGGAGAGTAGAGTTGTTCACATACCAAGGAGCACGAGTGTCTTACTAGACCGAAACCTCCGCAGAAATTTCAATGTTTGAGGTGCATTCTCCGCTTCATAACTGGATTCCGCGCTTCCGAATTGGTTGTACAGTAGAACCCCGGTAATCCGAACTGATTATGGGTGTGGTCTGTTCGGTTTCGGAAATGTTCGGATTATGCGAAAAAATATACCTTACATATACAAATACATCAAATATATGATTACCAGACAATGCAGCATGGCGTGCGATGTGAGAAAATGGCAGTGGGGCGTAGCGATCGCATCATTAAACAGATTCAGTACTTTACTGCTCAACAAAATTACCGATTTGGCAAGTTCCTCTAAGTCAAATTACTGCTACGTAAACATGTGATGTACATCGGAGTTGCCAGTGCAAGAAACATTTCATTTCGACAACTTGTTTTTCAATAATCACTTGTTCTGTTCTGCATTAATTACAAAATCCTTTCTCTGCACTTCAAATAAACATTTTATTTATTTTATTTCTCCTCCATCCCGAATTTTGTTTGGAATATCCGAAACTTCGGATTTGCGTGGTTTGGGATTAGCGAGGTCCTGCTGTATGAAAAAGCGCGTCCACTTTGCCGTAGAGATGGACGGCCGCGCGCGGACCGAGGGGCGCGCCGGTGGCTGCTTGCTGGGCGGAGGGTGGAATGGGGAGGGGGCGGGGCGGAGGGGGCGTCGCCCTTTTGTTCGCCCGCGGCGCCGCGGAAGGGCAGCTGCTCGCCTCGAGCGGGAAGTGACCGACCAGCCGCTCCTCTGGGGACGGCGGGCGGACGGCTCTGGGTTTACTGCCGCACGCGTTACTGACCCCGCCCCGCTGCGCCCCTCACCGACCCGCCCCCTCACCGCCCCGCCCCGCCCCGTCCCGCCCCGCCCCGCCCCGCCCCGCCCCGCATCGCCCATTTCCCCCGCCCCGACCAGCCCCGCCCCTCACCGCCCCGCCCCGCCCCTCACGGCCCCGCCCCTCACCGCCCCGCCCCGCCCCTCACCGCCCCGCCCCGCCCCTCACCGCCCCGTCCCGCCCCGCCCCTCACCGCCCCGCCCTGTCCCGCTCCGTCCCGTCCCGCCCCGTCCCGTCCCGCATCGCCCATTTCCCCCGCCCCGACCAGCCCCGCCCCTCACCGCCCCGCCCCGCCCATTTCGCCCGCCCCGACAAGCCCCGCCCCGCCCAGACCAATCCCCCCACCCCTACCCTCCGCCCCGACCAGCCCCGCCCCTCTCCCCGCCCAGCCTATTACCCCCGCCCCGCCCGTTCCCCACGCCCCGACCAGCCCCGTCCCGCCCCGCCCCACCCAACTCCTCCCTCGTCAAGCTCGTCCCACCCCCCGCCTCACGCCATCTCGCCCGCCACCACCACACTCCACCCATCTCCACCCTACCATGCTTCGCCTCATCCTATCCTCCCCGCCTTGCCCTGCGCTGCCCTGCTTCGACCCACCCGCACCATCCCGTCCCGCTTTGCCACGCCACGCTCTGCTCCACACCGCTCAGTCCCGCCTCATCCCGCCTCTCCCCGCCCCGCTCAGTTCCATTCCGCTCCGCCTCACCCTACCCCTACTCACCCTCAATCTGTCCCGCCCGCCTCTTCCCGTCCAGTCCCGCCTGGCACTGATATGTCACGCCCTTCCCAGCTCCGGTCCTCCCCGCCTCGCACTACTTAGCTCGGCACTGTCCTGCCTCGCTCTGCCCCTCTCAGCTTCGCCCCGCCCTGCGCTGCCGTGCCATGATCCGTCCAGCTGCGATCCGTCTTGCCCCACTCCACTCCGTCCCCCTCCTCTATCCTACGCCTCTCTCCATCCCTCCTCGCCGAGCCTCGTATTATCCATCTCTAGCCTGCTTCTTCCCACCTGCTCTCTCTGTAATGAGCTCCCGTCTCACTCCACTCTTCCCCACCCCTCCTTTTGCCTCCCCGCCATTCCACAACGCTATTCCGCTCCGCACCTCTCCACGCCACTCCATTCCACTCCTCTCCACACCCCACTACTCCCCACCTTACCTCTCGCCACCCCACCCCACTTCGCTCCCCACCGCATCCCCCAACTCTCGTCATCCCACTCCACCCCGCTACTCCTCACCTCTCGCCACCCCGCTACGCCCCGCTCCGTTCCGATCCACTGCACTCCACTCCACTCCACTCCACTCCGCTCCGCTCCGCCCTATCCAGCACTGCTTCTCCCTGTTCAGCCCCGCTCGACTCCGCTCCTCCCCGTCCCTCCCGTCCACCACACCACCTCCCGTCCACCACGTTGGCCTCGCCCTACCCTTCTCTGCTCCGACCCTCTCCACTCCGCCCCTTTTCGTTCCACTCCATCCCGCTCTGTCCCATTTCGCCCCGCCCCACCCCGCCCCGCCCCGCCCCACCCCACCTTACCTTACTTCGCTCCGCCTCGCTCCACCCCGCCTCTCCGCGCCTCGCTCTGCCCCGTCCCGCCGTGCATCAGCACGTGTTCTGCACTCGCGAAATGCAAGTCAGTTTCTTGTGGCTCGAAACGTAAGTTCTCCCAACAGCACTTCTGGAATCTTGATATTTCGAGAGTTAGTTTCCTCACTTTTGTGGTTTCATTGCGGTGTTTGAACATCAGAGAAATATCGTACGTTCGTTGTTCTTTTTAAAACTTGCGAATAGGATGTAAGTTTTTAAAATAGTAACTTTGTTACGTTTACTTCCGTCGTTTGTGATTTCCTTCTATTTCCTAGAGACAGATTTGTGAGTCAACTTTAAAAATGAGTGTTCTTTGTAACTGACTCCTAATTCACGAAATTTCAACGTTTGAAATGAAAGAACTTGTAAATGATGACTCATTTCTATTACAGAAGCCGCCAGAACTCCATTTGTTTCTCTTTTAACCCCCTTTTAATCCGTTTACATAAACCGTATAACTTAGCATTGACCATGCTGTTTGAATAACCATTTTTTTTAAATTAAACCAAATACTGAGGCCTATAAGGCGGCAATCTCGCAAAGAATAAAGAAGAGTGAATTAATAGAAGAAGAATTGTAGTCCTTGGAACCCATGATTTTCCGAAGCTGGAGCAAACCCAACCACGAAAAGCGGCATGTCTAAACGAAGATGGCAATGCATGGCTACCACTACCAATTGTGCAAAAGACAAAATATTTCCACGAACCGGACAGTGAATGCGTGTGCAATCTATGTGAAAACCGTGCCCAACATACGATTACTAATAACATCATGCAGAAACTAGACAAAACTCTGACAGAAATTGGTGACAATAGGCGTGTGAAACGCGACCAAATAAGTTAATGTAACTATTATATGTAAATGCGTTATTGCGTGCCCTTTGTTGTTGTTTTTTTGTTTCGCGTATAGGCCACTTCGGACCACGCGTGCATCCTGCTTCAGCAGGTACAAGGACCTTTCTGGGGAGGGGGGAGATCACCATTTTAGCTGAATCCCGATTTTTATTCCCCAAGGTTTTTAGTCCGGGGGTATGGACGATGAGCTGATGAAAGTGAAGGATGAAAGGTACTTGCGTGTAAAAGATCCTCCAGCCTAAATGACGTAGCCTCTGAGCCAAATTCAAATCGCCTGTTTCTCGCCCAAGAAATACCCTCTTTCTCTGCTAGTTGGTGAAAGGAGCGTAGCGAAATTTACGTGGTCAGACGGAAGAGCAGGCCTAATGGCCTGAGTCTCGCCACGTAAAATAAGGCATTAATTCAATTCAATTCAATTCAAAGGTCGGCACACACATTCATCCATGCCCGTGGCAGCACTCGAACCCGCGGTCTTTTGGTTCGAGATCGCTACGCCACTATTGCCCTAACTATCTCGGCCAATTTGACAGGTCTTTGATCGTTATTAATTGTTGGACATTTTTTGATACGGTTGGAACGTCTAGAAATACATTTTCTTGAAGAGATGAATGGAGTTACGCATATAAGTGGCTGGCATCGGTAGCCGAATTAACCACACTCCATGAAATGGCGGAAGTTCAGCAACTCAAGACACCGCGGATTCCTGGTTGGGGCGACCATCGAGGAAATGTCAATTCTACAATTCGACTACTAACCCATTGATTTTACTTTCAAATAGAACCCAAATAGAGAACACTAGTATACGTCGAGGGTCCTACAAAATTTTGCGGATGCAGCACAAGCAGCAATTAGAGCCTACGTTTTTATAGTACAATATGTATCGCATTTGAATTAACACAGCTGAGCTCTGGATCTTGTACTGTAAATATCAGCGTACACTCAAACATGCTGAGATTTTTCTGTCTATATTTTTTTCCAAATTATTCAGACTGTAATTTTTTGGCCTATATTTTAAAGACAGGATATTAGCATAAAATCACTGCTTTATATCAATACATAAATTACATGTGATTCATAAATACAGCATCGTTTCGGCATTTAATAATTTTCTATTGTCAGGCTTAATGGTTAAAGCGAATTTAAAATGATATATGGATTATTTGTATTAATTGTTTGAATTAACTAATTCAAACTTGCTGAGTTGCACTCAAATTAAATTTTAACCTCGGATTACTTATTTTAATATAGATTTTTCCTCCTTGCTACCTCACCTACCACCTACATAATCTTTGGGTTGATTGCGTAGGTTTCCGCTGCCGGAGTTTGTATTTTCTAGGCTATTCAGGATGCGCCGCGCCTCTCTCGTGGTGGCTGACGTTTCAGCCAACACGTTGCGGCCTTCCTCAGAGCGTATTGCTGACGGCAGTAATCTAATCTTGACACTTGTTCTGCGAGGCAGTCTGCGCTTTTACCGAGGCGGTAGCAAATGCCGATGCTAGTGTGCGAGTCACAGTTGTGATAATTTGGGGTTGCCGCTAACTGCGTCGTGTCTGCGGCCGTCCGCTGCCACCAAACGTCATTTTGATAACGAGATGGGCGCTTGCTATTTCGACTGCAAGGACATCACATCTGGTTCTGCTTTTAGATGTTGTTCTACTATTTAATGGAGAGTTGAGTCAATTTCGCCCGTTCTGAAGCTGCTGCTTCTAGACTCTTTTTATATATTTTTTTTATCTGCCAATTTCTGTATTTTTTCCTTTCAGCTTCTTTCTTTTCTTCCCTTTCAGCCTATTCTATTAGTTTCTTGCTATTTTGCCGGTTTCTGCTTTTTCATGTTCTTTTCTTATTTCTCCCGTTATTTCTTTCACCGGGTTCTTGTATTTTTCCTGCCAGTTTCTTCGTGTAGGTTCTTCATCTTTTTCCTTGATTCTCAAGACGTGTACACAGTGTTGGATCCGTCGCTCTCTGAGCGTGGCCCCGTGGCTCTCTGTGCGGGCGCGTGCGTGGGTATGGGCGTAGCGGCCTCACACGCGACCACCCCTCGACACGCCTCTCCCCGGCGCCTGCGGCTAGGGCTCTCGCCTGCCCCGCATCCCCCCACAAAACATCCATGTTAATGAACCGATGTTTCTGGCCGAAAATAGCCATGTTTAAAAACATATATGCTTTTTTTTCATCCCATCCCCGCCCCCTTGCGTCCCCGCCTCACCCCCACATCTCCCATCCTTCCCTACAACCCCAGTCCTTTCCCCGCATCACCCGCCCCACTCCCGTCTCCCCGCCTCACCCCCACATCCCTCGCCCCACCCCACAACTCTGCACCTTCCCCAATCACACGTCCCACTCCCGTCTCTCCGTCTCACCCCCACGTCCCCCGCCCTACCCCACATCCCTTGGTCTTTCCCCGCATCACCCGCCCCACTCCCGTCTCCCCGCCTCACCCCCACATCCCCCGCCCCACCCCACAACTCTGCACCTTCCCCAATCACACGTCCCACTCCCGTCTCTCCGACTCACCCCCACATCCCCCGTCCCACCCCACAACTCTGCTCCTTCCCCAATCACACGTCCCACTCCCGTCTCTCCGTCTCACCCCCACGTCCCCCGCCCTACCCCACATCCCTTGGTCTTTCCCCGCATCACCCGCCCCACTCCCGTCTCCCCGCCTCACCCCCACATCCCCCGCCCCACCCCACAACTCTGCACCTTCCCCAATCACACGTCCCACTCCCGTCTCTCTGTCTCACCCCCACGTCCCCCGCCCTACCCCACATCCCTTGGTCTTTCCCCGCATCACCCGCCCCACTCCCGTCTCCCCGCCTCACCCCCACATCCCCCGCCCCACCCCACAACTCTGTTCCTTCCCCGCATCACCCGCCCCACTCCCGTCTCCCCGCCTCACCCCCACATCCCCCGCCCCACCCCACAACTCTGTTCCTTCCCCAATCACACGTCCCACTCCCGTCTCTCCGTCTCACCCCCACGTCCCCCGCCCTACCCCACATCCCTTGGTCTTTCCCCGCATCACCCGCCCCACTCCCGTCTCCCCGCCTCACCCCCACATCCCCCGCCCCACCCCACAACTCTGTTCCTTCCCCAATCACACGTCCCACTCCCGTCTCTCCGACTCACCCCCACATCCCCCGCCCCACCCCACAACTCTGTTCCTTCCCCAATCACACGTCCCACTCCCGTCTCTCCGTCTCACCCCCACGTCCCCCGCCCTACCCCACATCCCTTGGTCTTTCCCCGCATCACCCGCCCCACTCCCGTCTCCCCGCCTCACCCCCACATCCCCCGCCCCACCCCACAACTCTGTTCCTTCCCCAATCACACGTCCCACTCCCGTCTCTCCGACTCACCCCCACATCCCCCGTCCCACCCCACAACTCTGCTCCTTCCCCAATCACACGTCCCACTCCCGTCTCTCCGTCTCACCCCCACGTCCCCCGCCCTACCCCACATCCCTTGGTCTTTCCCCGCATCACCCGCCCCACTCCCGTCTCCCCGCCTCACCCCCACATCCCCCGCCCCACCCCACAACTCTGCACCTTCCCCAATCACACGTCCCACTCCCGTCTCTCCGTCTCACCCCCACGTCCCCCGCCCTACCCCACATCCCTTGGTCTTTCCCCGCATCACCCGCCCCACTCCCGTCTCCCCGCCTCACCCCCACATCCCCCGCCCCACCCCACAACTCTGTTCCTTCCCCAATCACACGTCCCACTCCCGTCTCTCCGACTCACCCCCACATCCCCCGTCCCACCCCACAACTCTGCTCCTTCCCCAATCACACGTCCCACTCCCGTCTCTCCGTCTCACCCCCACGTCCCCCGCCCTACCCCACATCCCTTGGTCTTTCCCCGCATCACCCGCCCCACTCCCGTCTCCCCGCCTCACCCCCACATCCCCCGCCCCACCCCACAACTCTGCACCTTCCCCAATCACACGTCCCACTCCCGTCTCTCCGTCTCACCCCCACGTCCCCCGCCCTACCCCACATCCCTTGGTCTTTCCCCGCATCACCCGCCCCACTCCCGTCTCCCCGCCTCACCCCCACATCCCCCGCCCCACCCCACAACTCTGCACCTTCCCCAATCACACGTCCCACTCCCGTCTCTCTGTCTCACCCCCACGTCCCCCGCCCTACCCCACATCCCTTGGTCTTTCCCCGCATCACCCGCCCCACTCCCGTCTCCCCGCCTCACCCCCACATCCCCCGCCCCACCCCACAACTCTGCACCTTCCCCAATCACACGTCCCACTCCCGTCTCTCCGTCTCACCCCCACGTCCCCCGCCCTACCCCACATCCCTTGGTCTTTCCCCGCATCACCCGCCCCACTCCCGTCTCCCCGCCTCACCCCCACATCCCCCGCCCCACCCCACAACTCTGCACCTTCCCCAATCACACGTCCCACTCCCGTCTCTCTGTCTCACCCCCACGTCCCCCGCCCTACCCCACATCCCTTGGTCTTTCCCCGCATCACCCGCCCCACTCCCGTCTCCCCGCCTCACCCCCACATCCCCCGCCCCACCCCACAACTCTGCACCTTCCCCAATCACACGTCCCACTCCCGTCTCTCCGTCTCACCCCCACGTCCCCCGCCCTACCCCACATCCCTTGGTCTTTCCCCGCATCACCCGCCCCACTCCCGTCTCCCCACCTCACCCCCACATCCCCCGCCCCACCCCACAACTCTGCACCTTCCCCAATCACACGTCCCACTCCCGTCTCTCTGTCTCACCCCCACGTCCCCCGCCCTACCCCACATCCCTTGGTCTTTCCCCGCATCACCCGCCCCACTCCCGTCTCCCCGCCTCACCCCCACATCCCCCGCCCCACCCCACAACTCTGTTCCTTCCCCAATCACACGTCCCACTCCCGTCTCTCCGTCTCACCCCCACGTCCCCCGCCCTACCCCACATCCCTTGGTCTTTCCCCGCATCACCCGCCCCACTCCCGTCTCCCCGCCTCACTCCCGCCGCCCCCGCGCCTCCAACTCCGACCCCGGCCCCGCACCACCACATCCTCCGCGTCGCCCCGTCCCGCCACCCCTTGTCACGACACCTGCAAGCCGTCCCTTCCGCGTCCCATAAAGGACGTAACAGTGGGAACACGCCGCGTGGCTAACAAAAAGTAGTGGAATCCTGGATTCACTATTAACCCTTTGAAGCAGAATAGGTGTTTAATTTTTTGAATGTCCATCAACACTTAATAATTGTGCTGAGATTGAAAAATCATATACAAATTTTTGGGTTTTCTTCGTGAAGTGCCTTGAAAGTTCGTATCGGGAGAGATGGCTCAGGGCATCAACTGATGTAACTGCAGTCTCTCTGATTCGGAGGTCCTAGTTTCGAGTCCTGCCGGTGACAGGATTTTCGACACTAGCTTGTTAGCTAGGTCGAATTCAGTCGCTGTCTGGAGGAGAATTCTAGTGGCCGGCTGGTGTGATCGGTAGTTTTCCGTGGTTTCTCCGATCAACACCAGGCGAATGCTAGAGTAGTACCCTACCAAACGGGCAACGGACCGCGCGCCATCTAACCTTCCTCTTCCTTGTCCGATCTTCACACACTTACACTAACATTACCTCACATGCTGAGAGACCCGTCAGGTGCTAAGAGCTTGTTCGGGCTGAGGCCCTGCCTCGTTGGTAGGAGATACCTGGTTGGGAAAAAGCCCGCTAGCCGACGGTAGGTCAGCGCCGGATCTCGCCATCCAGATGGACAAGATCACCTGTACCTCCCGAGCAAACACCATGCATTACACTTACGAGACAAATGACCCTGGTAGTTGACGTGCCCGGGATCAGTAAAAAAATCATTTGAAAGTACGTTCTAAATTTGGTATTTTTCACTATTTAGTTTTATGAAGTGTAGTATTTGTGTAAACTTTTATAAACTGTTAAGTATAGCATTTGAATAAACTTTTATAAACTATATCTTATTATGTATTCAGCAGTAACATCAGGAACACACGTTATTATAGTTAATACACGAAGGGCATTCTGAATATATCTTAATGATTTCACTTGAATTTTTAAACAGAACTAGATTGTGTGTCGGTAAGATCCCGACGAAGACGACGCGAGGGTCAGGATTAGTCACAGTGTGCGCGCGCCCCGCCTACGGTCGGAGCTCTGCCCCAACTTTCCGGCCGGCGATAAGGCCTCCTGGAGATAAGGCCGAGGAAGGCGGTGCGGCGCGATACAGGCGGCCTTGGAATTCCTCACGACGCGACCGAGAACGGCTCCGATGCCTTCGGTTTGTGCGGGGATACGGCGCTCTGAGACGAGAGAGGTTTCCAACCATTCGGATTCAAACTTTACGAAACTGTGTTCTGATTTATTTTATGTAACATTTAGTTTCGTCAGAAAAAAATAGTGGAAAAAAACGCTTGTAACATATGAAGGATAAATGTAATCTGCGCATGTTTTGTTGAGCTCCAAATATGCCTACACCACTCTCTATTTTCTAAAGTCAAACTTTACGAAACTGTGATCTGATTTATTTTATGTAACATTTAGTTTCGTCAGAAAAAAATAGTGAAAAAAAAACGCTTGTAACATATGAAGGATAAATGTAATCTGCGCATGTTTTGTTGAGCTCCAAATATCCCTACACCACTCTATTTTCTAAAGTCAAACTTTACGAAACTGTGATCTGATTTATTTTATTTAACATTTGGTTTCGTCAGAAAACAGCATGTAACACATGAAGGCACGCGAATATTGCGCACGTTTTGGTGAGCTCCAAGTATCCCTACACTACCCTCTTTCTATACATAGTTGTGGGGTTTGTAAATTGCGGACCAGAAGGAAAAATGAGAGTTTTAGCTCATATGTACATTGCGGACCGACTATCTCATCCCCTCTCGGATAAAAGTGGAAGGTGACACTTTATTTTCGAAGAACATTTTCATAGCTATTAGTTTTAAAACATAACTCCCTCTCCAATTTTCCAGACTAGCATTTCGTTTGAAACATGGATTGGTTAAAGCTGATTTTCATTCAATTGAAACATTCGTCAGCTGAATGAATTCTGCTTTTATTTTGCATTTTATATTCTTCTATTTTGTCAACTAATATTAAAGAACGCCGAGCTTGAAATTTGAACACTCCGTTAGTGCTTTCTTTGCTTTTCATTTTGATAGAGGAGCGAGTCGGGAAGATTTTCCTTAAGCCACACGGAAAAGCTGGACATCAGCGTTGTGGCGGCGGCTCCCCTTGCGTTCTTTCCTGCTCAATCAGACGTTTTCCTTATCTGGGTTGGTTTGGTCAGTAATTTACATGAAGAATTAGAAAGTAAGTTTCGAGAGAAAATGGATTATTCGGTCCGCAATCTACATACGGCCATTAGTTGATTAAAAATGTACTAACTAATATAGGCTAGCAACATTTGAAAACAAGACATTTTCGCTGTCGTGTAATCGTAATCAGATTCTTAGAAAGAGGTGATAGAACACCAGTGTTTTTATAATCCACGGCAATTATCATAATTAAAACGAATCAAACCGGAACAATTATTAAAATAATTTTCGTAGTAAGTTTTATTAGCTGAAACTATAGTACATAGGAAAATAGATAAACCGTACGATATTTGTGTCGTAACATGTTATTACAATTCACGATATTAGATCGTGCACATTTTACCAAAATCAATAGAATATTTAATTTCTTTGTGTCTCATACTGCGGGTTTGAAGCTAAGTGCAATCATATACTTGAATTGTTGTGAAATTAGACTGTCATTTGATTCTCTGACCTTATGAAATATAATGAACAAAGACGTGGTACGTCTCGTATTACATGCAGCATTCAATATGAAAACTAAATAAAGGTATGTGAAGGAAAAGTTCTAAGAAAAAAAAATATATAATTTTTTTAGTGGATATACGACTCCAGTAAAATGAATAACTACTGTGACGTCTATCTCTATTGTTCTTTATTCCTAATATGTGCAAGACATTTCTAAAGTGTGTTCAAGTTGAATAAATCAATTGAGATAATGTAAAGTCAGTAATGGAATGGTAGTTGAAATGTTCATTGAAAGACCTTCGAGGAAGTGTTGTTCCATACTCTTTTACGCATATATGTGCTTCATTGATTGCGTGCTTTTGTAATTAGTAGTGTTCGGCACAAAGCTGTTTCATAAATGCACTCCAAACCACCTTTGGAGTCCTCTTTTTACTTTCTCGCACTTACTAACATAAGATGAGAAAGTATTGTAATCGTGCGCCGGAAAACGGCGTATTTTCGATATAAAAACTCTTATTGCCGGGACCTGGTGAGGATAAAAATGGATAAATCCAGTTGTTAAATATAGAAAAAAAAAAAACCCTCAACCACGTGATGTAGCCAGAATCCGTGTTTTGTTGCGCCTTGATACCGAAAAATCGATTGACGGCAAAGCGTCTGTTCGTTTGTGAACAACGCTAGCGAATAATCGTTCAGCCAAGTTTCTCCAAAAGTGATATTCCTCAATTGTTCTTGCTAATTTCACGGACTCTTGAATTTGAAACCGAAATTTTAATTTTGGTGGGTATTTGGGATATTTTCAAAATTTTAAAAGAAATGGCTCCAAATTTTTATTGATTAAATTATGTTGTTGAATAGGGCAAAGCGCGTTTCAGAGAATGGGGCAGGTCTCATTTTCATTGACATCCTTGATTTTTCGAAAATTGAAAAAAAAAATATTAACAACTTCAAAATTGAAGATAGAGATTGTTGTCTCAGACAGAGACTATTACACAGAATTTGCTCCTTAACAAGACCACGAACCGTTTTTTGAAAAAAGTAGTTTTTGCATAATTTCTGCTGAAATTAATGAAATATACACAGGTGTCACACCACAAGCCACGAGAAAAATTGAATGAATGATATAAAAAAAATTTTAATTATAATTTTCTATTGAAAATGCTTATATTAATTCTGTTTTTACTTTCTCGTTTTTTTAAAAATTTTTTACTCGATGTGTATTCTTAATGTCTTCATGAAGCAATCCGAAAAATTAATAGAAATTACGCAACAATGTCGCAACGATTGAGAAACACTTGTTTGGTTTTTATTATCTTCTTTCTTCCGAGAAACCATGGACGTTCTCTTTGTTGTAAAGCAATTGTTTATTGTATCTGAAGTGTGACTGTTGGAAGTCGGTGATGAAATGAAACGCAATAGGAACTGTTATCTTACGACGAATGACATCACGAATGTTCGTAATTCATTTGATGTCAATTGCATGTATTATAATTACTGTATTGATATTATTAGTCAAGCAAATGCATATAGTTTTGATAACGCTGCACAGGCAACAGTTCGTTGCTCACGTTTGGGTTGAATTGGACGATTTGAAATAATGGCTGAGATGTTAGTAGTGCAGTAAATGCAATATTTCAATATTACGTAGCTGTTTCCAATAACGCGAGAAAGTATGTGCTGTTTTAGCACCACTAGTTCTTCTGTGTTATTCGTATATTATCTCGATTCTCGATGTATGAGGAAAAGGGTGATACGAAAAGGAATAAGGTCCCAAATATTTATCTCAATCGCAAATATAAATCTTTTCTATTACATGGAAACGAATATTATCGTGTGGTCAAATTTTGCCAAATCTTTTCTATTACATGGAAACGAATATTATCGTGTGGTCAAATTTTGCCAAATCTTTTCTATTACATGGAAACGAATATTATCGTGTGGTCAAATTTTGCCAAATCTTTTCTATTACATGGAAACGAATATTATCGTGTGGTCAAATTTTGCCAAATCTTTTCTATTACATGGAAACGAATATTATCGTGTGGTCAAATTTTGCCAAATCTTTTCTATTACATGGAAACGAATATTATCGTGTGGTCAAATTTTGCCAAATCTTTTCTATTACATGGAAACGAATATTATCGTGTGGTCAAATTTTGCCAAATCTTTTCTATTACATGGAAACGAATATTATCGCGTGGTCAAATTTTGCCAAAACGCTCATTGCGATCTCTAATCTTAATTCAACTAAGTGTAGTTAAGAACGCAGATAAAGTTTTCCGGAGTTCAAAACAAAGGACACCATCTTTATTCCTCCCCCATGCGTCTTACAGGTTTTTGCACCAAATTAAAAAAAAAATCATAAATACGACAGCAGCAAGAAAAAAATGAACTGCATGTTGATTGAGTCTATAATCGATTATTTCTCTTAAATCATTTTTCAGTCTTGTTTTTTTAAGCAGATTTTCATTCCTTCTCAGTTGGAAATCAATTATCACATTCTACTTGACAACTCTTTAATGATGCCAGTAAGTTGATGTGTACTTCCCAATTTGACTCCATTACACATGGAAACCTTCCAAATCTTCCTGTCTCTCACAAGAATCGCAAACATCTTAAAAGTGTTTACGTATTAGCACGTATATCGGCTTAAGAGTAATGGATTATCTTTGGTTTTGATAAGTATTACTGGTGGCATTCAAGTTTTTCTATCGTCGCTTCGTTTTCAGCGACACTGATTTTACACTACATACTTCTTTATGAGATACAGGGGTTCAAACGTGTATTTTGAAATTTACGTAAGTCCTCGAATGTGTCACGGAGATAGCTAGCAAGCTAAAATCTTTCACTAGTTTCAGGAAGCATTGTCATTTGAATTTTTATCGGCTTTCGTTAACTTAGCTGTGATCAGATGAACATCTGAAAGTCATAATTTTTTAGACATGCAACAAAACGTCTCGATGCAACAGATTATCAGAATTTCCGTGAGATTACAATTTAAATAATTGAAGTATAGACTGCAAATATCCTAGTTCCGTGTGTACTTCCATACAACGAAAATTGTGCCCTGCTTAAAAAAGGTTGATAAACACAAGTAGACAGAGCATTATGTCATTTTTTACGAAGTCAGCGGAGATATGCCAAGACAACGCGAATTAAAATTATCGATTTGCTGTCTGTCAGGCAAATAAGAAAACTAGGTCAGCTCTAACGATCGGTTTGAAATGGGCCAAGGGCTACAAACTAGCGACTACCTTATCTCGAACTTCATGCAAATAGTGCTTTTCTTTTTGACATTCATTCTCCTTAACTGGCAAAGTCGAGTAACAGGTCTTAAATGTGTCGCAGAAGGCAAAGGCATTTGTAGAGAAAATATTGATGACGTTCGTCTTAAGAGATGTAGGGAATAATGGAAGAAGGCAGGTTCTCAATTCCAATCCCTCCGCTGTCAGGATACTCAGGATACTCCGATCAGTCACGTAAGATATTATTTTTTGACACTCATTTCTATCACAACAAATTGGCTTGCGTCGTTCTTGAGTAACAAATTGATTTAACATTCATTTGATGAACGTTGCCTAATTTGTGCTGGGACTCTGATACCCCGTCTCATTTTGTGCCATTCCGCCAACCCAAGCTAATAATAATAATAACAATATTATTATTATTGTTATTCTTGTTATTATTATTGTTATTGTTATTATTATTATTATTATTATTATTATTATTATTATTATTATTATTATTATTATTATTAAGTCGGTCCCGTGGAGCAGACGGTTGCGGCAACCGCAGTCTGCACAGAGAAGGCTGCAGGTTCGAGTCCTGCGTAGATATGGTCATAGTTGTGATTGTCTCTCTTAACTCCTCATCATCATCCTATCATCTTATAATTCACACTTCAAGGCGTAACAACCTTGCCGTTCTGAGGGATTCAGCTGAAAAGCTGATCTTGCAATCATTAGACACGTTAATCGTGTTGCGTGGTCAGTAATGGCCTATACGCCAATAATAATAATAATAATAATAATAATAATAATAATAATAATAATAATAATAATTGATTAGTGGGGAAAATTATTTGATGAGAAAATCTCTGACCGTCTGTGTTAAGGGTCAATGCTTCTTTCATTCTCCTAGGATCTAAATGTTTTGTACTGACGTAATATAATAGGAGAAATTAGATTTTAGAGTTAAGGAACATTTTATTATATTTTAGAGGGAATGAAAAAAATAGATGTTTTTATTATAAAAATGTACATTTCTCCCAGGAAATGACTACTGCTCCTTTTATTTCTTACTACATCTTTCGTTTGAGTTTTGTTTCAATCTGTTCTTACCTAGCTCTTTTTGTGCATTCGAAGACTTTTGTGCAATCTTTATAATTTAGTGTAGGTATATTGAAATTTTGCAACATGCGGCCATGAAGTTTTTTTTTCGTTTTTATTGAGTTTGTTCACTCATTCGTTTCGCATTTATTCATCACTGAAGCAACCTTTTTTCATACTATTGTTCCATCGGAAGTTTTTAAGAAAACTTTACGGTTAAAAAAGACGTATCAGCTAACCTTATTTTCACTTTCATCTTCTTCTGATCCAACGACCGTCCACGACGCCTAATCATAATACTATTACAACAAGAGTGAATCTATTCTCTCACATCAAGGATTTCTCAACACCAATTCCTGTGTCTCTGAAGAAAACACACACCTAAATAACACAAAGGCTAAATGATACATTGGGAAGTTAATTAAATGCATTAATATATTTAATAACCACTGAAAGAAAATACGTTTATCTCCAGACTTTATGAACATTTTTCAGGGCGAGGTTCGTGTCTTTACGAAGATTTAATTGAATAATGCACTCGTATGGCGTCCCAGATTAAATAGATTTTCTCCACTTCTGAAAACTGACTAATAAGGTAACAAATTAACAATAAGAACGTGTTTCATCGAATTCGGTTATTGGTGAATAACACATATATTTCTCAGTTTTTTTTCGCAATACAATGTTTTTCCATAACCAAACAACAGAAATTATAAAATCTCTACAGTTTATTACGCGTTAATTGTCTCCTCAATTCTCGTTTATATAATCGTCACGCGATCTTTTCATTCACGCTATCCGACAATGTGTAAAAGACTTCTCCTACGGCTTCCATTTGTACACCGCCGTTTACATTTCCCTGTTAATTTTGTATTTTTTTTCTTTCATTTAGTAATCTTAACTTATATAAAATTCCATATCAATGTGCACTGCCTAGTTGAGAAATGACCCAAAATTTTTTGTGATATTTATGAACCTAATTTCAGCGTCTAAAGCGGAAGGTTTCTGAGCCTAAATTCATCTGCGGGCCAACAGAACGGCTGAAGTGGTTGCGCAGCGTGGTCGTCCCCGCTCGTCCAAGGGGAGGCAGCCCCCAGGGTGTCGTTATCCGCGCAATCGCCCCACGCTGCCTGCCCCACTTGTCGCTCTCCTTATCTGCGGTCGCCGGCCCCCGCTCCACGGCTCCCGCCACTCCCTCGCCGCCAGCGCCACCCTCGCGGCCGCCGCTGATACCACCGCCACCCCCTTATCGCCATAATCACCGCCGCCGCCACCGCTACCGCTACCGCCATCGCTACCGCCATCGCTACCGCCATCGCTACCGCCATCGCTACCGCCATCGCTACCGCCATCGCTACCGCCATCGCTACCGCCATCGCTACCGCCATCGCTACCGCCATCGCTACCGCCATCGCTACCGCCACCACCACCGCTACCGCTACCGCCACCGCTACCGCCACCGCTACCGCCACCGCCACCGCCACCGCTACCGCCACCGCTACCGCTACCGCCACCGCCACCGCTATCGCCACCGCCACCGCTACTGGTACCGCCACCGCCACCGCCGCCGCCACCCCGCCGCCGCCACCGCCACCGCCGCCGCCAGCGCTACCACCACCGCTACCGGCACCGCTACCGCCACCGTCACCGCCACCGCCGCGCCTCCTCCCCCGCGGCCACCGTCAACGTCACCACCACCACCACCACCACAAAATGATATGATCCTAACACGTAACACATTGATCCTAAAAAATTGCCGGCATATTTGAATACAGTAATCCAAAATTATAATTGTAATGTATTTAGTAAAAAAACAACTACGTGACCTACAGGGAAGAAGATCATCTGCGCACGTTTTCTTGAGTCCCAGAATCCTTTCCCAACATTTTAACTTTAAATAGTTGAAAGATGAATAAAAGTTAAAAAAAATAAAATAATAACTTTTGGAACACCGTCCTACTCTCGCCCTTTTACTCGCCTAATAACATACTAGATGCTTTCAGTAGCGGAATGGCGCAAGCGGCTAATGAAACTGATCGCTTTCCCGCGCTGCACGGCGGCTATCGCCAGGCGTGCTTCCTGCCGCCTACGTAGAACTCGACGCTCTGTCCCGCGGAATATCAAGTAACACAAAGTTTGAAACTGAAGCAAGCAATCGCGCGTCGCCGCCGCCAGTTGTAGCCCACGCAGCACATGACCTTTGTTTCCGTAGTGGAATTGACTGGCGAAAGGTCGTCAGTAAGGAGCCCATTCCAGGACCGCTACCTTCATCTCAGAGAAGACTCCTTAGATTATGACCGACGATATATTTTTTTCAAGCTCCCTAGTGTTGGAATTTGTGGCATTAAGGAGATATAATCTTTTCCAGGAGGGAATTAATTTTCAGGAATTATTTCCAATGTTGATTATAACGAGGTTCAGGTTCACTTTAATCGAATCTTCTTATATGCCCTTTTGTAACGTAAGTGAAACGGGACCAGTGGCTTAAGTTCACTATAACCGATGATACCCTATACCCAGTTCGTTATAACCGGAGACGACTGTAGCTTGTTTTTTCCTGACCTACATTCTGACAAATCTGAAAATCGTTGTAACACGGTCTGTGGCTTGTGCCGACCGACCGCAATGCATACCTTATCTCCAGTCTCACACTGGCATGTGCTGTCCGGCCTAGTTAAACACTGCACCTAGCAACATTCGCACGATCCAAATCTTTCAGAAAAATTTTCTCCGCAGTCTTCGTCTTGCGACCTTCGGCAGACATGGTTCATTACAAATGACCGAATTTGTAATGTGCATTTCCGTGCACCGTGCATTTCAAATCCATTATATTATAGACTACTTAAACTGTCCTCAAATATTATTCTCTCGTGTCGTCCTGTACACGTGCTGCCTATTTCCGTCTAGGCGAGCAAAGCAGGTGATCACCTGAAGAAATCTTTAAACTGCCTTCATACAATTTACATTCAATACATTTTTCAATCTCACCTGTGCCATCTTTGCACACTTCGAAATATTAACATCATTATACTAAATATTTTTTTTATAAAACATGTTTGTTTTATAAAACGCGGTGGCACGATTGCCAAGGAAGACAGTCATAATCAAATGAGATTTATTCTGTACGTATTTTGTGCATAAAATTCACAATTCTGTTAAACCTCTTGGTCGATCAGATCGAAATATTTTTTTTTTTTTAAAAAAAAAGCTTTCTCTCCCGCGACTCCAAAATCCCAAATAAAGGTGGTCCTATCATTCCACCGATTATTTTGTTACTAATTCCTGTCCAACAAAATTGGGTTAATGACCCTAGTACGTAATCGACCACTAGTAAATAAATGTAGGTCTTATCCACAGCAGTTACAACGAACATCTCGCAATTTTCAAATGTTAATATCTCGAGTTTGGCGAAAGTGTAGCTTATCTATTTACTATACACGCCTTGTTCATATTTGTGAAAGACGTGGGGCTGTCACGAGATGAGACACACTTCAACCAAAATCGAGATACTATCATGAAGGAAAAGACTTTGACTGATATGGATAATCTTTTTACTATCCCATGCCCTTCAAATAAATAACATGGAGTTTTAGCACGGCATAGCGTGCAGCAAGCGACTGCAGTTTTGACTCTCGAAATCCAAGTAGTACAAGTAGTGGGCCTCGAAAGACCTCCGGTTTTAGCGGCTGACTTATGGCGCGTGGTAATCGATCTCTCGGTCATGGTATGCATATCGAATTTGTTCCCAATTCTACCGGCAGAGCGCTGTGATCTGTATATTATCATAAAGCAACGTGAATTTGTTGGCATTAATATGGATCTTAAATAATCTCTATTCCTGATATTAGTTGCATTTTTGTAATATAGTGTAATTCGTAAAATCGGTGCTTGTGTCACGGTGCTAGTCAGTCACGGTCAGCAAGATTCAGCCCAAGTCGAGCTGGCAGACGTTAATGGCCGTATCATTAGTTAGTAAGATTCAAGAGCCGTAGCTCAAACACAAGTATCTATGTAATGTGTGTTGCCGACCTAGGGGGCCGAGTTGGTTAGAGCTCGTTTTTTGTCCCCGTAGGCTTGACTTGTTTGTCCCTTGTCTTTCATGTATGTGTGTTGTCGCGGAAGGCCCTGTGAGTCTGCTGACATCAGACCGAGGTGCCCGCATGTGTGTCTTGTATAAGGGTTAATATGCGTATCCATGAGGGACATAGTGGGTACCCGAAGTAGTGTTGTGGGGGACATAGTGGGTAGTCGTAAATCGGCATCCTCTGAAGCTCGAAAAAGTCTCCGGAAGAAAAAATGTTTATATAATGTTCATATAAATGTTTATAAATGTTAAAATATGTTTGTGTTAGTGTATTTTTATTTATTTACTTATTTATTTGTTTATTTAAAGTCCATATATACAGATTAGTGGTTGGTGAGTATTTCTAGTCGAAGATGCAGTGGCATTATGGGAACTTTGCGCATTCTGTCGCCAAATTTCGGAAATTCTTCCATTTCGACATAAACGTTTGTGTAGAACCTCTTTCTCGGCTTCACCCGTTATTGATAACAAATTTGCTGTCGATTGCTGTAACTAGGGATGGTCCAATTTAGCACTTTAAATTTTTTAAATCACATTTTGAAAATACTCTAGCATTTTATAGCATTATAAAAATTAAATTTTAACATTTTTTTGCATTTGAAAAGAAAAGTATTATTAAAGGAGGTCTCTTTGAATTATAAAAAATATGCTGATGCCTTTTTAGATTTGCGCATTAAAATCCGGAAACTAATTTAATATTTCACCCTTTGTGATTTTTAACAAATATTTAAAGAAGTATTTTTAAATCCTTAGAATGATTGTCGTGAATAGAACAGCAGTATAATCCTATATTTTAAAGGAGAGACAAAGTATTGTCTTGCAATTCGTAAATACGTATTAAAACAACTCATCATTTTTTTTAAGGGTCATGTATGTTGTTAAATGAAATCAATTTATATGACTATTATCAATATGTAACACAATAGATGGAGCCTATTCCAATGTTGGCTTCTTTTAACTAATTTCTTGAGTCCATAAGAATTAAACTCTGTTGACTGGAAAATGGTTCAGCTCTTTTCACCACTGTCAAAGTAAAGATTTTCAAACATCGATGTGTTGTGGATCCCGAGTCAGAGATCGAACGCGAAGGAAACCATAAAATGCAATTTATCAATTATATCGCAAAATTCGACCATTTTGCATTTTCTACATGATTTTGCATTTTGCGATCTATTTCGTATTTTATCGTAGATTTAAACTTCAAACATATACTGCACCGATCGTCAAACATACAATTACTATTTTTTTTTCAGCGTTTGGTAACATTTCGCATTTTTAGTAAGTGCTAAAAATCTGTCATCTCTACCTATAACCCTTCTTCGTGCCAAAAATCCCTAATATTACTCGCACAACTTTTCTTGAACGATGACCTTGCTTCCCTCTCTCTGGCACAATAAACAGATAAATGCAAAAGCTCGCAGCGAGCACTGATGACATCATTCCAAACACATCTTCACCGGCGCGGAATAGAAACAATTTTCTTTTGAAGACGAGATCTTTTATTGGTTATTTTCTAAAAAAATCTAAAGAAATGACCCAAGCAATTACGAGTTTATCACAGGAGATACCTCGAACTCCTAATAAACTTAGAACGCAAATTATTGAGAACGTTACGAAGGCGTGACTGATTCTCCAAAGATTGGCATTGCTTCATAAAATTTAGTGGCCGATTTCGAAACTAATACCCCCACTCTACCCGCATTTCTTCAATCCATCGTTCAAGAAAAGTTGCGCGAGTAATATCTCTTATGGCTGGCGGAGTAATACATTTCGCCCGGCGATGCAGTCTTGAGCGACGCGCAACTGCTTTTCAGGCTGCGAAAATAATCGTCCGCGGGCCTCAAGTGAGTACTGAGCTCGAGAAAGAGCTTTACATTGGCCCCGCCCCTGCACATCCTGTCTCTCGCCAAGCCCCCGCCTTCGGTCGAGCCAATGACCTACGCCGCGACGGATCTCTGCCGCGGACAAGGCTACGGGTTAATTGATTGATTAGCGATTCCGAGCACGTCAACGTCCAGGGTCAGTAGTCCCGTAACTGTAATGCATCGCTCGGGAGGTGGCGGTGATCTTTCCCTAGCTGTATGGCGAGATCCAGTGCCAACCTACAGTCGGGTAGCGGGGTTTTCCCTCTCCAGGTTTCTCCCACCAGCGGGGCACCGCCCCAGCCGGCACACGCTCTGAGCTCCTGAAGGATCTCCAGCCATGTGTGTAGTTTACGGATAGTTGCTTTTGGCCAATTCGCCGCTGCATCAATTCTGAGCCCCGAAGAAGGCCACGGAGGAATGGCTGAAACGTTGACACATCTTCGACGACGTCAGCCAAGAGCAACAAAAATGAAATTGGTCGTTTTAATTATTCTGTTGAAATTACGTATTCTGCTATTTTTGCCGAGTACCGAAGAAAATTAAACATAATATTTAACATGTTTGAATATCTCTTACCTTATTGCAATTTTTAAAATTAATGTTTTTTTATTGTTTCAGGTGAGTACATGCTGATATTTGGGTTCTCGTCAAACGCTGATTGGTAAGTCGGTAATGAGATGGGGCATCAAACAAGTGAAAGAAGAGCGAATAAATCTCACTTCTTTGTAATCCACTCAGAAAAAACATCTTCAATCTCTTTGAAGGCTTTTGGGAATGTAAATGATTCAAAGGTGAAAGACAGGAAAGAATATGGTCTTAGTGCCACAACCATAATTTCCTAGAATTGCGCAATTAAATGCAGATTCGGGCAGTGCTTTCAGGAATTTCCAGCGTTATTTTCCTCTTCCGTGTGCATTAGCTGCGTTCTTCATTCCTTCCTCTTATTTTTAAATGTCACGCATTTACCATTTGTGAGTGTTCCTAAAACTAGTTTGTAGGTTTAAAGCTCTCCCATCGAGAGCGTAACAACTAGCGCGTTGCTCTTCCATGTCTAAGTCCACGGTTTGATCTATTGACCAATTGATTCAGTGATTTGAAAAGGGATATATGACCTTCTCCCATAGTTCTAAGAAAAGCAAAAATTACGTAATAACATCCACAGTTGGCATCTGGGACATTCATGTTCTGTACAAAAGTTGTAGAACTAGTCGTTATTGATTGATTGGGCTAGTCTGTAACTTAAAATTTGCATTTCTATGATATATCTCGTTTTTGTATCATTATTTCCTTATACCCTGGGATTATTTCCTTGTACTCTGAACTTATTTCCTTTATGAAATAATTATGGAAATTGAACCAACTACGGCGAATGCCGAAGCAGTGCGCTAACAAACTGACCGTGGACCGCGCGCGATCTTTCCTTCCTCTTCCTTGTCCTACCCTCTCCCCTTACACTAGCATGCACCACACTCCACACAAGGCGTGAGACCGGTGGGGAGCTTAGAGCTCTTCCCGGCTGTGAGGGTTAAGATCAACACCAGGCAAATGCCGGAGCAGTACCCTAACAAACGGGCCACGGACCGCGCGCGATCTTTCCTACCGCTTCCTTGTCCTATCCTCACCCCTTCCACGCTCACATGCATCACACTAACACTCGTGCCGGAAGATCGGTCGGGGGCTTAGAGCGTGTCCCGGCCGAGGCGGTGCCTCGCAGGTGGTTGATACCTGGTAGGGGAAACCCTGCTAGCCGACGGTAGGTCGAGCAAAACATGCACTACTCTTACGGGCATAATGACCTGGGTAGTTGGCGTGCCGGGAATCATTAACAGTCAATCAAACAATTATCGTGACATTGTTAGACACGTAATACTGTCAGGCACATGACGTTATTGTGACGATTAAATTGTCCCATTGCCTTAAGAAGTGCAGAGAATCACTTATCCATCTGCAGCTGCCTAGCAACAAGATGGAACGGGCAGTTAGTTGTGGAAAAACAACAACCAGAAACGAATCGGATGAAAGGTTCTGAGAACTATGCAAAGTGGGTAGCTGTTATTTTCAAACAGGTTCCATGAGAAGTAAGTTGTTTAAGGAAGTTCAGACGCAAATGTAATCCAAAGATAATCGAGAGAGTGTGTGATTAGCAACAAATATAATAAACTTGTATACAATGTAATATATTTTTTTAAAGAAACCATTTCTTTTATTCGTATGGCAGGAGGTCGACCCAAAAAAGATAACAGGAACAGGTAGAAGATTGTGATGCTACAAGCACTTAAAAAGCTGTATTTCGTGTGTATCCATTGTAGCAAATGACGTTGGAACAGCGTCGAGAACGTAGTGTGCATGTTAACACAATAGTTTTGCTTGGTGGGTTTTGTGGAGTATAAACGCTTTCGTGTACTAGGAACAGACAAGCTATAGTGAATGCGGCGGAAGCATTCATTACAATGGCTCTAGCTTTCGTGTCAGAACAGAGCTGAAGAGGGAAATGTGTGGTTTAGTGTAAAGTAGTTCCGGGATGTGTCACAGAGCGCGTGATAATCAAACTGCATGTTGTTTGTATGGAAAAATGACGCGCATGCATAATTTTTCTGTATACATCCCGTTTGGTCGTCGCCAACTAAAATGCATGAAAAACGGACAGGGGTGAACGCTGACACGGGTAGTTACGGGGCGTTGATGTGCTCCGTGTGGCAACTACTGAGGTGTCCCGTAAGTGTAGTTAATGTTATTTCCTGGGAGGTAGCGGTGTACATTCGACTTCGGGGGGGGGGGGGATTTCGCCTGTAGGTATCTTTCCAGCCTTGGTAGTGAGCGATCCATTTTCATTGGGTGGGGTGGGGGTGCAAATAAGATATTTTGATTATATATTATAATTTCTAAATACATGATTTGTATTATATTATTTCAGTATTGGTTACAAATAATATCCAAGACTTTTTTTCATAAGAATATTAACTGTTTTGATTTTTCGGGGGTTGATTTATTTTCTTTATTATTTTATGTTAGTTTTTATATCATTTGTTTTCGTTGGTATTCTTGGAACTTTACCTCGTTTTCGGGCATCACACCGGCCGGGACAAGCTAGAAGCTCCCGACTTGTGATAGTGAATGTGTGTGTAAGTATGGGGGTGAGAATAGGACAAAGAACGAGGAAGAAAAGATCGCGCACGGTCCGTGGCCCGTTTGTGAGGGTGCTGCTCCGGCATTCGCCTGGTGTTGATCTTAACCGGGAAGAGCTCTAAGCTCCCCACCGGTCTCCCGCCATGTGTGGAGTGTGGTGCATGCTAGTGTAAGGGGAGAGGGTAGGACAAGGGAGAGGAAGGAAAGATAGCGCGCGGTCCGTAGCCCGTTTGTTCGGGTACTGCTCCGGCATTCGCCTGGTGTTGATCTTAACCGGGAAGAGCTCTAAGCTCCCCACCGGTCTCTCGCCATGTGTGGAGTGTGGTGCATGCTAGTGAGGGGGAGAGGGTAGGACAAGGGAGAGGAAGGAAAGATAGCGCGCGGTCCGTAGCCCGTTTGTTCGGGTACTGCTCCGGCATTCGCCTGGTGTTGATCTTAACCGGGAAGAGCTCTAAGCTCCCCACCGGTCTCCCGCCATGTGTGGAGTGTGGTGCGTGGTAGTGCAAGGGGAGAGGGTAGGACAAGGGAGAGGAAGGAAAGATAGCGCGCGGTCCGTAGCCCGTTTGTTCGGGGACTGCTCCGGCATTCGCCTGGTGTTGATCTTAACCGGGAAGAGCTCTAAGCTCCCCACCGGTCTCCCGCCATGTGTGGAGTGTGGTGCGTGGTAGTGTAAGGGGAGAGGGTAGGACAAGGAAGAGGAAGAAAAGATCGCACGCGGTCCATGTTCCGTTTGTTAGGGTACTGCTCCTGCATTCGCCTGGTACGAGTAGTGATAAAAAACACGGAAAACCAACGTGCCTTTACTTTAAGTCAAAAAAAAAAAAAGATAGTGCAACTGACTTCGCAACAGGGGTTGGTAATACTTGTATTAAAGACGCCTAGCACTGAATTCGGGGCATGACCCAACACTAGTATGAAAGCATCGATATTACAACCAATGTTGACCTTCGTCTGGTATGGGCGCTGCCGTGTGGTTAGCACGAGTGACTCAGCTTCGCAGCTGATTTTAGTGCCAGGTCATGTCCTGCCCGCTTTCTTTGCACAACTGAATTCCAAGTGCGATTCTGACTTCCCAAATTGGAACAACTTTTGTGACGTAAGAATAAAGCGAATTGACATGTAGCTTTTTTTTTACGTGAGATTCGTATCGCGCTGTTGTACGTCGCAGTTTGTGGATTGTGTGTTCATGTCGTGAACGTGTTTGGGTATAGTCGACTTAGGTTTAGATAGGAGCAAAGTGACAGTTCTATGAAATATATGAACGTCCTACTTTATATTTACTTTCGAGAAATATGCGCGGCTAAACCGTTCAGTCATGTCGCTTCGTAAAACGTGTATGTTCCTTGATGGCTCTCAACATTCAAGACTAGTTTTAAAATACAGTAAACACGCGGTAATCACCGGCAATTGGGGTTGCTGGTACCTCGGATTACATGGAGAAAATGAAAATACATAACGGAAAATTTCAACTTCAATGTATAATGAAGTCATATACAGATACTATTAAAATTACAGATATATACACACACGAGCGCGAACGGGTCACATCATTGTATGAGACGGACTGGCACCGTCCGTTGCACACGTGGCTTTCCATTCAGTGTTGCCAATCCCTTTAAGACACAGCTCTTGATTATCGT
The DNA here is from genome assembly GCA_038098605.1 of Gryllus longicercus. Classification (NCBI taxonomy): domain Eukaryota; kingdom Metazoa; phylum Arthropoda; class Insecta; order Orthoptera; family Gryllidae; genus Gryllus; species Gryllus longicercus. The sequence goes on along the minus strand of JAZDUA010000511.1, from coordinate 1,095,408 downwards.
CTGTTTGCCTGTTTGGAGACATGGCGCACATCAGGCCACCTCGGATTGTACTGAATCTCGGATTAGCGACGCTCAGATTACCGCAACTCTACTGCATATTAATTATTAATATCATGAAAGTAATGCGAAAATTAATGTTCATATTTTGTTAGAAAAATGGCACATGTTATTTAATCATGCTCCTCGGACAATAACATCGAATAAGGAAGAGTCAAAGCCATATACTACAAGTGTGCCAACTACAACAGAACGAATCAAGAATGGAGCGCCAATTACCATTGACGAGCGCATGGACAGAACATTTAATTATGTTGCCAGCAGTAGTCAGGATGTACTTTGGTCTCTTCTTACAGAAACTTCTTCGTATCTGGACTGGGAGAGGTGGCTCAGGGCAATTACTAATGTTACTGCAGTTACTGTGACCGGGTGGCCCTAGGGTTAGACTCCCCACGGTGGCAGCATTTTCCACACTATCTACACAGCTAGGTTACCAGCGAAGTTACTAGGAGAGGTAGCTCAGGGCATCCACTGATGTCACTGCAGTCCCTCTGACCGGGAGGTCCTAGGGTTACACTCCCCACGGTGGCAGCATTTTCCACACTACCTACACAGCTAGGTTACGAGCGAAGTTACTGGGAGAGGTGGCTCAGGGCAACAGCTGATGTCACTGCAGTGCCTCTGACCGGGAGGTCATAGGGTTACACTCCCCACGGTGGCAGCATTTTCCACACTACCTACACAGCTAGGTTACGAGCGAAGTTACTGGGAGAGGTAGCTCAGGGCATCCACTGATGTCACTGCAGTCCCTCTGACCGGGAGGTCCTAGGGTTACACTCCCCACGGTGGCAGCATTTTCCACACTATCTACACAGCTAGGTTACCAGCGAAGTTACTGGGAGAGGTAGCTCAGGGCATCCACTGATGTCACTGCAGTCCCTCTGACCGGAAGGTCATAGGGTTACACTCCCCACGGTGGCAGCATTTTCCACACTACCTACACAGCTAGGTTACGAGCGAAGTTACTGGGAGAGGTGGCTCAGGGCAACAGCTGATGTCACTGCAGTGCCTCTGACCGGGAGGTCATAGGGTTACACTCCCCACGGTGGCAGCATTTTCCACACTACCTACACAGCTAGGTTACGAGCGAAGTTACTGGGAGAGGTAGCTCAGGGCATCCACTGATGTCACTGCAGTCCCTCTGACCGGGAGGTCCTAGGGTTACACTCCCCACGGTGGCAGCATTTTCCACACTATCTACACAGCTAGGTTACCAGCGAAGTTACTGGGAGAGGAAGCTCAGGGCATCCACTGATGTCACTGCAGTCCCTCTGACCGGGAGGTCCTAGGGTTACACTCCCCACGGTGGCAGCATTTTCCACACTACCTACACAGCTAGGTTACGAGCGAAGTTACTGGGAGAGGTAGCTCAGGGCATCCACTGATGTCACTGCAGTCCCTCTGACCGGGAGGTCCTAGGGTTACACTCCCCACGGTGACAGCATTTTCCACACTATCTACACAGCTAGGTTACGAGCGAAGTTACTGGGAGAGGTAGCTCAGGGCATCCACTGATGTCACTGCAGTCCCTCTGACCGGGAGGTCCTAGGGTTACACTCCCCACGGTGGCAGCATTTTCCACACTACCTACACAGCTAGGTTACGAGCGAAGTTACTGGGAGAGGTGGCTCAGGGCAACAGCTGATGTCACTGCAGTGCCTCTGACCGGGAGGTCATAGGGTTACACTCCCCACGGTGGCAGCATTTTCCACACTACCTACACAGCTAGGTTACGAGCGAAGTTACTGGGAGAGGTAGCTCAGGGCATCCACTGATGTCACTGCAGTCCCTCTGACCGGGAGGTCCTAGGGTTACACTCCCCACGGTGGCAGCATTTTCCACACTATCTACACAGCTAGGTTACCAGCGAAGTTACTGGGAGAGGTGGCTCAGGGCATCGACTGATGTCACTGCAGTCCCTCTGACCGGGAGGTCCTAGGGTTACACTCCCCACGGTGGCGGCATTTTCCACACTACCTACACAGCTAGGTTACGAGCGAAGTTACTGGGAGAGGTAGCTCAGGGCATCCACTGATGTCACTGCAGTCCCTCTGACCGGGAGGTCCTAGGGTTACACTCCCCACGGTGGCAGCATTTTCCACACTATCTACACAGCTAGGTTACCAGCGAAGTTACTGGGAGAGGTGGCTCAGGGCAACAGCTGATGTCACTGCAGTCCCTCTGACCGGGAGGTCCTAGGGTTACACTCCCCACGGTGGCAGCATTTTACACACTACCTACACAGCTAGGTTACGAGCGAAGGTACTGGGAGAGGTGGCTCAGGGCATCAACTGGTGTCACTGCAGTGCCTCTGACCGGGAGGTCCTAGGGTTACACTCCCCGCGGTGGCAGCATTTTCCACACTACCTACACAGCTAGGTTACGAGCGAAGTTACTGGGAGAGGTGGCTCAGGACATCAGCTGATGTCACTGCAGTGCCTCTGACCGGGAGGTCCTAGGGCTCCACTCCCCACGGTAGCAGCATTTTCCACACTACCTACACAGCTAGGTTACGAGCGAAGTTACTGGGAGAGGTAGCTCAGGGCATCCACTGATGTCACTGCAGTCCCTCTGACCGGGAGGTCCTAGGGTTACACTCCCCACGGTGGCAGCATTTTCCACACTACCTACACAGCTAGGTTACCAGCGAAGTTACTGGGAGAGGTAGCTCAGGGCATCCACTGATGTCACTGCAGTCCCTCTGACCGGGAGGTCCTAGGGTTACACTCCCCACGGTGGCAGCATTTTCCACACTACCTACACAGCTAGGTTACGAGCGAAGTTACTGGGAGAGGTAGCTCAGGGCATCCACTGATGTCACTGCAGTCCCTCTGACCGGGAGGTCCTAGGGTTACACTCCCCACGGTGGCAGCATTTTCCACACTATCTACACAGCTAGGTTACGAACGAAGGTACTGGGAGAGGTGGCTCAGGGCATCAACTGATGTCACTGCAGTCCCTCTGACCGGGAGGTCCTAGGGTTACACTCCCCACGGTGGCAGCATTTTCCACACTATCTACACAGCTAGGTTACGAACGAAGGTACTGGGAGAGGTGGCTCAGGGCATCAACTGATGTCACTGCAGTCCCTCTGACCGGGAGGTCCTAGGGTTACACTCCCCACGGTGGCAGCATTTTCCACACTACCTACACAGCTAGGTTACGAGCGAAGTTACTGGGAGAGGTGGCTCAGGGCATCAGCTGATGTCACTGCAGTGCCTCTGACCGGGAGGTCCTAGGGTTACACTCCCCACGGTGGCAGCATTTTCCACACTACCTATACAGCTAGGTTACGAGCGAAGTTACTGGCAGAGGTGGCTCAGGGCATCGACTGATGTCACTGCAGTGCCTCTTACCGGGAGGTCCTAGGGTTACACTCCCCGCGGTGGCAGCATTTTCCACACTACCTACACAGCTAGGTTACGAGCGAAGTTACTGGGAGAGGTAGCTCAGGGCATCCACTGATGTCACTGCAGTCCCTCTGACCGGGAGGTCCTAGGGTTACACTCCCCACGGTGGCAGCATTTTCCACACTATCTACACAGCTAGGTTACGAACGAAGGTACTGGGAGAGGTGGCTCAGGGCATCAACTGATGTCACTGCAGTCCCTCTGACCGGGAGGTCCTAGGGTTACACTCCCCACGGTGGCAGCATTTTCCACACTACCTACACAGCTAGGTTACGAGCGAAGTTACTGGGAGAGGTGGCTCAGGGCATCAGCTGATGTCACTGCAGTGCCTCTGACCGGGAGGTCCTAGGGTTACACTCCCCACGGTGGCAGCATTTTCCACACTACCTACACAGCTAGGTTACGAGCGAAGTTACTGGGAGAGGTAGCTCAGGGCATCCACTGATGTCACTGCAGTGCCTCTGACCGGGAGGTCCTAGGGTTACACTCCCCACGGTGGCAGCATTTTCCACACTACCTACACAGCTAGGTTACGAGCGAAGTTACTGGGAGAGGTAGCTCAGGGCATCCACTGATGTCACTGCAGTCCCTCTGACCGGGAGGTCCTAGGGTTACACTCCCCACGGTGGCGGCATGTCAGGCCAAATTCCGCTGTCTGAAGGAGAATTCTAGCGGCCGGCATCGGTAGTTTTCCGTGGTTTCTCCGATCAACACCAGGCGAATGCCGGAGCAGTACCCTAACAAACGGGCCACGGAACGTTCGCGTTCTTCCTCCCTTGTCCTATCATCACTCCTTACTTACATACACTAACACTTACATACGCTACACGACACATGTCATGGGAGACCAGTCGGGAACATAGAGCTTGTCCCAGGTGGTGTGTTGCCCCGCTGGAGGGAGATACCTATTTGGGGAAATCACTGCAAGTCGGTGTAGGTCGGCGCTGGATTTCGCCATCCATCGAGGGAAAAATATCGCCACCACAACCCACCTCCCACCACGATAAAACACGCACTACACTTACGGGACAAGTGAACTGGGCCGCTGAGGGACCCGATATCACTTATCATTCAGTCAATTCACTTATCCAGACAGATGCTTTAGCAGACTGAGCTTTAGAATCAAACGATGCATTTGTGTCAATTTAACCATCTTTCGCGTTCTGCGATGCGCGATTGTATAGCCGCGGCAAACTCACTTCTCCTTAGTGGTCGTGTGAAAAGCGAGAGTGAAGTTTTGAGGCGTGCTGCCGCAAGCTAGCTCTCCCCACCTGCGCCGCGCCATGCGATGTAGGGAATCAACAGTCAATGAACCAATCAATTCAACCATCCAGCCTGATGCTCCAACCCACTGAGCATTGGAATCAAACGTCGCATTTGTGACCGAAATCTACCGATCATCCGCGATCCGCGTTGCACGATTGGTTGGCGCGTGTGAAGAGTGAGAGTGATGTTTCGGCGAGCGAGCGCTGCCGCAAGCAAGCACGACTCCCTGCCACGCGCCACGGATAGTAGGGAATCACCAATCAGTCATTCAATCAATCAACCATCCAGCCAGATGCTCCAACCGACTGAGCATTGGAACCAAACGTCGCATTTGTGACAATCTAACGATCTTCCGCGATCCGCGTTGCTCGATTGGTTGGCGCGTGTGAAGAGCGAGAGTGAAGTTTGGCGAGCGCTGCCGCAAGCAAGCACGGCCCCCTGCGACGCGCCATGGGATGTAGGGAATCACCAATCAGTCAATCAATCAATCAATTCAACCATCCAGCCAGATGCACCAACCGTCTGAGCATTGGAATGAAACGTCGCTGATCTAACGATCTTTCGCGATCCGCGTTGCACGATTGGTAGCCGCTCGGTGGTCGTGTGAAGAGCGAGAGTGAAGTTTGGCGAGCGCTGCCGCAAGCAAGCACGGCCCCCTGCGACGCGCCACGGGCGCCGTGTGGAGGCCGTGGAGGCGGGGCGCGGCGGGGAGGGGAGAATGTAGGGCAGCGCAGGCGAGAGAGCCGTGACCCCGATCGCGGCGCCTCCTCTCCTCTTCCTTCTTAATCTCTCTCTCTCTCTCTCTCTCTCTCTCTCGCTCTCGCTCTCGCTCCCCTCGACCTGCCGGTCCGTAACCTCTGTCGGCCGGCCTGCCTCCCGCGCGCGCGTTCGCTCTCTTTCTCTCTCTCTCTCTCCCTCTCTCTCCTCGGGGACGGCCGGCCTCTGGCGGTGCGGCGCTGCTGCGGCGGCGGCCGGCATGCGGGCAGGCCCAGCTGACGACGACAGCCCGGTGGCGGCGGGCGAGGGGAAGGAGGGAGGTCGGGGATGGTGGGAGAAGTGCACGGTGACGAGACGACACTGTGATTGGAGGGAGAAGTGAACAACGTGGAAGGAGGAGAAAATGGGTGAAGGGAGGAGGGGACGACCTTGTGGGGGGAAGGGAGAAGAGGGGAATAAAGGAGTAAGTGAAGGAGGAGGAGGTGGGTTGGGGGAGGATGAGACGACGCTGTGGGTGGAGAGAAGGGGATGGAGAAAATTTGAAGGAAAGAGCAGGAGAGAAAGGAGAAGAATTTTGGGAGGGGTGAGACTACATTGTGGTGGGAGGAGAGATGGGAAGAAGAGATGAACAACGCGCCAGGAGGACAAGGGGTAGGCGGACGGATGAGATAACGCTGTGGGGGGAGGTAAGGTGAGGGAGGGAGAAGAAGTAACAACGGGACTGGAGGGAAAAAATAGGAGGTGGGGTGGGTGGTGAGATGAAGGTGGGGGTAGAAGAGATGGGGAAAAATTGAACGAAAGGGCAGGAGGAGGAGGAGGTGGGGTGACAGGTGAGACGACGCTGTGGGTGAAGGTGATGTTAGCGGAGGAAGAAGAGTGAGATAAAGGGGCAGGGTGAGGTGTAGGAGTGTGAAGGATGAAATGACGATATAAGAGAAAGGAAAAGGAAAATAGGTTAAAAAAACAGCCAAGAGGAAGGGTGGAGGGAGGTGAAAAATGAGAGTGGAGGGCGAGTAGGAAGTAGGTGGAGATCGTTGTGATGGAGTTAAGTAGAGGTCAGCAAGGAGGAGGAGAGAAGGAGTAAGGTGGAAGAGAAGAGGAAGAACAGGAGAGGGAGTGAGGTAATACAGAAAGATAAGGCCAGAGAAACAATCTGGCCTTGTATTCTCGTAACTATACCGTGGAGTTAATTGACTCCCTTCTTCCTGTGGTAGCTAGCCCACAAGAAGACTATTATTTATTTCGGAACGCAGTGATCATTAAGTGGTAGTGATGGTATATCATCGACTCTGAACAGAATGACGCGACTGCGATGTGATACGTGGTCATAAGAGGAGCCAACCACGCCTCGAAGACATGGTGAAGCCATCCGTCGATTCCTTACGCCGTGTTCCAAGAATCACCTTTGGACTTCGCGTATGTGGCTGAGTTCGCTCAGTGCAACAACGCTTGCCGCTGCAGCTTCTCTGAAGTCTGTGGGTTCGAGTCCGGAAGGTTGCGGATTTCCGTCACTAGCTAGATACTGTAGTTAGGTCGAATGCAGCAGTGTCTGGAGGAGAATTCTAGCTGCCCGCATCTCTGTTCGGTAGTTTCCCGTGGTTTCTCCGATCAACACCAGGCGAATGCCAGAGCAGTACCCTAACAAACGGGCCACGGACCGCGCGCGATCTTTCCTTCCTCTAATTTGTCCTATTCTCACCCCTACTTACACTTACATGCATTACACTACCTCATATGCGGGGGGACCGGTCGGGAGCTTACAGCTTGTCCCGACTTTAGCGGTGCCCAGCTGGGGGAGATACCTGGAGTCCCCGGCAAATTGAAGTGTAAGTCGGCGCCGGATAGCATATCACGCTCCAGCTGGGGGAACACCGCCACCTCCCAAGATACTATAACATGAACTACCCTTACGTGACTAAAGACCAAAGCTATTGACGCGCACGGAAAGACTCAATTATCACTCAATCCATCCTCCCGCAGCTAGGCTAACCACTAACTACTAGCTGAGGTGAATATACGGCATGGCAGACATGGCATGCGCGACGGACGTCACGTACAAGGGGCGCTATTTAGAATAGAATCGCTAAAACCAATAACAACCCTAATTTGCTGGTTCGGATGGCCGAGATCGTTAAGGCAGTAGTGCCATAGCGATCTCGGACCGAAGGATCGCGGGTTCAAGGCACGCCTCGGGCATGGTTGTATTGTGTCATCCTCATAGTTACCTTACCGTTACACGCAATAGTGGTCGCTAATGACCTAGAAGTTGATGCGACTTTAAATAACAACAAGAAAAAAAACACCCTAATGTGAAATAACCCGACAAGAGCGCAACTTCAATGCTTGCCGTGGCCTGAATAGGCAGATACGCATCTGACTAGGGGGCTGTATAGTTAAGGATTTGAATGGCTGTTTCTGGTTTACTTGAGCAGGGGGAATGCTCCCCAATACAATTTTCAGTGCAAGATGGACTTTGGCCACATACAGAGAGACTGATGATAACGGCCGTCAAGATCCGATTCTAAATAAATATATTACGTTGACGAAGATGACTTCTATTATTATTTATTCCTGTAATTGCGTCAACAATGCCACATCAGATTTCCCACATTTTTTCAATCACTAGTATGAAATGTACAGCCCTCGGTGGCTCCTTGGTTAGCGTGCTCGCTTTCCTAGGCGCAACCTCGGGTTCGATTCCCAGCTGGAGAAAAATAATAACTGTGCGCTTTCGTTACAAATGATTCGGTATCTATTGGCGTGTGACTGTGAGAAAGCCCACCCTAAAGTAAGAAACCCCTATTTATGTACGGTGAAGGGAGATTTTCGTGCTAACCACACGATCCCCGTATCCCATAGCCGAGAGGCTGGGCCACCGCTGGTCGCCCGAAGCCCGTAGCGGGCTGTCAAGGACAGGACAGTATGGAATGTATTGAAATGACATTCCATATTAGTACTGAAAGTTCTTTCGGTACTGTTGCCAAAAACAACGATTTTAAAGGTTCTATTTGCCAAATTTCTTTCATTTGTTCTGACCATGGTCAACACTTTTACCACCGAAATCACTTATTAACTCCTTGTTATTGATAATATTTTTTACAAGGATAATAATAAAATGCTGATTTCAAGACCAGAATTATAGTTCTTTATTTAACTTTAATTATCATAAATATTAATGTCTTAAAAATACGCGACAGACACGCTTTCCATTAAATTGTTTCTCTCCGCTTTCTCTAATTTATATATATATATATATATATATATATATATATATATATGTGTGTGTGTGTGTGTGTGTGTGTGTGTGTGTGTGTATGTGTATGTATGTGTGTGTGTGCGCGCGCGTGCGTGCGGCCGTATTATATATATTATTCGCTTCAGCTTGCGCATGTACACTCCTGTCTGGATTTGGAGGGGAAATGAGTGCGGAGTGAGGGGAAGTTAGCCGGGCTCCCCAGGCGGGCAAGCAGCGCGGTTTGACGTGTCTGTGCGAGACATTCATTTCGGGCAACGTGAGACCTCGGTATCCGCGACCGGCATTTCGTTTCACTTACATACGCAGCAACGTCGAGAAGCTTCGTTTGTAACTCGAGTCTGGAAATTCCCGGAAAGGAGAGCTCCGACGAATGAGAGTGGCTCATGCCGGGCATTGTATTACATTTCTTGATAGTTGGTGTCGTCGTGAAATTGGACCGGTGAGAGAACCTCTACGCGTGAAAGAGGTTGGCTTCGTCAGGAAATGAATTTACTCAACAGTTTTATGTGACTCATTTTCATGACATTAACTCAAATGAGACCTTCGTGGTTGGAATTCGGAATAAGTCGAAGGTATTTGACATGTCACGTTAACGAAGGTTGTTTGTTTGTTTGTTTTTTTGCCTTAGTTAATGGTGGGAGAAACGAAATGTTTTAAATGTTTCTCTTTCTCGTTGTCCCTCTTCTTTTTCTTGTTTCTTTTTCGACCTTTCGGGATATCAAGTGGCTTGTTCGGAATGTCTCCGTTCTTCCCTATATCCCTTAAGTGTCTGAATTCTTACTTTCCCGCTTATTAACTCCAATGTTTTTGACAATCCATGCTACGATGTGTAGGTACAAACCACAAAATGTATATTTAATATAATACAACATTCAAAAGGGGATCGTTTCTATACTAAGTCGTAAGAAATACAGCATTATTATGATTTTCTTGTGCAAGTGAAGACTTTCAATAACTAGCTTCCGAATTAATTTCATTATTGATAAACGATATAATTAGAAAAATATCTTGTGTTCCTTAGGGAACATGAAAAATGTATTAATAGAGTAGGGCACATCGTTTTTGTGGTACCCCCAAAAATTACTTGAGTTTCTCAGTATTATGTGTTCCTCGCGCCATAATCTGCGCAAACGTAATTTGATTGATCTTAAATCTGTCTGATGCATACCTGGGTGGCAATTCCGGGTCTAACAAGGTACTGTGTTCCTGTCATAAAAATCGCTCAAAAGCGTCCATCTTTCTCTAGCATGTTACAGATTGTTGTTGATTGTATCCACTCATACATTCACATGCGCTGTCACACACACACACATATGTGTGTGTGTGTTTGTGATTGTTTGTTTGTCTCCCACCCCCCTCTCAAAAACACGCACATACATTGTGGCGAAACCGATTTCATCATAATTTCATAAACGAAATTCACCGGATCAAAATTTAAACAAACAGATTCGGCCACCCAGGATTTCTGCCGAGAGATTACGCAGACGGTCACACGTGCGCGACTCCGTTATCGCGAGAGGCCTCCCGCCCCCGGCGCATTAACGAAGCCGTTTAGAGGGCTGGCATTGACAGATTCAATGGACACACGTGTTCACTGCGCCGGCTACGCAATTTCGACATCGCCCGCTCGTTTCGGGGAATCCCAAACTCATAAATTTCTTTCACGCAAACGCGCCCCCCCGTTTACGCAAACATGGGGCGA
>JAZDUA010000511.1:1072500-1080000 GCA_038098605.1 Gryllus longicercus | reverse complement strand
TGCGTAACCTGCGTGATGAGGCCCACTGTGCGGTGGGCGGGGCCGCAGCGTCGACGCAGCTTATTGCGGATGGGCGGGCGCGCCCCGGCGCCGGCGCTGGGAGAGCGGGGGCGGGCGGCGCTGGTGCGTGGCGCAGATTGAGCCGCTGTGACGCCCCCCACGTCAGTGCTTCTGCGGGCCGTTGAGAAGCGAGGAGGCGCGGGGGGGGGGAGATAGAATGGGGCGGGCGGGGCCGAGCAGAACGGGTTGCAAGAGGGATGGTCGGATTGGAACCAGGTCGAATCGGGTCAATTCGGATCCGAACGGGTAGGAATAGATCCGATCGGGTCGGATCGGATCCAATCGGGTCGGATCCGATCGAGTCGGATCGGATCGAGTCGGATCTAGTCGGTTCGGATCGAGTCGGGTCGGATCGGATCGCGTCGGGTCGGCTCTGATCGAGTCGAGTCGGATCGGATCCGATCGGGTCGGATCGGATCCGATCGGGTCGGATCGGATCTGATCGGATCAGATCGGGTCGAATAGGAACAAATTAAATCGGGTACGGTTCGAATCGAATTGAATAGAAGCATGGCGGAAGGCGGGACGGACCCGAGAGCGCTGGTGGAGTGGAGACGAGTCAGATCGGAACCGGGTGAAAAATAGGGTCGGGGTTGATTGAAATCGAAGAGGATCGGATTAGACCGAACCGAACCGAACCGAACCGAACCGAACCGTACCGAACCGAACCGTACATACCGTACCGTACCGAACCGTACCGTACCGAACCGTACCGTACCGTACCGTACCGCACTGTACCGGACCGGACGGGAACGGTCTGAACTGAACCAAATGGATTGAATCGCAGCAGGACGGGAGACGGCGGAGCCAGACTTGATTTGACCTGATGGGACGGGGTGTAGTGGTGGCGAAATTGGGAGGAGTTAGTGTAGTGGAACCGGGGAGCGACCTAGATGTCCGAGGTGGCTAGATCGTGTGCCGTCGTCTTAGTTTAAAGGGTCGCTGGTTCGAGCCCCGCCGTGGACAGGGTTGTGTTTCTCTTGCCTCTCATGCATGTGCGTTGTCGTGAGTCTGATGATCACGGACCGAGAAGCCTGCAGGTGGGTCTGGTGTAAAGGTAAAACTATGTGTCCGCTTGAGCCGAAAATCGGCAACCCCTGATGCTGGAAAAAAGCTTCAGGAATAAAGAAAGAAGTAAAAAAGGAAAGAACAAAAATGCGGACCGAAACCAGGGGGAACAGGGACTGGACGAAGTCCGTCCGTCCGTCAGTCAGTCCGTCAGTCAGTCCGTCAGTCAGTCCGTCAGTCCGTCCGTCCGTCCGTCCGTCCGTCCGCCCGCCCGTCCGTCCGCGTCCCAACGTTATTTCTTATTCTTTATCCGTGCAACGGTATTTGACATCCCTTCGTGCCCCTACCCATTTGTCTTCAGCGAAATTGTGTATCTCAATTGTTTTAAACAATGTGAAAGTACTTACTATCACTTCCCATTTGTCTTCGCCTGTGTTTCTCTCCGTTTTTTCCGCTCTTGCCTCATTCTTCCTTTCACCGTCACTCCTTTCTTTGTGTTCCCAACGCAGGCGTGACTCACCAATGAGCCTTGGGTAATGGGTGTCAGTTGCGGAACCTTGCTCTTGAAGCTGTTTTCCTGTCAATCAGAAAAGGTGTTGATTGTTGAGATGCTAAGACTGTCGCCTGACAGAGAGAATGACGAATGGAATAGGGTTGAGCATACTAATACAAGGCGACAATATAATAGTTATTTACCTTACAAGTGTCGAAAAGAGATCATTTACTAATTACTAACAAGCACGTAATGGTATTTTAACCACGTGTTATGTACGTTTTATCTTATTTGTTCGCATTCATAACATTTTGAGATAATTTCTGTGTGCTCATGACATTAATAGTGTTATGTTGACTTGAGCGGTGCCGTACAGTATTTAGGATATAATAATGTGTCATTTTATCTACTTAATTAAGCTTCGATATATTTAATTAGCGATTTAACCCACTCTGATTATGTACATTAATTGCGGATACATACGAAAGAGAAATTGTGTATCTCAATTGTTTTAAACAATGTGAAAGTACTTACTATCACTTAAAAGCTTTTCATCAAAATGCCTCTTGCATACTATCCTTCTTTGTATCAGCGCCCTTGGACTGCACTTGCATGCAACAACTGAGGGAAATAAAAAGGTTCTCGTGTTTCTTTAACACATGTGGTGTTTGCGTAGAATTTCTTTTGGGAAAACACACATGCGGAGGTTAAACACTCGTGTGGGATGTCTGTGTCTTTACTGGGACTCAGCCTTGGCCTCAACGCCCGTGGGTGCGTTGACTTCAGAAATTGTATCCATCAGGACAATGCTCACATTCTAACAACATTAAAAAAATGATCACCAAGGCTCGAATTTTGATACCCTAAAGATTACTTGAAAATTACCTATAAAATAAGGGGAAATTATATAATTTTCTAAAAAAAATTCAAAAATTTGTATGAATATGTTTATTTAGTCAATGAATTTTACGCTGTTTAATAAAATTATTTATATACTATTATATTTAATGTAAAGTCTTTGTGTAAGGTGGAAATGTAATCCTTAGCTCCGATCTTCAAACTTAGAAAAGTGGGAAAATTAGAGTTACCGAATATCCTTGTAATATTGAGAGTTCAAAAAACAGAATCCACTGCAGTGGTGGATTTCGTCATGAACTGATAATACAATACAAATTTTGTTTTAGTGTGTTATTGATTATTCATGAAACATTCACTAACAAAAAACACGAAAAAGAAACAAAATGAGAGAAAATCACAAAATTGACGTAAAGGTACAGAAAAATGACCTGAAATTTAAAAAAAATGGCAAAAATGACACAATATATATTTCTGTCATCTACAAGCCGTGATAAACATTCGTGATAACCGTGATAAACAACCGTGATAAACAAGTAAGTTACGTCTAGAATGCACCAATGAAAAAATGACATGTCATCAGGATCCGAGCCCTGAAGATCAAGTCCTTATCATACATTTATCGAAGCATAAAGCTTTGTGCGCCTCACTTCAGTGGTTTCGTGGGTTCCGCAAGTTGCTGGCTTCACAAACTTTTAGTTGTGATATAAAGAGGAAAATTATGTCCCTATTCAACGTAATCATCTTTTACTTCAACGCATTTTTCACATCAGTTTATTGGTATTTCTATGGCGTTCAAAAAAATCCTGTGATGGTTTGTTCGCCAAACGGTGAAAACCTGCTTCTTTCAGCTCATTGTCATAAGAAATTTTTCTTCCCCGAAAATTCGAGAAGAGGTAATAGTCGATAAATGACAGATCTGGACTTCAAGGGCGGATGTCAATTCCTAGAAGCCATAGTCCTTCCTGAATTCTTCGCAATCTGAGCGGTACGAACAAGTTATTTTTGTGTAAAAAAGCCAAACACCATGAGATTTCACGCACCGGATCCCATGTAAGCACTTCTCTACAAAACCGTGATTGAGGTCACAACTCTGCTCGGAAGATTTCCTCATAGTTGAATGTTCTCTTAGTCAGGCCAATCAAAACATATAGTCACCTCCGTATCTGTTACTTCTAGGCTGTCCGGGTGACGCCGCGTCAGCCGGACAGCCTAGAAGTAATGGACTCGAGCCGCGGAAGCCTACGTGTACACCTCCGTATCTGGTTACAAATTCATAATACCATAAGATACGATAACAAAAGTGTCGATCATTGAATTTTTCATACACAATAATGAACTGAAATAATAATATATAAATTTAAATATAGCAAATATCGGTGAACCTGTTCAAAATTTTGTTACGAAGTAATCGGCACATAGTTCACAAATGTATCTTAGATTCTGGATGTAATTAAATTATTATTTACGTTTTCTGTCTCTGGTTGTTTTCAAATTAGTCAGACTGTTTTACGCCCTTAATTTAAAGACAGACATTTATACGAGTATAACTGCTTTACTTGAATATTTCATGCGATACACAATAACAGCAACGTTTCGGAAATTAATTATTTCCATTAGTTATACTCGTTATACGCAGTTATTCTCGTATAATTTTCTGTCTTTAAATTAAGAGGCAAATACAGTCTCACTAACCTGGATGTAAATGCAGTTTTACTATCTGCACACGTATTCTTGATCTCTGTGGGAAGTTAATGGTGAAAGTTGGTTATTTCGTCAGCAGTATCATAAAATAATCGTTCTCAATGTTCGCGCTGTAATTACTGTTTTTCTTCAGGATGGGAAAGGGGTACGAGATAAAGGTCTACAGGTCATTTGTCGTTGGAAATAGTTTCTATAACGTTAGGATGAATATTACTTGATATCAAAGTTCGCTGACGACGTTATTTATTACTTTTATTCAAAAATCAACTTATAGTACGATTTATTTAGTCGTGCACTTGACGTAAAACATCTGTTGCGGTTTCATCCAATCGGGAGCTTATATGTCGCTACAGTGACGTCAGAATGGGGACGTTCACGCTCCCGATTGGGTGAAACTGTGAACAGCTGATTTACTTCAAATGCACGGTTAAATATAGAACGATTTTCTTAAGAATGGGATAAAGTGACAGTTCGCAAAACAAGTGAACATCACGTGTACTTCAGAGAAGTGAACAAGTGCACCGTCACGAGTACGCATCTCACATTCAAGACTCGATTTTAAAACAAACATAATACTTGTCACATGAAAACTAAAACTAAATTCAATGTAATTTTTATAAAAAGAAAGAATTTTTACAGAAGAGCACAAATCTTATACTTCCTAATTTCAATTATTTCTCGTGGCGCACTACATTTTCGGACGAGGACATCACAGCCAGGGAGCGTCGTAACTATTTACAAGTTAGCCAACTGCAAACGAACGAATGGAGGAAGGAGAGTCTAATAAGTTCAAGGGCACAACGACCACAGAATCGTCAGTTGTGTTGGCAGCACTAGCTGTCAAATCATCCCATTCTAAAGCAAATCGGACAATATATGCTAGTATAGTGCCAGGGTGGCGCCAACCCTATTACAAGCGGAGCACCGGTCAAGATCGGCATTTATGAAAGAGCGGCCGGACGCTCTGATCGGAAGTTTTCCGTGGTTTCTCCGAGCAACACCAGATGAATGCCGCAGCATTACCCTCACTAGCCAGCCAAGGACCGCTCGCGATCTCACCTTCGTAATTGTCCTATGCTTACTCCGTACTTACTTACACACACACACGCACATGCACTAAACTACCGCACATGCAGGGAGACCGGTCGGGAACTTAGAGCTTGTCCCTAGCTGGGGCGGTGCACCGCAGGTGGGAGATACCTAATTAGGAAAAACCCCGTTAGTCGACGGTAGGTCGGCGCCGGATCTTGCCATACAGCGTGAGCAGATAACCGCCACCTCCCGAACAAAACATGCACTACACTTACGGGACTGGTATAGTAGTTGACGCGATCGAAATATTATCTATCAATCCATTTATCAACGTGAAGGGGCGAAAAAGAATTAGGTTTTTTATTTATAAATCTTCATTATGTTTACATTTTTTTAAATTTGAAAGGAGAAAGAGGTTGATTATTCACAAATATAAAAATTCTCTTTTATTATTAAAGAATGGACTAAAAAAATAAATGCACTTATTTAGTGTTTAAATGTAATACAATTTTCTGAGACTTCATCAATTTCCGATAATATACGGTTTCTTGTTTCTTACGAAATCGGCGCTACCATCAACTACGAGGTCATCCCTTGACTGAACGATCAAAAGTCTGCGTAAGCAAAGTAAAACCAATGTAACAAAATTAAAAACATGAGAACTCGGGGTGGCAAACAAAAATTTGCACAAGGCCGCAATTGACCTTGGCGCGCACCTGCATAGCGTAGTACACAGTAGTGATGTTTTTCAACATCGATGTTGTAGACAGGATTAATAACCTCTAACAATAAATTCGTGTGCGTTAAAATTTAATTTGTGTATTCGTGTTTGTTAATTCGCCGAATAAGGGTACGAGGAGAAGGGGCAGATCCTAGGCCCACAACGTATTTGTTGCCCACATCTCAATGTGCGGAATATGAAGAAAGAGGAAATACAAGGGCATAGAGGTCATTTCGAGCGAGGGTGTTTGTTCGAGGTAGGGAGTACAAACAGCATTTCTTTGTGTCCGACGTGCGAACCAACAGTATAACTATCAGTTACTATTCCATGTTAACTTTTACAGTATTGTGATCACGGGAATTTTTCGTTCAGAAACAAAATCTATCATAAAACATCGACGTTAAGAAATATCGGAGTTTATACATCGATGTTTGTAGAAACATCTATGTTTTGACATCGACATCGGTGTCGCATCCATAGTGTAGAGCGGATGTAGGAATTCCAATGATCAAGAAAACTGTCACCGATGGTACTTCTCCCTTTTACACTATTTCATGTCAAATGAAAAGAAAAAAAAAACATCTGAACTTAACTCTTCAGATCTCATGTGCTTGCTCGTCTCAAGTGTTTTGTTATGGATTCGTGGTATTATGTTAGCATTACCTTCGTCATCTTTAAACACAATCTGTGAAGTGCAGTGTGTCACATTTGACATCTCTGTGATCGTAGAACACCGAAGTACAAACTAAACTTCGAAAGCAGCGTAGAATGACGCTGAATTCCTGGAACGCGAGATGCAACCAAAAAAAAAAAAAAGTGCATGACGCAGGTCCTTTCGATCACCGATAATCTGATTAGCAGCGCTTTTAGTATTCAACGATTTTTCGTTGTTTTTTTGCTTGGGTTGGGTTCACAGGAGGGTGCGAAAAGTGCCAGTTTTTAGAAGCACCCAAGCGATAGATGGGCCGAGAACATTCAAAACTTTCAGCTAATACACAGGTTTTTGCGGTATCCGTAGGTACTGCTTAATATTGGAATTAAAAACAATTATTGACGTTTCTGGGCGCCAACTGCTAAGGTCGTTAGTCATACGTGCAGTGCTTGTTTTCATTGCGAGAGGTTGCTGTTATATTCCCCCGCTGGGGTGGCGAGATCCGGCGCCGACCTATCCTACGACTTATGTTTTCCCCCAACCAGGTATCTCCCTCCAGCGAGGCACCTCCGCAGCCAGGACAAGCTCTAATCCTCCCATTGGTCTCCCGGCGTGTCTGGTAGTGTATTGTAAGTGCTTGTGTGTGTGTGTGTGTGTGAGAGAGAGAGAGAGGGAGAGAGAGGGAGAGAGAGGGAGAGAGGGGGGAGAGAGAGGGAGGGAGGGATAGAGGGAGGGAGGGATAGAGGGAGGGAGGGAGAGAGGGAGGGAGAGAGAGAGGGAGAGAGAGAGAGGGAGAGAGAGAGAGGGAGAGAGAGAGAGGGAGAGAGAGAGAGAGGGAGAGAGAGAGAGGGAGAGAGAGAGAGGGAGAGAGAGGGGGGAGGGGAGGGGGGTTGAATATAGGACCAGTAAGATAAAGGAAAGATCGCGTGGTACGTGGCTCGTTTCTTAGGGTACTGCTCCGGCATTCGCCTGGTG